>VBSM01000949.1:16792672-16831177 GCA_008086735.1 Cheirogaleus medius | reverse complement strand
AAAAAAAAACAATAATAATAATAATAGTAAAATAATTTTGAAAAAGAATAGGGAGCAATGGGGATGTTCATTCATTGCCGGCAGGAAGGCAAAATAGTGTAGCCATTTTAGAAGACAGTTTCATAGTTTCTTTCAAAACGACACACACTCTTACCGTATGGTCTGGCAATTACACTCCTTGGGATTTACCCAAATAAATTGAAATTGAAAACTTATGTCCACACAAAAACCTACCCATGGACGTTTATAACAGCTTTATTCATAATTGCCCAAACTTGGAGGCAACCAGGACAACCTTCAGTAAGTAAAGAGATAAATAAAATTATGGTACAACCAGAGAGTAGAGTATATTATTCACTGTGGAAAAGAAATTAGTGATCAGGCTGGGAAAAGACACGGAGGAACCTTAAATGCAAATTACTAGGAGAGAGAAACCAGTTTGAAAAGGCTGCATACTGTGTAATTCCAACTATAAGGCATTCTGGAAAAGGCAACACTATGGAGACATTAAAAGGATCCATTGGTTGCCAGGGGTTGGGGGGAAGGTGGGATGACAAGATGCAACACAGAAGATTTTCAGGGCAATGAAACTACTCTGCGTGACACCACAAGGTGGGTATCTGTTATCATACATTTGTCCAAACTCACAGAATGCACAGCACCAAGGGTGAACCCTAACGTGGACTTTGGCTGATGATGATGCGTCAACTTAGGTTCATCCATTATGACTAATGTGCCACCTTGGTGGAGGATGTGGATAGTGAAGGTGGCTGTGGGGCAGGGACTACATGAAATAAAATCTCTGTACCTTCCACTCAATTTGGCTGTGAATCTAAAACTACACTAAGAGATGTCTATTTTTAAAAATTAAAATTAAAAAAAAATCTTGGAAAAAATTAATTCATTTTTTTCTCATTGCTTCTCTTAATTTTTAAGAGACAAAAATATATTCATGGTTACAACATGAAATGTTTAAAATATATATAGATTGTAGAATGAATAAATTGAGAGCTAATTAATGTAATATTACATTCCATACTCACTTTTGGGGGGGAGTAAGAACACTTAAAGTCTTAAGTGTTAGCAATTTTCAAGTATACAACACATTGTTATTAACTATAGTCACCATGTTGTACAATAGTTCTCTTGATTTTATTCGTGCTAAGTAAAATTTGGTATCCTTTGACCAACATCTCTCCAACCTCCCCCAATCCCTACCCTCAGTCCCTGGTAACCACCATCCTACTCTGCGTCTAAGAGTTCAACTTTTTTAGATTTCACATTTATGTGGGATCATGCAGTATTTATCTTTCTGTAACTGGCTTATTTCACTTAACGTAACATTCGCTAGGCTTATCCATATTGTCACAAATGATAGGATTTCCTACTTTTTAAATTCTGAGTAGTCTTGTATTACATATATAGAACACATTTTTGTTATCTATTCACCACTTGACAGACACTTAACTTGATTCCAAATCTTGGTTCTTATGAAAATAATGCAGCAATAAACATGGTAGTGCAGGCATCTCTTTGACATACTGATTTCATTTCCTTTGGATAAACACCCAGTAGTGGGATTGCTGGGTCATATGGTAGTTCTGTTTTTAATATTTTGAGGAACCTCCATATTGTTTTCCAAAATGGCTGTACTAATGTACATTCCCATGAATATTGTGCAAGGGTCCTCTTTCTTTCACAGCCTCACCAACACTTGTTATCTTTCATCTTTTTTATAATAGTCATTCTAACAGGTGTGAGCTCATATCTCATTGTGGTTTTAATTTGCATTTCCCTGATGACTAGTGGCATTGAGCATTTTTTCATATATTAATACCTGTTGGCCATCTGTATGTGCTCTTTTGAGAAATGTTTGTGCAGGCCCATTTTTTAATCAGGTTCTTTGTTTTCTTGTTATTGAGTTGTTTATATATTTTGGTATTAACCCCTTATCAGATGTATGCTTTGCAAATATTTTTTCCCATTTCTAGGTTGTCTCTTCACTCTGCTGATTATTTTCTTTCTGTGCAGAAGCTTTTTAAATTGATGTAATCCCAGTTGTCTGTTTTTGCCTTCATTATCTCTGCTTTTAGGTTCATATCTGAAAAAATCATTGCCCAGGCCAATGTCTTGGAGCTTTTCCCCTATGTCTTCTTCTAGTATGATCGTTTTACAGTCTCGGGTCTTGTGTTTAAGCCTTTATTTCATTGTGAGTTGATTTTAGCAGTGGAAAAAAGAAAAATGAATGGGAGTGGAGAACATTCCCACCATCTGGGGAAAGACGTGTTTCCACCAGTCAGGAGGGACAGGAAGATGGGACAGGAATGGGGATGCAGGGAATCTGGAGAGAACAAGGTGGAGAGTGGGAAATGAGGGCCGGCAGTGAAGCCAAGCGACATCATGTGGAAAACAGTCAAAAAGAAGTACAAGTCTAATCATCCAAAAATTCTAGAGCAAAAGATGAAAATCCATACTTCAGCATAAGGCACCACTTCAGGTGTTAGAAGACTGTGGTTGTTCATTTAAGATTTTCCTCTCTTAGGGAATTTCTGATAATTTTAAATAAATTGGTTGATTTTGATTCTTCACCTATATAATTCGAAGTTATAGAAGTAATCTATGCTCGCTGAAAAAAACATTAAAAATTAAAAAAAAACATTAAAAATAAAAAAAAGGACAGATTGGTCCAAAGTAAAAAAACAACAACAACATGACTGTCTTTCTATGACTTCCTACCCAAACCCACTCCCCAATCAACTGTCTGCTACTAATCTTTCTAGATCTTTTCCTATGAGCACACAGATGCATATTAAATAATAATTTTTAACTTAAAAACTACAAATCAATGAAGCATCTCCACTTTGCAGTACGTCATGTCCGAAGGGCTTGACCTCCTGGGTCCAGCCACGGAACAAGACACCTCCATTCATCTGATGGCGGTGAACTGGGTCGCAGCAAAGTACCTAAGGAGGAAATAACAAGCCTCTCTAAGGACAGGCCTAAAACCCTCAGAATGGGCTGTCACTGTGCAATGGACATCAGCCTCTTACTCAACTGACAGGCCTTCCTCCGGCTATAGGATCTTGACTGTAATTACAGGAAAGGCCATACCATAAAGATTGGGGGGTGGGGGGAGCTAATTGACAAAAAGCTTGATGTGCTGACTCAAGGACCAATGGCCAAGCCTGAAATTTCTTTTCCTCAAAAAGTGACTGATGTGCAGTCCATTAAGCCAGGACCGTGCAAACCCAAGAGATGGGGTATTTCCAATCAAAGTATACGTGCGGGACTCACACAAAAGACTCCTGGACTTCACACCAAAAAGTCTTTGGAGTGTTGCCTGAAAAAAAAAATTCAAGAGGTGCAAACATTTATTGTTGCTGTTTTTATCTTCTTTTGTTTCCTTATTGCTTTGTGTTTGTAATCATGTTGATTTATTGACCCATCCAAGATGCAAAAGGAAAGACATCAGTTTGAGATTTAAACCTCCTCTAAGCTTCTGGTTCCCAATTTTGTTACCTTTCCATCATTATAAAGGTCTGGAATCCTTGCTCTACCTAGCAAGGTACTGTTACTATTAATCTATCCAAATAGAGTGTAAATTTAGGATGATCACATATCACGCAGTGGGTAAGATCACAGACTCTAGAGGGTCAGACAACCATTCTAGCTGTATGCTCTTGGCCCGGTTATATGTCTTCTAGGTGCCTTGGTTTTCTCATCTGTAAAATAGGGATAGGATTGTTATGAGGGACATAGGACATTTTCTTATGTAACTCTAGCTTATGGTTAAAAAGTAAGTTCCAGGCTCAGACAGAAAACGGAAGTAGAACACATGTATTATTCCACTGGGTAACTGGCTTGAAATTTCTCCAGGCTTTTTCCAGAAGGAAGGCCAAGCTCCAACAGCAGCACATCATTGAAAATAAAATTCACAAACATGTGGCTGCTGTACAGGGGCCAGTCTGTCCTCTGAAGGAAGAACCATGCTGCTTTCATCAAAATGTTCCTTTGCCACGATGGTAAAGAGTATCTCTGACACTGAACTGCAGGTAGTTAGTGATGACTACTTGGAGTAGTGTGCTGACCAGGATTCTGATTGACTAGTGATGTCTGCCACGGATAAAGGAGGTGGGACATGGATGTGTGCACACTGGGTACTCAACTCACTGCTCCCATACTCACAGCACACAAACATTCAGCACATCAGGTATAAGGCCCCTGGTAATTTGTCAAAAGGCTACAAATGATAGAAAAAACACATTCTGATATGATTATGCATATTCTCTCAGAACCAATTACTTCCTGAATTATAACTTTGTAAGTCATTGAAAATTATTCAGGGCACATAAGCACCAAGGTAAAATTTCTCTGAGCCAATAGATAAAGAAAATTTCAATATAAAGCCAGAGTCCTTTGGGAAGGAAGGGAAACACAGATTCTGTGAATACCTCCTAGTGGCAGGCCCTGGGCTTGGTCCCCAAGGTCAGAGACTGTCTCCTGCTTACTGTCACTAGACATAGAAGAGTATTCTGTACATTATATATAATCAATCCAGTGTGGATCAGAGATTGACTGTTTAATTCCAACACACTGTGAAGAGTGTTTTATACACAGAAGAGAAAAGTGAGACTAGGAAGGCTAGGACTGGACTTAATTGCTAAAAAGTCACAGAGGTCGTACCTTCAGTGGACTATGGCATGGGCTAACTTGCCCACTTGCTAGTGAATAGAAAAGGGAAAAAAATTACTCAATTTGAAGATAAACACATACATACGCACAACACATCACATCTTCAGATGGAGTGCCTCACCCGACCTCTATTGGTCTATGGCACAAGCCTTCCCCTCATCCTCTGTAAGTTACACACACATTGTCACCTACTGGAGCCATCTGCTTCCTTCTCTGTGGAAATGCCACTTAGGCTGCAGTGCCTCTTAATCTCCAAGCATTCATTTAATTATGATGTGAAACCAGTCAGCCAGGAATCTGAGAATGCCAAGTTTCTAAAACCTAGAGAACAGCCCCAAAGTGCACGCACACCCCCCACTCCCTTTGTACACTGGGAAGGGCAAGTATCACCTGTCACGCTTAAAACATTGCCGGTGAGGATGTCCATGGGCAGCACCTGAGCTGCAGAGTGCTGATGAAGGAGAGAGAGGAGTGTGGGGAAAGAAACCATGGTGCGTGGAAGGCGACTCTTGGATCCCCAGATCCCAAAGTCGCTGTTATTCAAAATAGCTTTCTGTGCTCAAATTTTCTCCTGGGGTTTCAAATTCAACTCTCATCTTCCAGCTTGCAAATAAAGAAGCCCCAGGTGTGAGTCAGCAACTCCCAGTTTGATTGGGTTTTGTAATCACTCCCGCATGCACGCAACCCACTCTCTTATACTTCATTGACAACAAGACACTGAGCACCAGCAGAGTTTCAGCACACACGAATGTGAGGGAAGGGAGAGAATTCAATTCACAACTGTTCACTGAGCACCTATTAGGTGCCAGACCAGGGTTAGAAACAGAATAAAACACAGTCCTTTCCCCAAGGGGCGTGTCATCCAACAGGAGAGATGCCCGTATAACTGGACAGCCACAACACAGAAGCACACATGGCGTCGGGGCATGACGAGAGAGGAGGTGATTAATTGTCTAGGTGAGCAAAGGTCTGGGAGGGCTTCATGGCAGATATGATGCCAAGAGCTGGACTATGAAGGATGGAGAACAGTTTGCCAATAGACAAGTGCACCAGAGTGGGAGGGGCAGCCTTGGGGAGAGGGCACAGCTGGAGCAGATGACTCAGCCTGGTGAGTTCAGTTCAGTTTGGCTGAAGCATAAAGTTGGCCAAGCTGGGAGAAGGTGAAGGAAGGGAGGCTGGCACAGTCACCCGGGGCCAGTTCAGGGGCCAGGGAGCCAAACCGAGCTGCCCAGGACGCCTCTTTCTTGTGAGCTCATTGCTAGTTTTATTTTATGAGCTGCTGCTAACAAATCCTGTTTTGCAGCAGAGAAAACAGCAGTGGGGGTGGTCCTCTGAGCCACGTCATGGGCTGAGACACTGACTGCTTAGCCTAGAGAAGTAGGGGGTCACTTAGTAAGGGATACCCCATAGTAGAAGATTCATCATGTAGAAAACAGGTCCTTTCCCCAAGGGGCACAACATCCAATGGGAAAGATGACTTATGTTTCCAGAAAGTTCTAACTCTGTTTTGTCAAAGACAAAAGGACAAAATGGTAAGACATTCAAGTGTGTGCTTCCCAATTCAAAGAAGGACATCTGAACAATTAGAGGGGTCATTTGTTTCACCCCATCTCTGGACCGTGTCAGAATGCCCTGTCTTCTTTCTTCTCTGTCCCTCAAGCCAGAAGTCTGAGATTAGCCCAGTGTTGAAAACAACTGAGTGCTCATGACCTCCTTGTGAGAGGTGTAAATAAATTTATAGGAACTACAGCAGGGAGCACGAGAGAATCCCAGCAATGATGAGTGCCAAAGGAACCTCAACCAACAGCTGGGGACAAGGGTACCCACACAAATACATGCACACGTACATCAGTGACAGACTCAGTCACTTTAAAATAGACTGATTATACCGGAAAGTTAGTACCATGTTGGGTTAGTCAAATGTCACACACTATGGGACGCCCATTGGTTCACAGTCGAAGATGGCCAGGATGGTATATTATCACTGGGTTCTTAACCTTGCGTGTACTTGAGAAGGAAAAGTCAACTCAAAATAAAAGCCAACCTACATTACAACAAAAAAAAAATTTTTTTTTCCCAATCTGAGCAAATCATTTAGTGTAAAAATAAACAGAACTAGAAATTGTCTCTAATAAACTAATATTAGTCTCCCCAGAGGGTTAATTATGTCGCTCCGTATTTTAAGAAGAATGTAAATTGCCAGTTTCAACAGATGTTCTTTTAAAAGAATTGGTTATCTGGGAAATGATGGGTCTTTGTTAGAGCTTACCCCAGTGGAATATAAACATTAAAATCATCTAACTATTTGTCAGCCCCCCTCCTCCTCACACAACTGTTACCCACACCAGTGATACACCCTTTGGTTATCAGCAGCTTTAGGGACAAGTGCTCCAGCCAGAACTGTGGTCCCAGATTTCAGACAGCAAGTTATGAAGATTTCCAAACTCCCTCTGACCCTCCCAGTAACCTCATCGGATCATCATTACAAGTCCCAGCTCAGGCGCTTGGTCCTTGGTCACTTCCATCCTACTCTTTTACCTTGGAGAGTGACACTGTGAGATCATAAAGAAACAGAGTTAGAACTTTCTGGAAATATAAATCTTGTCCAAATTCAGCTTAAATGTCCAAACATGTAAAATGCATGTTCCATGCATATATACGTACACATCTGAAATCTTCTAAGGGAGGAATGAAAATTTAAGTCTCACTGGAAGAGTGGTTAGAGGAAGAAAGAGATCACAGGTGTCCCCGTTGTTTTCTCTCCAAAGGCACTTTGTAGATTATGAAATGTACGTTAGCAGGTTCACAGAGTGAGAGCTTCCACTTGGACATTTGGCCAAGTAAAGAGAGAAAAAAAAAAAAAAACCCTCCTTGTGGCAGTTCATTATTCCAAGTTGAATGACCTCCGCTGACCTGGGGGGTACGAAGAGAACATATGCTTTTATGTTGCAGTGGTAGTGGGTGTCTGGCTGCCAACCTCACTTGACCTAACTCTTCATTATCATCCTGGTTAGACTCACTTCACAGATAGGGAAACTGAGGCTGAGGGAGATTAATGACTCCTAAGGAAAACTTAACAGAATCTGCTTTCATTATTGATCTGCTAGTAACAGGCATAAAATCTCATCTCAGCCAGAAAGGTAAGCAGATAACTATTGATCTCCTAAACTGTTTCTGAAAGGGCCCACTCACCGTAGGAAGAGACTGGGCAGTTTTATGTCCTACATGCAGGAGGGGACAAAGCAGCCTGGTGCCATTATCTGAGAGAATGTCCTAAGTGGCAATAAGACCAGAAAAATAGTGATGACACATGTGGCTCACTGAAGGCCTACTCTGTAACAGAGCTGAGAAAGAGGCTTCATGCTTGTCATTTATTTTAATCATCCCACTATTCTGCCATGGAGATAACATTATGCCCATTTAACAGGTAAGGATACTGAGACTTGGAGAGGTAAAGTCAACCGCCCCAGGGTTACACAGTTCCTAAATGGCCCACAGGGAATATTCCAGGTCTGCCTGACTCAGAGCCTGCCTCCTTCCACTCCATCCAGCATCTCAGCACTGATGTCACCCCACCTCAGCAGCTCCTCGGCTCTCAGATCAACTACCTTGAGGACCCAGGTACAAGGGAGGGCCAGCAAGGAACCAGTCTGATCATGCTGAGATGTCACAGTGGCAGACCCACCTGAAACGTCAGAAATCCTCATGTTTACAGAGGAAAATTCAGGAAAAGCCCAATCTCAGCCTTCTTGGCCTTCCCCCAAAAAGGGCTCAGGGGTATCACTGTGCAGGTTATATGTAATACAATTGCAAGAGGTGCCCTTTACCTAGATTATGAACTGTGCCACCTATAGTTGAGCTGCATAAAACCTGTTTTGCTGCTGGGAGAGGACTTGAAACATTCACAGAGCAATCCTGAAATTCTCCTATGGACCAACTACTGAGACTGTGCCAATTTCAAGGGTATTGGGATAAGAGCTTCCTCCAAATAAAGATGATTTCCCATATTCCCTCCAGCCCCAGCAGAAGGTATCAGGAATCTTTCAAATCCTCCAAAATGTCCACTCCCCAGTTCCCAGTGAGATCCCTGCCTGCTCCAAAACTCAGAACCCAGGCTGTGACCACAGCAAGCAACAGCCTGAGAGAGAAAAGGTCCCAGTTCTGCCTACTCTGGAGACCCTGTTTCTCATACTCTCTGTACCTCTTTAGGGGCCTGGGAAACATGGGACAGTGATCCTTGGGTAGAAATACTGCTTTTTCTCCCTCTGGTCCGGGTTCCCTGGGCAGAAGTTGATTTGGTGATACAAATTGCCTTATTCCCAGTTTTAGCGTTAGGGTGTTGGTTGGTGGTTCCTGGAAGCCAGAGGACAGGGAGGCTAAGTACAGTGAGGCAACCTCCACTGTTCCTTTCCTGTATGTTCTAAGTGGTGAATAATCATGGGACAATAACCAGGGGCAATTATGCACCTCCCAGAGGGCATTTGCCAATGTCTAGAGACATTTTTGATTATCCTACTGGGAGAGAGGGTATCTAATGGACAAAGGCCAGAGATACTGTGAAACATCCCACAAGGCACAGGACAGACTCCCCACCACTAACAGTGACCTGGTTCCTAATGTTAATAGCGCTAATGCTGTGTACCCAGAACCAAAAGAAGCATCTGCAATGAGTCCTAAACAGGTTTCCAAAATCTCAGCACATGATGGTCCTGATGTTATCACACCATGCAAAAACAGAACACTAATAAGTGACTCCCTTCAAACTTGCGGGCTGGTCCTTAATAGATCTCGTTAAGTGGTATTAGTAGATGGGATGCCACACCACAGAGACAATTCCCAGAGGTTCAACTCTGCTGATACACCTTCTTTTTCAGGAGGAAAATAACCAAATCCTTGCTTTACTCATTCAGGGAAACCTAGCACCTGTCTGTATCAACACGTTCGAGATGAAAAAAAGGAAAAGGAAAAAAAAATCTGAAAAAAAGAGATAAATTATTTATCCAGCATAAATATTAAAGAAAATTGCAAAACATAGTCTGGTGTCACCATGCTGTTGTTACAAAATCATCTCGTTATAGCTTCTGGCAAAATACTGTTGTCCTTAATATCAGTACAACAGAATCGTCTGGGATGTACCAACCAGGGTACATGTGTCTGCTTGCTGTCGAGGACACTTAGCAGCATGCCAACCGCCTCATCACGCCCCCGCGGAAAACCACGCAGAGATACCCTGTTAGGAATAAGCCTAAATTAGGAAGAGATCGTGAACTTTATCCGAACCCAAGGTGCAATTTAAAACCAGTAGTCAATTAAACACACCCAGTGATGTGCTTCAGCCGGGACTGACTGGCTTAAGACAGCCAACTGCTAAATGTTCAACAATTTTATGAGCTGGTTCTTGGGCACATCCATTAATAAGTATTAAATTATATAAACTTATGATTAAATAAGCTATGTAAAAAACAAAGGTAAAAATAATCAAAACTCAATACTTCTGAATAATCTTAGCATGTCAATTATCTATGCTCATGAGGTTGTTAACATCTATTGTGTCTGCATAGTGGAAATACTATATATATATATATATATAATGGTGTGGAGACTATGCATCTCTTTCCAACTCCAAGCCCAGTGACCTCATGTTGGCTGTTTGAAATCAGCCATGATATGAGTATTTACACCATAGCCATCAGCAAACACTACAAAACAGGGTTTGTTCTCCCATCTCCCACCAAGAGAGCCGGTTGTTAAACATTTACCCACATACCAAACATTTACCCACATACCACTACACACACCCCACACAGACATCAGCTACACGGTAACAGCATTCACAGAGAGATTTTGGTTTTGAACAAAATGTACAGTATTCAAAGTTTAGCAAACTCATTTTGGCAGCCACACGGGCTCCTAGGTAACCAAGAAGTTTAATAACTCTGTACAATAATAATTAAACACTATAAATAATGTATCTGCTGAAGCTTCCTGCTCGGCCCTTTATGCCTTTGTTGAAAAGTGATCCGTGCTGACATTCTGAATAAGGTTGGCAAAATAAGTGCACGGAGGAGTGGCGGGAGGAAAGTAGGTTTGCTCTCAATAATGCATGAAGCCCCATGCTGCGGAGAGGGATCCTTGGAAAAGCGGCTCCGCGGCAATCTGTTCTTTCATCTGGAGCTGGCATCCAGGCGGAGGTGCTGCCCCGGATCAGAAGCACAATTGCTCACTTGTGAGCAGATGTCCTTCACGCGGCGGGCAGCGCACTTGCAACACAGAGCTGAACAAACGCACGCTGCGAGACAGGCTCCCCTCACCATTACCGAAAGAATACAGCATATATTAATTTAGCAGGTTGTTGAATAATGTTTGAAAGGGGGGGTCGTGAAGTAGAAAAATCACTTGGTGAGGCAAAATGACTTTCCAACCAAATGAAAGGAAAAGAAAAAAAGGTTTGGCTCTTATGGAGGTGGAAGGAGAGTGAGTCTGGCAGATCCTCACCCCCAAAAGAAACTCGAAACAGGGCTCCTCAGGGACTCAGAAAGGACTGAGTTGGGCAAAGCCATAATTCCATACTTATCATCCAAAAGATTATTTTTATCTAGCATGTAGTTTGCACGTAGCTGGGGGAGGTTGGGGGGGTCTGTGGGAACTCTTTATACTTTCCACTCAATTTTGCTATGAACTTAAAATTACCCTACGAATAAAGTTTATTAATTTTTTTAAAAAGTGCATGTAACCCTAACCCCTGTATTCAGCTAGATTGTTTCCTTCCTGGTTGGGAACCCCTGTGGGAAGGTGTTTCAACATCTGTCCCAGGGTGTCCCCTGGTTCCTAGGGAGCCTCACTCCGCTGTTGCTTCACGTCTGTAAGGTGACTGTCTGCCTCCTCATTGGGCAGAGCAGACCAGGAGTGTCCTACCAGGTATAGGAGCCTTGTGGTATCACCCTGGAAAACCAGTGTGAAGACACAAAGCCCCGCCATGATATAACTGACAGAGAAGTGGAGACAAAGGCTACATCCCTTCATATTCCCTCTCCTCCACCACATCCATCTTCCAGAACCCTGACTTCAGGACAGCTTCCGCAAACTCAATCACTTCCGCGTGGCTGACAAAACTGGGCCCACTTCCTATATTTCATTTGGGGTTGGGGGAGGATGATCTATTTCACCTGGGAAAAGTAAAGTTGCCAATCTGCTTCACGAGCCCAACCTTTAAAGCCCTGCATCCACTCAACTTCTGCACACAAATACTATTGTTTTCCACCTCGATAATTATTAAATTGTAATGTAAAACCCAACTTCTGCTTAAGTATGCGTGATGATTAGACTACAAGTCAATTGTGGATAACACGCAGATATAAATGCAGCTAATAAGTCTTACTGTAATGATTAATCAATTTATGAATACATTATTTAAACTAATAGCTCAGGTAGGGTATCTTAAACAAGTTACAGAGTACATCGACCAATTCAAATACCAGCTGCTGGATCAATAGCAAACTGTAAGTAAACTCTGGGGAATAAGTATATTTGCAAAAAAGAAAAAAAAATCTGTGAACAAAAGGATTTTAGATGAAGAAAATCTACAACAATTTCAATTTTTAAGACAAATCTATAGTGCTTTAATATATGCCAAAGCTTAAAGAGAAAGGTAAAAAAAAGTATAACACAGCAAATTTTGCTCCTTTTCCATTCTATGCAGTAATAATAATTAAGAGCAGCTCATACAAATTCATGTTTATACAAGCCATTACATACATTTGCAAAAGACCATGTATTAAAGTTCACTTTGATTCATTCAAGAATGATGCATTGAGTTCACTTCATTGCAAGAGAGCAAATCTATCTATCTATCTATCTATCTATAAATGACCCTTTAACAGAAAAACATAAGTGTCTAAAAAATAAAATTAGCAACTTTCCTAAAAGGGACCCATCTCCCAAAAGACATCCCAGGGGACACCTGTTCTGCTACAACCACAGAAGCCCCCCCCACCCACAACCCCATTGTTACCACAAGAGAGTTTTTGTGAGCAGAGCAAACCCTTGCATTGTAGTGCCCTTTCTTTCCAATTTTAAAATTAAGGCTAATTAATGTGAGCTTAATAAATAAACCAAAAGAGACTTGATTTTCAAAGGTGTGATGATATCACAGCTCCAAGTAATGCTGCATTTTAAAAAATTAATTAGTATCTTGTGAGATTGGCCACACATTATTGAGTAAGTAACAGCAGCTAAGTGAAACAGATGAAATATTGGTAAGCGATGCAGCCCACAGTATAAGTATGTGAAGGGGGTCAAAGGTTAATCCCTATTGATTTTCCGAGTCTGCGTACAGCACCGCTGGGAAAGGCCGGTTCTGTTGGCAATCAGCTAGCACAAATACATTATAAATCTTACTGTCCGCCTTCACTGATCAGTGTCACTTACTTCCTTCGCTAAAGACCATTAAGAAACTACCAAAAAAAAAAAAAAAAAAATCTACCCAGATGCCGGCAGAAAGGAAAGGAAAGCATTTAAAAATCTTCCATGTCAGACAATGTTTGTGGAGATGGAAGACTTCACTGAAAGCAGAGGCACACCTCCCTGGAAGCTGGTCTCTCTCAGGAAGGCAACATGCAACCTTCTTGAAGGTAAATCCATTTTAAAGAGTAAAGACAGAGTATTTTTCAAATGACCTTCAACACCGAAACAAAAAGGAAAAAGTATCTTTTGTATATGAGTGCATTACAAAAGAAGAGAAGAAAATGAAGGAGTCCAACACTCATGGACATTGAGAGAAGCATCTTCAACTCGACTTTGCAAAATTTGGCACAACCTTAAAGCTAAGGAAGAGTAAGCTGAAGGGGCCTCTCATGTCCAGGGGCCCCTTCCAAGTTCCAAATCAAATTTATTACTCCTTTTCTCCAAGTGGGCTCCCAACATGAATAAGCTTCAGTCTGGAAAATCTGGGCCCCCACTTCCTACCCACTTCTAGGAATAGAGGTGAATGACTATTTCTTCGTCATGTCTTTCATTAAACAGATTGTACCATGTGTCTTTTATGCACCTGGTACTCTTGCTAGACTCGGGGAAACAGATGAACGTGATGGATCCTTCCTAGGAAAAATGAGACACACCCTGTATCATACCATTGACTGTCTTACAACATGGTCCTGAGAAACAGTCTTGGTGCCAGTAAGTGCTCTGCCACTTGCCAGCTGTGGGACACCTGGCTGATTACCTGACGTGTCTAAGCCTCAGTTTCTTCACTTGGAAAATGAGGATAATAATAGTAGCCACTTCACAAGGTGGTCAGGAAAGTAGAAATCATATATAGAGCAGTTAGCAGAGGGCCCAGCAACATTCAATAAATGTTGGTTAATTTTTAAAAAATTATTGAGCCATTTGACACCAGGAAAAAAATGAGATATCTCTCAACCTCTGCTTCACTAATGGGGGTTGTGGAATTGTGATATAAAAAGACAAAGAGCCATCTGATGCATCATTCCATCCAAATAGATTCTATACATCTCAGAATAGGTGTGACAATAGCAAGCACGTTCTAAGTTATTCTTTAGAAATAGATTTTTTAAAAGCATATGTAAGTAAAACATACCAGGCCAGGCATGGTGGATCATGCCTGTAATCCTAGCACTTTGGGAGGCTGAGGCAGGAAGACTGCTTGAGGCCAGGAGTTCAAGACCAGCCTGGGCAACGTAGTGAGATCTCTTCTCTACAAAAAATTTTAAAAATTAGCCGGTCATGGTGGTGCTTATCTATAGTCCTAGGTACTTGGGAGTTTGAGGCAAGAGGATTGCTTGAATCCAAGAGTTTCTGGTGACAGTGAGCTATGACTGTGCCACTGCACTGCAGCCTGGGAGACAGAGTGAGACTCTGTCTCTAAAAAAAAAAAGAAAGAAAGAAAAAAAGAAAAGATAGCAGAACTGGTGATGTTGGGTAGCTCAGCATTAACCAGGGATAAGAGAGAGGTAAGAAATCTTTAGGCAAGGAAGGGTCCACTTTCTGCACAGAAATTAGATACTTTATTTTAAAGCTCCAATCCCAGTAAGATGAGGAGAAAAGGTTCATAAGGCATGTGTTATGTCTGCACAATTTTCACAAATGCAGTTATCACCTCTATAGCACGCATGCGCACACACACACACACACACACACACACAAACACACATGCACACTTCCCCTGCCCTGAGCAAAAGACATGCATGGCATTCTTAAAAAAGTTCTGGCAAGTATGGCCAGAATGCTGGGGAAATCCTCCATCTTTGCATTTTCTCAGAATTCCATCAACTAGGCTTAATGCACTCATGCACTGGTACCAGGATGTACTTGAAAAAAATTTAAACGCCTTTCAATTAAGGGGTACAGGCTGAGGACAGCTCTCCCAGGGCTAACGAAAAGCAAAGGTACATCCAGCAAAGTTTCCATCAAACATTCAGTATCTATGCTATGACTCTTTGTTTCAATCAATGACTTTGTTTTTTTTCTTACAAAGCCTTTTATTTCAGAATTCCCAAATCTACTGAAAGGATGTTATTCTTGTAGGCAGAGGATAAACAGAGCAGGATCCCATCTAAGCAGTGAAAACAAAGATGGGCAGAGGCCACAGATTCTTTTTTAAACCCAAGGGGCTCCAGACCGCTTTTAACTCTCTTGAGCTGATGAAAGTACACTTTTAGTTAGAAAAATTAAGTGCATATACCTCAAGAAGTATCTGTTTATTTATTTACAAATTATAAACTTGGATCATTCTATTAGCTACTATTTTCCAGGCATGGCGTGGGGTTAGAGTGACGTTCATCTTTAAAAATAGTGCCTGCAATTTCATATCTCTCTGCTAATTTATATTTTTAATTTTTTATTGACTTCCAAGATCTGATCAAATTGCCATTGCATTTACCTTGTACCAGATGAAGGGATCATGTTAGGAGTAGCTGAAGTGGCTGCTCTTTTCCTAGTGCTTGCTTGTGTTTGCATTCTAAGGACTATACTCAAACATTGGTCTCTTTGTCCAAATATTTTAAAAGTCTCTTCTTCATTTTGTGATGGATGCTTTAGTTCAAGCCAGATAGTCTAATGTCTCAATCCATTTAACTAAGCACACATGCAAAACTATAGTGCATTTTCAAAAGCTAAAGTCCACAAAGAGCAGAGACTTTGCTATGGAACCTCTGCCTGGGGAAGTAGCCGGGCTGACTTCAGAATGCCTTGCACTTCATACAGAACTGGATAGGACACTATGTCAATGCACCTGTGTAATATTTTTAAACAATAACGTTTTTAAATTGAGAGCCAATATGCAGCCACTGTAGAGTATGGAACCCTGGAGCCGGACCACTGAGTTGGAATCCTAACTCTGCTACCTCCTTCCTCAGTGCACTGTTTCCTCATCTGTAAAATATGGTTAACAACAGTACTACTTCAAAGAATATTTGAAAGGATGATGTGTGTAAATATATGCAAAGTACTTAAAACAGTACATGTCACCTGGAAAGTGTGTTGAGATATTTAATAATAAATCAAAGAGTTTAATGGATAAAGAGAAGTTGTAATGTTTTCTTTTGGAACCCCAGGGGATCATTCTTCACACTTTTGAGACTTCTGCTTTAGAGCAGAGCTACTCACTAGAGCATTCTGCTATGGCAGAAATGTTCTATATCAGTATCACCCAATATGGTAGTCACTCACCACACACAGCTACTGAGATCTGAAATGTGGCTAGTGCATCTGAACAATTGAATTTTTAATATTAATTAATTTACATTTAAATAGCCACATGTGCCTAGTGGCTACCATAATGGACAGTGAAGTTCCAGAGGGTTCACTATTTCTGATACTCCGTAAAATTGTGCTGAATTCTATAACTTATCTATTTGCCTCAAGATGCACAGATGGGATCTTACCAGCTCGAGTTTCTGTGCAGTAGAGCCTTGAGGATCCTCAGCATTAACCTCCCAGTTCTCTTGCCTCTTAGATACGCCATGGTTGGTTGTTACCACTGGCTGTCCTGTCCCAAGAGGGAGCAGGGAATGAGGTGGCACCACTCGGTCAGTAGTATTAGAGGCCTTTATTCATTCCTGCCCTGGGTCCTAAATCTTGCCTTGGGGAACTCTGTGAATCCTGCCTGTGACCACTGTCCAATGTCCCAGGACAGATATTGCCACTTTATTTGGTGCCCTGTCCCCACCTTGCAGATGACTGCCCACGTTGTACAGATGGACCTCCGTGTGGACCCTCCCTCTGACAGTGGCCTCTCGAGAAGCAACCAGGCCAATGTCGCCTATTCCAGGGAACGGGATGTGTCTTTTTTCCATTTTTACTATGTAAGATATCTTCTCTTATACTGTCACCCCACAAAGAGGCTTCATTCTAGAACCATAATCTTCAAAGTACTCAGTACCATGGTATTTACCTCCAACAATATTACTTTGTAAATAATAAACTCCAAATAAACTATAGTCATAAGTTAAACAGACTTAAATGTTACAATGGAAACATTTTCTAAACCCAACCTCCTCCCAGGCTTAGTTTGGTCTTTGTTTCTACCTGTAAAAATTATTTGCATGTTTTTGTGTTCCCCACTAGATAATGAGATCCTGGAAGGCGCTGACTGATCCAAATTCATATTTACCTCCTTACTCTCTGAGGAAGTGCGTAGCACACAGTAGGTTTTCAATCCATATTGGCCGGCTAGCTGTATGGATGGAGGAAGCTATGCAGAGCTGGAAATGTGATAATCCAAACAGAGATAAAGGAAACAACTAAAACACTTTTTCCTGCTTTCCAAGATTTTGTCTTCTTTTCCAAATATTCCGACATTAAGGAAAACAAATGGAGCATTGCTAAACCCTGCTTATATTTTAGGCAAGCTGAATATCCAAGTCTGTGACTCCCCAGCCATGGCAATACGGCTCTGTTGATCATAATATAGGCTATGCCTTCCACACAATGACCAAATGAAAGGACAAAAGGGGCCATGGTGGAAATATCAATATTAAATACTGGGAATAAGTTAACGAAATTACATTGTAGATTCAAATTAATCAGAAAGGACTTGTGCAAGGGGAAGAGAAGAAAAAAAAACCAAAAACTAAATAAAAATAAAAAACCTCCCCACCAGAACCAGCTGTCTAGTTTGAACTGCTAGATTGCTGAGCACACACTGTATGCATATGCATAGGTACCAGAGGAAATTAAGCACCTTTGGAACCAGAATTAAACTCTCTCCTGCCAGCCAGTGAACCAGTAACTCAACAGCCCCCTCTTGGCCCGGAAGAATTAATGCAGCCTCCAAAGGTGGGGAGGCTCTCCTTGGGGTGGGGATGGGATTTAGGGGGCAGGAATGGAACCTTGTGAGAGGAGGGGCGCTGCCAAGCCATTTGTAGAAGTGTTAGATTTGGTCCTGTTTTGTGGAGGGAGGGTGATACATCATTATCATCACTTTTTCTTTCCAGCGTCTGAAAAGGAACCCCAGTGTGGTGTATCTGCCCATTCAAGCTAACACATGCTTAAAGAAGAACCAGATCAAATGAGCTCAGTATTTACATTTTAAAATATCATTTAAGGGAATTTTAACTGTCTGAGAAGATGGATACACTGTGTTTGTTTTCTACATTAATGAGCTATAAAAAGAATGGAATAGACCATAAATACAGTATTTTGTAACAGCCTTTACTAAAAATGCTACTACTTGTGTTTATCATTTATATCCTTGTATACAACCTCAAAATTGATTACACTTTAAACCGTACATAACTCGCTGTGTTTTTCATTTTGTGCTATACTACAAACATTTTTATAACTCAGTTAATATATTCCATATTTTGTGTTCTTATTGATTATGAATATTTCTTTAGGGGATTTTATTGCTTTTAAAATAACAAATGTTAGGTATTAAAAAATAGAAAAACCAATTGCAGCTTTTATATTTTTCTTTCCCCTGGTAATTCTAATACATACATTTAAGCATGAACATAACCAGAATATCTTTTTCCATATCTTTTATACTTCCTCACACTAATATTAAAAATCTACTAATATAGTACATAGTAAAAGAATCAGAGTTTTTAAATGAAACCCACCATTTAATGTGTTTGACTTGAATTCATAATCCTTTCCTTCCACAATTAAAAAATTAAAGTGTCAAAAGATTATTTGCACGTAACATGATGGTTTTACATCAAGTATATATTATCTTTCCTAATTGCCATTTCAGTTTATAGGCAAAAATATGATTTATATATGAGATATGATTTCACTATTAATTATCAAATTGAAAAAAAATAAAATCTCACATTATAAATTCTCTCTTGGAAATTAGTTTTATTATTTTTTCCATAATCCTATCACATAAGCTATAAGTGCATTGCGGCATGAACACTTTAATTTTTCCAGTTAGTTTTAAGCAAGCCCAGAGGTGAGGTTTAATAAGGATCAATGGCACTTTATCTGGGACAGGGCCTCTTCACAGCATGCAAATTACACAGTAACACTTAAAAAAAGAAATAGATTTAATTAAAAAAAAAGTAGAACCACAGGCTCTGGAAATTCAATTAAAGGATTTATGCAAAGGTTTGCTAGGTTTTTATATGCCGTTACTGCTTACATAATGAGCTTTTCATATTAAAAATCAATAGGTAATCTAGACTAGAAGATCATCCCCTTAAATACATTTTTGAAATCAATTTGAAAAATAGTCCATCAACTGCTGTGACTACTCTTGCTGCTTCGATTACACTAAAAGCAATATTTAGATTGTAAGACGTGCTATGGAATATCTATGTTCGGATATTGCTTTCAAGGGCTCTTATACTTGTGAGTGCCTAAGATGATCACCTAGTAATTCAAGATTGTGTTAAATGTATAAATAATTTATTTAATTACCAGCAAAAGCTCACAGACACAAACCTCATTGTATTTATAATGGTTAAATGAAAGGGGAAAAGAAAGAAGAAAGAAGGAACTAAAGACAGAAAGAAGGAAAGGAGAGAAAGATGTTAAAGGAAAGAAGGAAGAAAGAGAGGGAGGAAGGGAGGTAAGAAGAAAAAGAACAAAACAACCTTCTCTAAATGAGTCTTTGCTATCTCAATTGCCTATTATGTGTTGGCTACTTAGCCCTAGGAGATATGCATTTCACTTTAAAACTCATTTAGGTCTTCAACTGAGGAAGCAATTAGCCCGCTTATAACTGAAGGGGACTCTCCATCCTCTGCGATAATGGGGGACAGGTCTAGGTATTAAAGTGAAAGCCCATGCTCCATTTCTATCCAGTAAACACCAGAGCCAAGATCTGCCTGGATTTGGTAACAATTAGAACACCAGACAGGTTTCCGCAGGCTGTTACTGGGAAACTGGGACTTGATCCTTTACAGAGGAAGCATGGGGTGGGTTGAAGGAAAGAAAGACCTAGGTAGTCCCAAATCCAAACTCCTCTCATTTACATAATACATTAAAAAGGGAACCATTCTTTAATACCTCTTTTCCTGGGTCCTTATTTTTTTAAAAAGCAGAGTGAGCACTCTGCATCCATCAAGGTGAAAGTCACGGCTCATATTATCTTTAGCCAAAGTCAGCCTGGTTAAAAATGACCTCAACTTTATAAAGGTCTAATTTATAACAAAATAACACCTTATTCTCTTCTGCAAAACTCTGGGAAGAAATAAGGAAAATATTTACAAACTCCAGTTTATCCATCTACCCAAAGCTCCTATCTCAGTGATGGCGATATTTTAAGAAGGTGCTGATACAGCCACCCTGGGTTACCAGAGAGCCCAAAACAGCACAAGGAGGTTCCTGCACTCAATACACAGGGAGAAGACAACAAAGAAGCAGCAGTAGCTTCGAACAGCAGAAAAATCAATGATGTCTACATTATGATTTCTAAAGCAGAACTCTGGACATATTCTATTAATGAGCTGGCCTTTCTCTTTGATGTGCCTACAGCTATATTGAGGGAGATTTTTAAGGACCAAGTAACTAGCATTGGCTTTATAAAGCATACATTTGTATACTCACACACCTGTAGAACACCTAGGGTATATCAGCACTGCTACTTGCTCTGGTGGCTACAAAGATGACTCCAATAGAGCTGGCATACCTAAATAAGCTAACTATTTTTATATACATATTTATTCATTTTTTTACAATTTTGTATTTGTAAGAAAGACATGACAAGCAAGGGACTGAAGAACAAGGTGGAGTACCTTGAAAACATTGTGCTAAATGAAAGAAGCTAGTCACAAAAGACCACATATCACATGACCCCCACCCCATATAAGAAATGTCCAGAATGTGCAAATCCATAGAGACAGAAAGTGGATTTGTGGTTGCCAGGGGCTGGGGATCAGGGGAATTGGTGATTGGGAGGTGACAGCTATGGGGTGCAGAGTTTCTACTTGGGGTAATAAAATTGACTGAGGTGATGGTTGCACAACTCTGTGAGTATACTCAAAGCCACTGAATTGGACACTTAAAATGTGTGAATTGTAGAATATGTGAATTATATCTCAATAAAGCTGTTATGAAAAATAAAGTGCAGTTTATGGACTCTAGTTTGAATAGTAGGAGCTTCAAGGAAAAGCATACAAGAAAATCTACAAACGACAGAACCAGGTTGAGGGGGAAAAAAATCCCTGTTTTCCACCCATGCCAATCTGACAAACAAATCAGCGAAGTTTTCTCTATCTCTACAAAATATCCTGTGTTGATCAGTTTAGAGAATGCATCAGGGTGAGATGTGCAAACCTAATATATCAGCTTCCTGTAGAAAGGTGCTAAAATCAAAATAAGCAGAGCCTTCCTACCTCATGAAATGAGAGCTTTAGTGTAAAATGTCCCAGGTTAGTATGATCAAAATGTCAAATATGAAACTGTTTTGTAACAGTGTGAGAGGCATTAGTAATGGAAGTTTGAACAATGTTAACACTTAAAATTTCAGCAGAAACATTTCAATCCATAAATGTATAAAAGTCATTTTACAGTGTGCTTAACAGTCAAGACCAAGAGCTGTTATAAAAGAAGATGCCCTCAATGTCACTTCATTTTCTTTTATTCTTATTATCACATTTAAATCTCTCTGTAAAAGTGGTCTTGATAGGTAACTTTATCACATATTTCAAGACTATTCATTTTGAACAGAATTTCCTCCAAGGAATTAATAGATAAAGAGAGACCACTTTCCCCTCATCATCCCTAAATTAATACTATAACTACAGAGTAAAGGAATGGAAGCATGTATGGTACAAGGACTTGGCAGGCTACACCATGCGATGGCTCAATAATCTTAGAGGTGACTCTTCTTGGTCTGCAGGGGACCACTGGGTGATTGCAGTACCCTCAGCTAACATCTCACTGTTTACCTTGCAAAGACCTGGGAGTAAAGAACAGGGTAGAAAGAGGAAGTCAAGGTTGAATTTGTTGAAGAGAAAGAATTCCAAAAAATAGCCATGCGACCCATACCAGCACTGGGCGGAACATTATAACCTTTCCATGTTTCATGGGGAAAGGAGGGACAAAAAAATCCCTCCTTACCTGCTCAGCTAAACTGGTGCTGGCAAACTTTGTCTGAAAAGGGCCAGTCAGTAAATATTTTCAGTTTTGCATGCCAAACTGTTACCTGTTCCAACTACTCAGCTCTGCTGTTGTCACGCTATAGCAGCCAAAGGCAATACGTAAACAAATGAGCAAGGCTGTGTGCCAATAAAATTTTATTTAAGGATATTCAAATTTAAATTTCATGAAGTTTTCATACATCTTAAAATAGTATTTTTCTTTTAATATTTTTTTCAATAGTTTAAACATGTGAAAAGAATTCTTTGCTTGCAAGCTGCTCAAAAACAGGCATCAGGCCAGATTTGGCCCAGGTTTGCTTTCTCCAGTGCTAAACCACAGACTGGGCAAGGAGGAGGAAGACCAATGATCCTATCTTGACCGGGGATCTATTCTGCTGATATTCTGTCTGATAACCAAATGGCATAATTTTCTTCAATGTAGCAAAACTCGATGGCACACGTTCCAAGTCGTTGCACTTTACAGAATAGCAAGACAACATAGTTTCTATGGACAGAAATTTATATCCTAAACTTTCTGAACTTCTTTCTACAGAAACAATTATCATGGCCCCAAAGTTTTCCATTATTTATAAATGGACAAAGTTTTCCGTAATTGATAGCCTTGGAATATGCAGTACTAGAGACATGATGGCCTTGGCTTATGAGATATGAGGTTGACCAAGTTCCCTCTGGCCCTGCTCAGTAATTCCATTGTTAACACAGCAGGTTATATGAATGCAATATGCAGCCAGTCCTTCCCATTGGCACTTCTATGTGGTTGGGGTTTTAATTTGAAATATATAAAGGGACTGATTTTTTTTTTTATGGCATTACTTTTCTCTCTTTCAACCTTGATGTTTCATCAACCATCTGACCATTGTAAGCACAGGCTCATATGCACAAATTGGCATCATAATACCTAATTGGAATAATCAAAGGAATGGTTTTACTGAATAAAGTGAAAATTTTGAATTATGTAACATTTCTAAACAAGTGTCTTTGTAGTGTTTGAAATAGGCGCAGGATAAAAAACTGATCACCATTATCTGGAATAGTTTTAGTGAATAAAATATTGCAAATTGATGCATTAAAGTGCTTAAAAATTTATTTAATATGTTTATACACCTACCTCATGATGATATTTAGACTACTCCTTGGCATGGAAAAATTATTATTATTATTTTGATTAAGAGTGATAGAAACTCTAGCCTAGTTCAGGCCAAATGATGTTCAGGTACTAGTGCTCATATATTTTTATCTTCTAATCAATGTGGTCCAAATAAAGATTTTTAAATACCACAAGTACCATATTACAAGTGTGTCTCAGAACAAAGTAACAGAGGAAAATGGGCAATAATAGGAAAGGCAAGAAGTTCAACTGCCACTTCAGAGATTTCATGCAGGATGAAAATTTCTGAGATCACATCCCAAACCACCACAACAAATATGTGCTGATGAGAAAAATCCAAACGGCGAAGAAAGTCTGTCTATGTTAAAATGGGTAACATTCAAGAAATATTACACTGGGGTGTTCCCCATTTGAAGCAGAACTTAATTATCATTTGCAAACATTCCAACCAGACAAATGGGATGAGGGATGACTGTTGAGTTACCAAAGACTCTTCACCTCTGAGGGTATCCGGCATCCCTCTTAAATCTGCATTCCGTATTTACATCAATACCTTTGTTAGTGGTTCATGAGTTTGGGTGGGGGGAGCTTGGCTTGGATGCAGAAACATGCCTGCTTGTCATACAGTTGCTGACACTGGTCATTGGTCCTACAACGTGATGGTCATTCCCTCTGTCATTCTTTTGACTTTTCCATCTTGTCTGTTAGGTCCTAGAAGCAAGAAGACTGTTGTAGCTGGAAGCATCCAATCTGCATCCAGGGTGGAAGAAAGGTAGAGCAAAAACACCAGCAATGCCATACCATTTCATCAGGAAAGCACAACGTTTCTAAGAAGGCCTGCTGTAGATTTCTGATTTTACTTGTTGGCTAGAACCTATCATGTGGCCATCCTCAGTTGCTAGGAAAGTCATGAACATGAGCACAGTATCACCTCTTCTAGTCTTTATAGTAGAAGGTAGGCAGGGGCACCTAGCACACTGGACAATAAGAATGGAGTCTTGCTTCCCCAGGAGGCTGGGGTAGCAGAGGGCAGGAAGTATGTTTAGCCATCTCTGACTACCTTCAAAGTCAAAACATGAATAACTTGGGCAAACAAAAAAGTAATTGAGAATCCAAAGTGATTTTATACAAACAATAGTACATCAGCAAGGGTAAAGACTTGTTATGCCCTGCTTCTTCCTGGACACATGGTTAGACTATATTTCCTAGCCCCTTACAATTCATAGTTATGTGCTACGCCCAGGCCTGGTCCCTAAAATGCCTCACACATTATCCCCCAAATTCTTTCCTCTTCCACCAGCTTCATGCAGATAAGCAAGGCAGCCCTGGAAGACATGTGTGGGCTTGAGCCACAAGATAGGAAGAGCCTGGGTCCTTGAGCCACCACTGGGAAGAAAGCTGCCTACTACTGATCCAAAATAGTCACTTGGCCCGTTACACAATCAAGAAATAAACTTTTACCATCTTTGAGCCACTGTACGTGTGTGCTTATTTGTTATAGCAGCTAGCATTACCTTTAACACTTCATCAATCTAAAACCTAGATGTCTCAGTTACAGTCCACGTCTTACTGGCTCTGATCCCAGGTTACAGATATTGGTTTTAGATCTGTTTAGCAAACAACCAAAGGAGCATCTCTATGTGTCACTTGGCTCGATGCCTCACTCCTCTAGGAGGATGATCTTAGGGAAAATATATCTGATAACATTTCTGCAACCCAAGAAAGAAAAACATAAGCCTGTAGGTCCAGCCTGGTTGTCCCTGGTGTAAGCTGAATCCATAGACTCTTCCCCACTGTCTGTTAGGTGCCCAGATATGTCTTGGCAGCCTGCTGTGCTTTAGAAGTTCGTTTTTTAACATCTCTTAACTAGATCCCTATTATCGAAAAACCCTTCTGCACACTCTATGATATGCTTCCAGGGAAAGTCTAGCTTAATCCTGAATGGGTGATTTATAACACCATCATCACACTGCATTGTGGAGTCTGTCATCTCAATTTCAGAATGCTGGTTTCTTTTCAGCTCACTTTTTGTTTGCCTTCAGCCCTTCTCCAAGTGCTATTGTGAGGAGATGCATTTTGTAGCTCGAGAGTTTGGTTTTTGTGAGTTATACTCAGCTATATTTTCCTTCTTCTGCTCCTAGGTGGAAAACAAATTGCATAAGGGAAATGTCTTTATAGTAGCAGTCCTTAAATATTTTACAGGCAGAAATCTTGGTGGGTGGTTTGGAGGCTCAATTACCCCTCTCAGGAAAGGGTATAAATATCCCAGAGGGTTTACATAACAAACCAGCGGTGTCTCCTTGCCACTTAAGACCTGAGGTATTTACCTCTGCCTCTGAAATCTATGACTCAATGGCATTTGGACATTCCAAAGAGAGTAAGGCCAGCAGGACCGCACAGGTTTTAAAATGAAATCTATCTATCTATCTCTCTATTGAGAGACACAAAAAAGATAGCCAAGTCAAGTCACTCCAAACTATTTGGTATGAGATATCATGATATTGGGAGTTTTGTTATTGAATATACTTTTGGGATAGGGTAACAGGTAAAAAGGGAATCCTTTTCAAATGCCATCTTCCTAAAAAGAAAGAGCCAGAGCAGATGTGTTATAATGCAGAATTAGATGGCAGTGTGTTATAAAATCAGGATACAGATTGTTGCTGTACCCTATTCTACCCCATTTGATCCAATCACAATTCTTTGAAGTACTATTATTTCCACTTCAGATATGTGAAAATTGAGGCTCAGACAGACTTAGTGACCTATAGTAGGACAGTCAGCATATAGCAACTTATACAACAAGGAGTTTGTATCTTGGTCTGTTTCATCTCAAGCCCTGTGCTTTTTCCATTTACCATGGTGCTTCCTCTAATTATCAGGTTATAAAAAAGGAAATCTCTTTTCTAAGGGCCCCTCTAGGAACTGCATTCCATGGGATGTGTAGAAGCAAAAGGATGGATCCAGAAAGTCACTCTGAACTCCAATGGGTGGTGCTCCTATGTGCAATTCTCGTTTTTTGCTACTGCAATAATATGGGGGAAATGAGGCAGCCACTATGATCACCCAGTGGGCAGCACTGGTGGAGCCTTACAGTTTGGAGTCTGGTGTTTGACTCTCCATGAAGTTTAAAAAAAAAAAAAAAAAGTAGCTTAGAACAGCATTTCTAAGCTAAAGGAGCAGATCAGATCTCTAGAAAAGAGAGAACAGGTACAGAACAGGCATCACTGGGGCTTGGAGTCATTTTACATCCAGAAAGGATGCCTAAAATATTCCAATACTCTTCATGGAGTTATATGAAGTATGTTCTTCCAAATTGTAAGAAAAGGAGAAAAAAAGTTTCTTTGCTGGATTGTCTAGTTCAAGCTTTTATCAGCACTAATTTCAGCCCCCTTTTTCCTTATAATTCTGAACAGAGAGAAAACAGACATTAATTAAGCAAAGCTTTATCTCTCTACTCTAATGAAAGCCAAGTTACAGTTATATTTTTCCCAAGATTTTTCTCTACTTAATGAAGACATTATCCCCGAGTTTTCAAAGTCATTTTACAAAAGAGCATTCAAGAGACATTAAAGTCAGTTTAAACTAAAAAGTCTTTTTGAAGTCAATAAACAATAAAAGAACAATGAAAAGAGAGCCTTTGATCCTGCCTTAGTCTAAAGTCTTTAATTTCTGTTTTAATCTACTAGATGAATAAGTCTTGTATTCCTATATTCCTCACCTCTAGAATACGGTCAGCTTGAATTGAATGTTTGCTTTATAATTCTCTCCTTAAAATATGTATGTGTGTATATGTAGGTTTGTATTTATGTATATATGTGTATGTTTGTATATGTTTCTATGTATATACATACACATACATACATATCTCATTAACATGGATGCAGATCAGTAGAAAGTTCTCTATTAGAAAGGGGGAGAGAAAAGTCTTAAATTTACTTCCAGTCTACCTCTTTGAAATTTTTTTTTTTTTAAAGAAAGAAAGAAAGAAAAAAAAAAGAAAATGGAATCTTTGGCTTTGAAATTCATGACAAAATCAAAGACTATAATGCACATAGATTTTTCAAGGTATTCATTATTAATAACACAGCCAAACACATAACTAATTAATAGCATGACTAAGAGATGATAAGGCAAGCACGTGTCTCTACAGCTCTGTGAATAACACCATGCAAGGCAGGGATTGGCTTCCCTCTCTGAGATCTGTTTACCTGGATGGTAACATTTGAACCAATCATTCCCTGCCCATGCTATAATGGTGGGCTTGTTTAGTACAGATGGAAGAAAATAAAAAACAAACAAACAAATAAACAACAAAAAACCCCAGCTTAATATGACCCATGTGTCAAAACATCTCTCCTATGTGTTAGCCTCTTTTTTTTTCATTGAGGTGAAATTCACTAACATAAAATTAACAATTTTAAAATGTACAATTCAGTAGCATGTAGTATATTCACAGTGTTGTGCAACAATCACCTCTATCTAGTTACAAAACATTTCCATCACTCCCAAAGGAAACCCCATGCCCATAAGCAGTCATCCCCGACTCCATCTCCCTGCCTCTCCCGCTCCTGACAACCACTAATCTACAGTCTTTCTCCATGAATTTGCTTATTCTGGATATTTTATATAAATGGAATCATATAGCATGTGACCTCTTGTGTCTGGTATGCTAACCTCTTTTAATTTAAAAATAAAGTCTATCTGAACACAACTCTGATTCTAAAAATCAGTTCTTCAGAAAGAAAAGATCCATGACACATAGAATACTTTGAAAAATACAAATTGATTATACTACTGATGCCTTCTGATGATAGGTATTATTTACCAGTGTGATTAAAAGGAAGTACACTTAATTTACATACCAAGGAGCATTTACCAGGGAGCTTATTACCAAACAGGTTGTATAAGTGGAAAATATGAACATGTTTCTGAAAAGCATGTAAAATTAAGAGATTATGGGTCTATGCCAGTTATTAGTGAAAAGACACATTATTCAGGGATATTGCCCAACCTTTGAGCTTGGGGTCATGGAATAAAAACTTTTTTTTTTTTTACCAAATATTCCCTTAGGGCCACTGTTGGAAAAGGCATGGTAGGCTGAGTGGTTTGTAAGTCTAAATCAGTATGATTTCCAACTTTGATTATCCATCTACTTTAGAAATGGGAACTTTCATAATTCTATTTCTTCTTTCTCTTATTTTTCTTATTGAGGGTCCAACATGTCCCCGAATCAGAACAGAAAGTCACAGTGTCCATTTCTCCAGCAAGGAGACTGAATGGGGACCCTTATGATATGAAAAACGAGGCTTCCCCAGGATGAAGTGGAGAGTGGAGACACCTAAGAAATGAGGCAGCACTTCTGGATTGATGGATCGAGGGGAAAGTGCAGACAGTTCTCGATTCAAATACTGACTTGTTTCTGACATGCCTCCAAACCACAGCTTTACAGTCTAGAAAATGGGGACACCTGGAAAGAATGCCATTAAGAGTAAAGGAGATATGGACCATAGAAAGCACTCAATAAATCCTAGTCATTTGTCACTATTATTCCTATTCAGTCCCTTAGTCAAGGTGCTTCATGTATACTACAAGACACAGTGAGCAGGGACTTTTGACTAGGCCCTCAGCATTTGCCTCTCTTCCTCCTCCTCACTCTTTCCTCCCTTCTTCTCTCTTTCCATTCCCTCTCTTTCTTTTGTTATTTCTCTTTTTCTCTCCCTGCATCTCCCTCCCTGCTTTCTGCCTTTCCCTTCTATTTTGTTTAGTATTAGATACGCCAGGTTGTCCCTTGGCCACAACATTAAGTGATGAGCCTTACGTCTCAGCATTTATTATGTCACCTCTCTCTTAGATCAGTCAGAGCCTTTCCAGGCCCAGACCAGCTTGCACTGATGTGAGTGAGCTCTGATCAGCTTCATCTACTCTGCAACAGGCCAGTGTCTGTGCGTCCCAGGTTCTGATCCACAGACCAACACACTAAGGTTTCTGTTCCACGGGAGAGAGAGTCCCTTGATGAAATGGCAGCTCCACCAGCTTTACAAATTGAACATAACTGTCCCGAGGCCCAAAAGTTCATATCAGAAAACAAGGAAGTTTGACTCACTCTTTTAAATCACCAAGTGATCATTTGCAAACAGGGCCCCATCATAAAACACTCCTTTAAACTCTTTACTTGATCATAAACCTTAACTAACCTAACACACATCAGCTCTGGGGTAAAGTAAGCACTAGAATGACCCAAATTTTATGGGTCAAGGTAAGAATCAGATGACAAAGTTTCAGCCAACAGATCCTAACAACTGCAGAATCAAAAAACATTTATTAAGAACCTACTATGTGCCAGATTATTAAGATGCAGTGGTACACATGATCTCATTATCTCATCTCATTTTTCTCTACTAGGCATCCTGACAAGCCTTATCCTACTCAAAACAATACAAATGACCACTTACACATTTATCAATAATGACAGCTGCTCAACAATGCTAGATAGCTGCTTCTTCCATGAATTTAAAGAACAACTATGCTGCAAAGCATAGAAATGTCTCTAGCCTGTATAAATTTGCAGTTGGACACCTTGGGTTCCAAGGGTTGTCCTTTTAACCAGCCTGGCATTTCATTAAGCAAACTATTTAATATAATAATTTCTTCAATTGCCTTTACCGCAGATGGACACCACCTCTGTGTACCTGCAAGAGCACCTGGAACATGCGCATTGCGCTTAAAATATCTACATAGGTTCTGAAAAACGCCAGTCTCAAATGTGTAACTCCTCGGTGCTGCCTATTTATTTTCTTTCACATTTTCTTTTTGGCACGGCAAGACCGAATCTGCTTTTGTGAACACGGAATTGCAGTGGGATATGGATTTGACACGAGGCAACCACTTCTCCTCTTAGCAAAGGCAAATAAAACAAAAGTTCAACGAGCCTCAAAGCCAGTGCGCATAAATGTCACTGTGCCTGGCAAGAGGGGCCGATCGGAGGACATTTATGAAATCACAGTCATCCCAGGGCGGTGGGAAAAGGTTACTGTGGCACGTTCCAAGGGGGGCAGGTGCGAGTGCCCGAGGAAGACAGCAGGGACAGGGCGAGACCCCGGGAAGCAGCCACAGGTTTGGATGTCGCCCGCGTGGCTCCTGCTGCCTCGTTTCTCAGAGCTAATCAAGGGAAACGGAACTAGTCCAGGCGGCAGGGCGAGTTTACAACAACTGACAGTAACTATAACATACGCCAGTTTGTATTAAGATGTTATTGCACCTTTCCAGTTCTAATCACCAATTATGACTCTATTACTCCTGCTTGGCAGTTCATCTGCTCCTGCCTCCGCTAAGGGCGACTTGGAGACGGACCTCTGATCTCCCGGTTCCACTTCAGTGAGCGCTCAGCACGGCGGCTGTCATTTGCAGACACTGAAGAGGTAAGGCATTGCTTTTGCTCAGATAACTGTACCTGACCTTACAACAATTTACTAAGGAAATACCTGCTTAATAGCAGTGTGAGTGCAGTTTCCTTTATGCTCGCAACGGCACTGCAAATTAGCGACAACAGGATAAATCTATGGCCGGCTCACTAGACACTTCATTAAATCACTGTTCTCTTGCCTTGTAGCGCGCTAATAGAATCACAGCCCTCGTTAGCTACTGAATAAAAGATCAATCACAGACTTTGAAAGCTCTTGCTACCAGCTTCCAGAGGAAACAAGAAAAAAAAAAAAGGAAAGTGAGCAAGAGAGAGAGATATTTAGGATCATCGCTGAGATTCTGAATGGCCTCGCTGCAAGTTGCTTAAATTACCTTTTCCACAACTGACTCCAACTGCAATACTCAGAGGAACTTGTTAAGCCTGCTTTCAAGAGCAGCACTCTAATATATGACTGCTAGACCCTGGTCAAAAGTTCATAATGTGCATATGTAAAAAGGTACTAAATTGCCTGAGGGCTAAAACCAGAGGAGTTTAATTGTAGCAAAATGCTGAAAATGGTCTGTTGAGGGTCCTTCTATTGGGATACTGCTGGCTCTGGCTGATTGAAGTACAGAACATAAAAGTCTTACAACAATATTTCCTTAAATGCTGGGGAAACTGCCAGCAGTTGGTATTGCATGAATGTTGTGGTTAAAGAAAAACATTTTCCTCCCCTAAAATAAATAGAGTATTAAAAACTGCTCCAGCCCATAATTCTAAGGCATGACGGAAAAAGGGAGGGCTCAATGATCATAAATAAGGTATAATTCATAGGGCATGTCCAATCTACTCGCAGCGCAGTGTATTTTTACATGGGGCACACTGAAGGTATTCAGGCATGACCTGAGAGGGGTTTTGGACTGTGAATGGCTATGATTTCGAAAACAACTTTGCGCTGAAATAACAGCTGCTCCTGGCTGCCTTACCTGTCACTGGGTTAGACATAGTCTTGTGGGGATCCTTCGCAAAGGAACCTGTTTGACTTGCCTTTATTTCTTCTTTCATTAAATGAGATCAGGAGTCCCACACCCACACACACATTTGGGTTATTTGGATGGGTCTCCCGTACCCAGAATTCTCTACTTTTTCCAAAGACACTTCTTTTTCTGTCATTCTCCCCCTGCTTTTGTCCTTACTAATTAGCTCCTCATTTGATAAATGACAATGCAAGAGCAGTGAATGGGGACTCAGAATCCTAGGACGGACCCTATCAAATATAGGACACCCAGGAAAACTAGAATTTGGCAGTTAGGCTCTCTGATTTAAAAGAAGTATATGTGAAAGTTAAAGTCAGCTTTCATGAGTAGTGAAAATTGTATCCGTTTGTCATTTTAAGCACGTTAAAAAAAAAAATCAAACATGAAATTCTGCACCTTTGTTGTAGCACCAAGATTATAAGAAGGCAACACAGCAACAGCCGGATACTTTAACAACCATCGTATTAAAGTATGAAACTCATGCAGTAGTGTGGGTTATATCTGTGGTGAGAACTTACTAAACGAGATTAGCAACCATCATGTCCCTACTGATATCTGGAGACCCTATTTCTTCAGCTTTCTTCCCCAAGGAAAACACTTCGAAACTTGTAGTGAGATGCAAGTTATGTCCCCTCACATAACAGAGCAAATTAAAAACTCAACTGAAATAAAGCATCCATCTAATATCTATGGTCACCAGAATTGCTTAAGGATCACTCCACTTTATAGATCCAATCCTTGTTATGCCACTTGGATTGGCGCAGAATATATTCACCTCATGTTTAAAAAGGGGTCATATCTGCTCTTCGGTTCTTCGAAAGCAAAGACATAGCAGGTCACTGGACATCTCTGCCACAGGCCAGGCCAGTTTGCTCTCTTACAAACTGCAAATCTGAGTTATTCAGGCCAACGTGCTACCAAACATGCAGGCAGTTGCATGACAGCTAGTCCAATGCTCACCTCTGTCCGGTTCCCTGTCAGGGTTGGGGAAATATGCGCACTCTAAACACAAATATTTGAGGAGAAAAGGAGAGAAAAGAGCACGGAAATGTGCTAGGTAACAGCAGAGAGACCACACTCAAGGGGGCAAAATGACTTCTAGGGAAATGATGGAAATGATTAGTTTAATTCCTGCTGAAAATGCTACAGTTTAATACCATGCGTAAAAGTGTGTACTAAAATACCCTTAAAATAATAATAATAAACTATCCCTGATTTTAAAATGATCAGCAAAATCCCCCAGCACCCACAGATTGAGCTGCTGTGTGGATTTGGTTTTATAGACACTAGAGAAACACCACCTGCTGTGGGGTTACCTTCCCAGGAAACACATGGACTGACTTTATGAATATTTTGTGTCATCTCCATACTCGGGGGTCCCTGTGTTTAACTCTTGGCACCTAGCGTGAGCCTGACGCCCTACAAGCCAGTGGTTTCGAGCTGAGCATGTTAAGGCAGCAACCACACTAGATTAATTCAGGGAAAGAAGAGAGAGCCAAAGTGTATATTTGCTACTTTTCTGTGAGAAAATTACTTTGGATTAACATAAAGAGAAGCAATTAGGTATTTCTCTATTTCGCAAAATATTTTTTTCTTTTGCTTCTTTGTGTTTCCTTACATATGTCAATAAAAATATGTGTATGGAACAGGCAGGCAGAGAAAGAGATAAAAAGTTCTCGTAGCCGGGTGCAAAGAGCATTATGTCACTCTCTTTCAGTGTGAACTTGCAACAGTCTCTTAGGATTTAGGGGTTCAGTTTCTTAATCTCTAAACTAATGGCCTTGGCCTGGATGATCTCTAAGGTTACAGCAAACGGTGGCCACTTGAGAAGGCTAAAGAAAGCCTCAGTTCATCTTATCACGCAAGGTGTTTGCGGATCAGGTCTTCCAAAGTCGTCTGTGGGCCTCCATTCAGATACTGTAATCCATTAGTTTACTAATATAATCCCTCTTGTTTATAATTAATAGGTGCAACTAACCTGGGAAAACTTCAGGTAGTCTTGTAAGTGAAGTAAATTAAATGCCTAGGTGACATGGAGAATGGGAATTGTTGGAAATGAAAGGTATTTTCCTTCCCAGGCCAAATGAGGATGTACTAATCATTCCATCACCTTCCCCACCCCACCCCCAACTCCTGCAGGCTAATTCTGCCCCATCCCCCACACAGATGAAACATAGCACCACCTATCGGCACCCACTAGTGCTTGTATAAATTTGTTTATGTACTCCTTTGTGCGTATACATGTATAAACAGACACATATATTGCTAATGTCAGATTGTCTTCTGTAGTATTAATGCTAAAAATGAGTTAATTTATATTGTTTATTTTTCTATGCTACACAATAATATAATTTAAAATTATTACCTATGCTATAAATGTGAGATAAAGGATTAAATGAATGTTTAAGAGAAATAATACTATACCAATTAAACAAATAATTAATTGTTAGGGAATAGAATAAGGTGGAATAAATAATAAAATAGACTCTGTAGGCCAAGTTCAGTGAGACCATACCATGTACCTTCATCTCTGAGGTATTCCTCAGTTTTCTCATCTAGAAACACGGGGATGTGAACCCATCACAGAAAATTAGGTAAGTTCCTAAATCCAGTGAAAGCTGCTAAGTTCATGTTATGTTCACGTGCGCCTTCTGTGGTCCCCATGAATGTCGGAAAGGCAGAATCTTATAAGAATGGCTATTAAGAATTCCCAAAATAATGCTTGACATTTGGAAATAAAAACTTATGAATGGTAAAAAAAAAATTAATCAAGAAAAGAGTTCTTTTATTTCCACCCACCAACTTTGGTGGAATTCACCTTTGCTTGCTTAGTGAAGCTCTGTATTCAAGATTTGTAATTAGTCATTACTTTGAAAGAACCATGAAAACAAATAGCAAATATGGACTCAATGACAAAGTTCTTTGCTGTTTTATTCAAAGTAGTGAAATGACATATTTGTAGGGGAGCTTTTCTACCCCTGGATAATCCTGCTCCAGAAGAGCCATTACCTGAGATCCCAGGAAGGCCCCTGAAAGGTCTGTTGATGAGGACAACAGTAACAAACAAAAAAGGGTGTAGACCACACACAATCAGAGAACGGAACCATTCGGTCTGAACATATGCCAACTCCCTTAAGTGCACAGCAGATTAAAATCATAGGGTGGGCACATATTGTATGACATTTCAACATCAAATAAACCATCCTTCCAGTAGCATCGTTTAAGGCAGTGCTTGCAGAAATGCTGCCAGCCCACAAGGGATGTGCATCTTCCCTCTTCAAACAATGCAAGTAAGTCTTTATAAAGGTGATCAGTCAACGCCATATGTGCTAATCTGATAGTTCTGTCATCAGATGGCATTGCAAATTTCATTATATATTTTAAATCATGTTAACATGGTTTGTGAATGTTAGTATTCACTAAAAGGCCACAGCTATTTAAATAATGAATGGGCATGATAATTTTTATACATATTATGGAAGTGACATGTGTGGATATTCTACATATTCTCTTCTTAGAATCCGTCTGACATCATTAGTTAAGTGTCATCAACAAAAAGATACATCAAGATGTTTCAGAGACACTGCAGATTCACAATTTTAGTAATTATTTATAAAGATAAACTAGGTACTAACAAAAGAAAAAAATACTAGAAATTATGTTAAAATATTGTTCTATCTTAGCTCTTTCTGATATCCCTAGCGCAAAAAAATAATGCTACTGCTCAAAAAAAAAGGCAGGAAAATATTTTGTTAAGCATTAACTAAAACTTAACTATCAAATATTCTTTGTTTATGCACACATGCATATATGAGCATATCGACAAATTCAACCACAAATTTATATATCCCATATGTATCCCTGCCCATTTATCTTCCATATTTAATTCACATATCAAAAGTGTGTTTCTATTTCTAATTCTGTGACATTAGGGGTATTATTTACTATTTTTCTTGCCTTCTGGCTCCCAACACTGCCTTTGTACATACTCATAACATTTCTAAACGGCCAGCTCTTCCAGCCTCTCTGTTGGTCTCCATACTAAAAATGTCTTCCTCGTCCCAACTCATTTTCTTGCTGCCATAAAAAAATGACCCCTCAGAAGCACTGGCACAACCTGGACCCAGCTGAGGCTGTGAGTGGTAGGGATTTAAAGCTTGGGCACCTCAGTTAATTGGAAAGAGCTTGAATTCCACTCCACTGCCTTTAGTTATATGGCCTTAGAGAGTTATTTACTCCCTCCAAGCTTCCTTGATAATAACAAGGAATACCACTCACCAAGAATCAACGTGAGAAATAGATAAGGTACATAGCACAAGTCCTGGCATATAACAACTTCTTAGTAAATGTTAGTTTTTAAAAATATCATCATCATCGTTATTAGTGTGAACATCATTACTTTAATATAAGATCCAAAATCCAAAATCCTTAGCAAGGTCCTTGGTTGCTTTTTTATATATTCACCTCCTCAAGGCATGGATCACTAAAAATCCATGTTCAATATTTGAGTCTTTGCTAGAATACTGATTCTTCTTCATTTATATTTTGAAATTTTGGTTATCATGATTTTTTACATTAATTTTGATTTGATTCTTTTATCAAATTAGTAACATTTCTGGTTGAAAGAACCATCCCTAAAAGTTGATGACAACAAAGACTGCACCAGGCAAAACATAGATTTGTTCAATCTGAAAGTGTGGACTTGGTGGAAAACATTGACACAAAAGAAAACTCACAATGGAAAGAGTTATAAAATTCCGTGTGTACAGAACGCAGATGAATGAAATCTCAACTATAAGATATATATGAAAAAAACTTGGTTTTAGTGAAAAGGATTTCAATAAACTTTTTTAAAAAGAGCTTAACCATCTTTGTACTGTTTAAAAATGGGATCAAAGTATTTAATTGACTTAATGGAATTCACCCAGTATTATACCTCCATGAAAAAACTGATCAGGGTTGATATAGCTCTGATTAAAATGTTTTATTCATAAACATCAAGTAAAAAAAAAAAATTCTCAGGATCAAAATGGTAGTGTTGAAGTGGCTGGCTTTATCTCTCCCTAGCCTAGATAGCTTTTCTAAGTGCACATGCCTATCTGCATGATATAACTTAAAAAAAAACAAACTCATTTATTTAGTACTTACTGTCTACAAGCTTCCAGTTGCATTGCCACTGCTAGCTCCTGTTGTCTTTATAAGCCATCTTAAATGAACTGAATAAGAAATAAACATTTTTTTCACAAAGATATATTTAAGATACAAACAGCTCACTGGAAAACAATAGTGGGCATAGGGAAAGGGGAATAGTACAGAAATAGAAAAAAAACAAAAAATAAATAAATATATGTATTAGATCCTTTTAGAATTGTATTACATGTACACACACACACACACATACATACATATGCAAACACATACATATCTGATTTAAAAATTTCCTATCTGGGCAGTTGGCATACTGACTGAGAGCAATCAATAACTAATATGTGAATCACATGAAGAAAAAAATGGAAAAAAAGCTTTCTAAGATTTGGAAGACATGATGGTTTTAAAATATCCATTTTTTCAAAGAGTGTTACATAATCTCTTTTGTTGAGCATGGACAATACAGAAATATATACAAAAGTACGGATTAAGATAAAGTTACTTTGGGCCTGGTATTAAGAGATTCTGTGGGATATGCCTGTACTTCAACCTAAATCACTTTATTACTTCAAATTTGACCTGCTTCCAAAAAAGGGATCTAAAGTGACTTAAAAGAAAGGACATGCAGAGAACAAGGTGAATATAATGTATTAGAGTCACTAGAAGGAGAAGAAAGTTGATATGCTAACCATAATGTAATATGGCTTGAAAAAGGAAAACGTTGGACTAAGCGCTTAACAATATGTTATGCTATAATTTCATAATCAAATGGAAGGAATTATGTCAGTTCCTCAGGGGTTTTCCTTGGAATTCAAAGTTAAAGGGTGTTTCTTACCTGCAGTGGCATAGCTCCATATGTTTTGGGGGTCAAGTAACAGATAATATCCTTGACGCTAGCTGTCTATATTTCCTGAAATCAATAAGATTTCAGGGAAGTTCACATTAACTGGTAGAGTATAATGAAAACTAGCATTTCTTGAGTATCTACTAAGCACCATAGGTTTGAGCTGTGCCTCAGCCCCTGCCAACAACCCAAAGATGTAGAAACTATTATCCTCACTGTACAGCAAAAAAGAAAATCCAAAGCCCAAAGAGGTAGTGTGACTTGACCACAATCACAGGGTCTTATGTCAATGGGCAGGAAGAATTGGCAAAAGTGAGTTTAATTTCTAATTTCTTTTTAAATTTTGGCTTTGGATAAAAAAGGCCTCCCTCTGGGTTCAAATATGAACCCCTTAGAGCCTTTAGCCTGACACTGAAATAAAGTGACACTGGAAGATGCAATACACGAGCTTAAGTTTAAGGGCAAAGCAAACTGCGGCACAGGAAAAACCCCTCCAGGACAAAGATAAATGAACCCTACATATTCCCCTATTTATGCACAAGACACATGCCAGCTCCTTCCTAATATTTGGCATAATATTTAGCAAGAACAAAACTGCATTATTTTCATTATTGGGCATACTACAGAACCTACTTCTTTTGAAATATGTTGTAGTATTTTTTCTCTTTTAAACATCTTCTTAATGCCTTTCTTTTTTTTTTTTTTTT
>VBSM01000949.1:16691803-16792572 GCA_008086735.1 Cheirogaleus medius | reverse complement strand
TGGTTTTGATTTGCATTTCTCTGATGATTAGAGATGATGAGCATTTTTTTAATGCCTTTCTTACAGGAAATCTGCTCAGGGTTAATGTTGAGATTTCGGACACATTAATTTCCTTACTTGGTCTTTCATGGTTACAAATGACACACACAGCACACCCAGCACACACAAAAGCCACCAAGAGATGTTACATTCCAAGAAGAACAAAATAGACTTACTTCATTCACCTGCCTAGAAATATTAAAATACAGAAAAAATTTTAAGTTCTCAGATTTTATAGTTTTTTTTTTTCTTTTAAAGAGTGAGAATACTAAGAAAACATTATGCAGGGCTCCATAGTTGATATACAGTATTTTTTTTGGATCTAGCAAATATACTTTTTATAACTTTTCTCTGAAAGAAGGAACTTTCTAGCTCAGATTACTTGGACACTCTTACTGTTTATTCTTTCCTTTTTTGAGCAGTCAGAAGAGATTTCTCTCAGTACTTCAAATAAATAAGATCTCCAGCTGAACAAACACCATACATTCTCCTGAATTACTTTGGCTTCTTAAAGAATATTTCACTTTCTTTTTTCAAAATATAAATGATTAAAGAGACCTCATCATATGAAACTCAAGGATGAAATGTTTAAAGTGGTGCAGATTCTATACAAGGTGGTATGTGAAGAAGCAAAAAGCCCAGCTCGGTAAAAGAGCTGGATATTTCACAGGGGAAATGTGAATATTACTAAATATGATACTTTATGACACATTTTAGTAGGGGTGTGGCTTTATGACATGAAAATCAAACTTTAGCATTCAAAACCAATCTCAACCATATTATCTAAAAACGGCAAAATAAAATTTTTTTTTTCTTTTTTAGCTTTGTATTTAAAAAAAACTAAAACAACAATAGCAACAACAACAAATCCTAGAGATTATACATAATCTGAATATTCTACAGGGGCTTTGAAATGACTGGCCAGCCTCATCTAGTTTCGTGGCTTAAAAAATGTTCAGGGTTTCTGGCCAGTCTTTGAAAATCGAATCCAAATTCAGCAGCACACGTTTTGTTAAAAAGAAAATTTGGGTTATCAATTAACATGGGTTGCCTCTACTAAAGCAACATGAAAACAAATACTTGACTTTAAGAAATATCATCCACACGTTTCTTTATTATTCTCATAAGCTTTTTTTATTAAAGGACTAAATCTTATCTCCCATCCTGAGACAGAAATGCATAAATATATATATTTTTTAAATGGGTGCATTTGGTACCTTTCTCAGCCCAGAAAGAGGGAAGATGAGAAGGACGAAGAAAGGATGCAAATGGGAAGACAAAATTATCAATAAAGCACACCATGGCTTCAGGCCAAGAAAAATCATCCAGGCCTACGAGTAAATCTGCCACCACATAGCAATGCCACCAAAAGGCACTGCAATACAAAACAAAACTCAACTTGCAGAGTGTGGCTGGCAGCTCCCAAGGATCCCTGCCTCCCAGTACTCATGCCACTGCGAAACCCTCTCCCCTTAAATGTGGATCAGATCCAGTGACTCGCTTCTAACAAAAAGAATATGGCAAAAGCAATGAGCTGTCACCTCTGTGGTTAGGTTATAAAGGACTGTGACTTCCGTCTTACTAGTGGATTCTACTTCCTCCTTGGCTTACACGCTGTGGTCAAGGCAGCTGCCACGCAGGAGAACCCAACATGGCGAGGAATCAGACGCCAGAGAGGAACCAAAGTCCCCAATCTCCTGGGCTGTAAGAACTGAGTCCCAACAACAACAACATGCCTTGGGAGCAGATCCCTCCCCAGTAGAGCCTTGAGATGACTCTGGTCCGGCTGATGCCTTGATGGCAGCCTGCAAGATCCTAAAGCAGTTGGCCCAGTTAAGCCATGCCTGAGTTCCTAATCCACAGAAACTGTGACATAACAAATACATATAATTTCATGCCTCCAAATTTTGGGGTAATATGTTATGCAGTAACAGATAACTAATACATAGAGTCATTAATTTCTTTCTATTTTGCTTAACATGCCCATTATGAATTATTGTGGTCCCTTTGTCAACTTCACCAGAATGAGCCAAGGTGACTATGTACTCACAGGCCAGTATCTTGATGCCTGGATTGGGGGCAAGTAAGGAGCAGGGCCATCGTTCTAGAACTTCTAATAGTTTCTGCTGCTTCCCCAGGCTGCTAATACCTTAGAATAAAGTTTGCCTTCCCCAGACCCTCCCTGCAACTACCCAGCAACAGCTGTAGTGGTTTATGAAATGCAACCTTGAATGAATTTTTTTCTTTCTCAAATTAATGTTCACTTTTTTGCTTCCTTCAGCTTCTCACTAATTTCTAATTTGTTATCGATTACTTTTTGGAACAAAGGAGTGTAACGGGAGACATGTAGGTATGCACACATGCACATATGTACAGTTGGAAGTAATTACAAGTACACTTTCACCCCTGATAAATGTGGATTTGATTCTATCTCCACCACTTACGAGCTAAGTGATATAAGATAGTTTACTCAGCACTTCTAAACTTCAGTTTCCTTGTCTGTAAAAGGAGGATTACAATTTTCTTGAACTCCCACAGTTGTTGTGATGATGAAATATGTTGCTTCACAGAGATTTACTAATTTATACCAAATGCTCAATAAATAATTTATTATCATAATATTAAAATGCTGCCATTATCATTGGCACTGGAGTAAACGTACACAGTTAAGTTCTACTTGCTTCTGCAATTTTGGAATATCTATCCACCAATGTCCCCCTCCAAGGCTACATAGTAAACCTGAACTGGGCCAGATTTTTATAAATACTCAGGCTGTTTGTTTCAGAAAACAAGAAATAACTCAGACATTTCTAAAGAACTTATTTTCTGCAAGGAACTGCACTGGGTAGAGCACAAAGAAGAACAGATAAGACATCTTCCCATCATGATCTTCCAGTATAGCAACGAAACTCACAAGGCATAGCATAATACATCTAAAATTAAGTGTAAACCTGGAATTATAATCAGTGATCACCAAATGTGATAAATACATCATAATATATAATTTTTAAAAGGCAACGATGAACAATTATAATGATAATTATAATATCAATAATGGTAACAGCTGTAGTAAAATCATCACGAAAATACTTCCTGCCTGAGTTCCTGTAATACAGCAGAAATTCTCCCAAGTGCTTTGCAGGCCTTCCTGCCTTCTGTCCTCACAGTAACTGCCCGGGGCAGGCAGCATCTGTAGGTACAGCCAAGGCAGGCAAGGAGCAGAGACTGTGGGAAGTTGACCAAGGAGAAGGCAAGTGGTAAAATTTAGCATTTGAACCCATAACCTCCTCACTCAAAAGCCCATACTCTTTCGATACGTTCTCTCTAATATTTGAAAAGTGCTTTATAGATTATAAAAAACTCTCCAAGTACACGGTCTCAAGTATGATCTATCTATTTGATGATCATTTTCCATTAAAATGATACTTTCCTAACTAGTTTTACGAATGATCCCTACCAATACCTTCTCATCACAACGAAGGTGGAGAAAGCCGTCAATACTATCAGCATTACTCTCTATTTTGCTCTCAGTCTCTGCCAAAAGAAGCAAAACAAGCCCAGTTAACAGTCCACATACGAATAGCCACCCATTCAACTATTCTGGCCAAATTACCCAGCCTATTTTCCCAAGCAAAGGGTAGGCTCATTGAAAACATTAGTAGAGCTGGGTGCGGTGGCTCACGCCTAAAACCCTAGCACTTTGAGAGGCCGAGGACAGAGGATTGCCTGAGTCCAGGAGTTCAAAGTTGCAGTGAGTTATGATCGCACCACGGCACTCCAGCCTGGGCAACAGAGCAAGACTCTGTCTCTAAAAAACAAAAAACAAAAAAAAAGAAAAGAAACATTAGTAAAGCCGTTTCCTTATTTTCTTTGTGTTCTAACTGAAGGTGATCATATTATTTGCTTCTGTGAAGATAAATTGGTGAAAACAATTACTCAAATTAATTAAAGGTACTTCCCAGCCTGAAGTCTGAGAGGTTCCTTCCTTCATTTCTATGCTTCTCATCTGTCTCCCCGAACACAGGTCCCTCTGAGGACAGGGACCTTGTTCAGCATTCTGTCCCTAGCAGAGGGCCTGGCCCATAACATTTGCTGAATAAATGAATGCTTGCACATCAAAAAGACCTTGTGCCAAGCTGCTTGTGGCCCACACGTGAATTTATTCAGGTAAGAGCTGGGCTTCCAGGACATTTCTCCTCTTTACTCACTAATGCCCCAAATCCTTTCTGGAGGTAGATGAGGGTGTCATTTTTATAAAGGGCACTAGCTGAAATTATTGCTTGTAAGGAAAAAAAAAAATCTATACACAAGGTCAGCATATACCTGATTCAACTCCATACCATTTTGTTTCCCTTCACTGCACTGTGGGTGTGTGTCTACAAAGGACTGCATTTTACAGAGGAGCTCACCTAGCTCACTATTCAATTAATATGCACTTAGCTTTACTGTAGGTTTGGAACCTGGGATCCAAAAGATTCAAAGAAGAATTACAGAGCTGAAGTGGTCCCCCTGGGGTGTTGTTCTATGGCAGTCACTTCCAAGTATGAGCCCACCATTTCCAACAACAATAAATACAGCAATGGTAATGAGTTTTCCCTGAAGTTGGATGTATTCAACTGAAATGACTGCTCTTTGTCCCACCATTGTGACCTGCCTACAATGTTTGGCATTAAAATACCCATTCTCTTAGGTTTGCTTTTCATCCAAAGTTGTTGGTGGAATAAAAAGTACCTGGGACTGTGTTAGTCTCCTCTTTTCTTTTTTAAGAGACAGGGTCTTGCCCTGTCGCCCAAGCTGGAGTGCAGTGGTGTGATCATAGCCCACTGCAGCCTTCAACTCCTGGGCTCAAGCAATCCTTCCAATCTCTCAGCCTCCTGAGTAGTTGGGACTACAGGCATGCACCACCTCACCTAGCTAATGTTTTCTATATTTTTAGAGACAAGGTCTCACTAGGTTGCCCACACTGGTCTCAAACTCCTGGCCTCAAGCGATTCTTCTACCTCAGACTTCTAAGTAGTCTCCCTTTTGTATTTTCTTCTAAATTAAACTGTTCTGGGAACCCATGGGACGATTAATCTTGGTTAACTGACTCATTTGACAGATAAGAAAACTGAAGCCCAGAGAGAGAAAGTGACTTGCTCAGAGATACACAATTGTTTAATTAGAGCAAACTCTAAAATTACATTAGATGAGACAAGCTTTAAAGAAGTGAACCCATGAAAACGGAGACTGGCACTTAGTTGGTTCTCATGTAACGTGGGGGCATGTTCTCAGCAGATTTTCAAAGTATTCCTTTATCTTAGTTAATAAGAAATGGGGGGGCGGTGCTCAGTTTCTGAAGAATTCAGAGCACCAGGTTTGAGCCCTCTTTGTTTTTGCTACAAAAACATTACCTTACACCTCACGGGGAAAAATCAACATGTCCAGTGAGTTATACAAAAATCAATGTTCATAGAAGAAACATTCCAGAAACATCGTCATGGGGCAACACAAACTCCTGGCATTGGTTTAATCATGCTGGCCTCTAATATCTAAACTGTGTTGCAGCCAAAAATCACTGGAAAGAAGTATGAAATTGGAGAAAAGGAAACTGAAAGAGGGGAGGATCAAAGAAGGTAGTGCAAACTTAAAAAAAAAAAGTAATAAAAGACCTAGAGAGAGAGTTATAAAGAGGCAGTGCATTACCACAATGCCAATGGGTACACAGAAGAAAAGGAAATAGGGAAGATAAAATAGGGGAATTTCAAATCTTGGTTAAGTGTTCATTAAGTAATTTGTCATACATATTAAGGCCAGATAGTCACTTTTTCCCCTCTCGGGTGCTCATTCAGGAACAAAGGCTGAACCAGACCAAAAACACTATAAAGCAAGGCAGAAAAAATATAGTGATGAGGTGTCACAGCCTCACAAAGGCGGGTATGTTTTCCTTCTCTTCATTTTTAACAAGAACATAGACAATCTTTGCTCCAAGCTAAGGTTTGCTGTTTTTGCTGGTAAAACAGGCAGCCCAGAGGGGTTAAAATCTGCCCAAGGATGCCCACGGAGTCCTGTTCACCATTGTGCAACTTGCCTCAGTGGTTCCCGAGGCTTGTCCATATGGGGTTTTTATGCTCAGTGTTCACAGAGAGAATTAGACCTTCTGTGACAGACCCAGAGCCATCGTTAGCAGAACAGGCATAAACAACGGAAACAACGGAAAGAGAAGCAACCCTTAGCTTATGAGATAAGCTAGGCACAGAAAGACCGATACTAAGATCTCACTTAAAATGCTGAATCTAAAACAGTCAAACTCACAGAGGAAGAGAGTGGAATGGGAGCTGCCAGGGGCAGTGGATGGGGAGATCTTGGTCAAAAGATCCAAAGTTTCAGTTGGACAGTATACATAAGTTCTGCAGATCTATCATACGGCACGGTGAATACAGTTAATGATAATGTATTATATACTTGAACATTGTTAATAGAGATCATAAAGTTCTCACCACCCATGCAAAAACAGACACCTATGTGAGGTGATGGATATGTTAATTAGCTTGGTTGTAGTAATCATTTCACATTGCATATGTATATCAAAACATCACACTGGACAGCATAAATACATATAATTTTTTTGTCAATTGTGCTTCAATAAAGCTGGGAAAAAATAATAGTGATAATGACAACAATAATAATAACAAAAGTTTACTGAGTCTCAGGCATGTTCAGAATGAACATGCATGATCTTTAATTCTCACCATAAGCCAGTAATAATAATACCAATCAATGTTTATTGAGTGTCTAGCACATCCTAAATGCTGTAGTTCTTGATGTCCTTTAATTCTCAACACAAGCCCATGAGGTAGGTATAACATCCCAATTTTACATGTGAATCTTAATCAAATTATGAAATTTCTCTAGGAGTTAGGATGGGATGAAGCTGGGGTTTGACTCAAGAGCTGTCTAGCTCTAAAGCTCACCCTAGCCCTCCTGTTCCTTGCAGCTCTCTCCTTACATAGGTTCCCTCCATATACATGCCTCTGGTAGACCCCTTATGTGGCACTTGACCCAGAACCTGGGAGGCCTTGGATCCTTGCTGTGTGGTCTGGGTGGCCCTTAGCCTTATCATTTCTTTTATTACAAATTCTGGACTGCAACCTGTGCCCACCCCAGAGAGGCAAATGACAAAGAAGGGATTAAGGACTGCCATCTATTAAGCACCTGCACATCTTGCAATTATCCATTTACAAATGTTTACTGAGCATTTACTGTATGGATAAGGAAGTCGGTAATGTGGAGGCAAAAATACCACTTTCAAGAGAGTGGGAGACAGACATTAAATAAGAAACTACGGAGATTATCTTTTAAATTACAGTTGTGTTAAAAGCTATGAAGGAGAAATTGCCAAGGCCCTTCATTCACTTGTTCAGCACACATTTATGGAGAGCTGTTAGAGTCAGATAGCGCTGGCTTGTATGAGAGAACATAATGGAGGCTTTGATCTAACCTGAGACACCAAATGCACTTCCTTGAGGTGTGATGTTTGGAGTGAGCAATGAAGGATGAGTAGAAAGTAACTGTGATTAGTGGAGGAGTGTTCTAGACTGAAGGACAATATGTTCCCAAACACTGAGGAAGAAAGGAGCATGGGGCTAGAAGTGGCTTCAGGTAAGGCTGGCCAAGTGGATGGGGCCAGATATGGCAGGTGCCTTCTGCCCAATTCACGCTTGCTCTCACAACCACCCTAGAAGGTAGATAGCACTCCCATTTGACACACGCGAAAATCATATGGACACCTGTTCAATGGTGCCTGCGCAAAGCCATTACCCCATTTTTTCCTTGTCATCAGAGCTTGCCTCCCACCCCAAATGGGGAGGCTCCAAATGCCAGTTGTGCAATTTCCTAGTCTCCCTTATGCCTAGGATATTAATAGGTGACTCAGTCCTGGGACTGAGGATTTCAGGGGAAGCTGTCTCAGAAGGAGAGTTCTGAGACAGAATGTTCTCCCTCTTGGTAAAAGGGGGAGGCATGATAGGAGGAGACTAACCCTTTCCATCCTTCCTTTAGACCTTTCATGTAGGAAGCAATGGTAGGTGCTACTGCAGCCATCCTATAAGCATGAGGGGAAAGCCAAAACCATCACAAGGGAGCTACCCATCTAGTAGCCAAACTCACCCCTGGCTGCCTCAGCTCCTCTCAATATATGTGAAAAAACTCTATTATTCCAACCATCTTTAGAGGGTATTAATAACCTATGGCCCCAAGTATCTGAATCAGTATAGAAAATAAATCTCAGAAAAGCCAAACCATTTCAAAATTATACAACTAAAAAGTATGTGGTTGGGGATCGGGGAGGCTGAGCGTGAATACAGACCTAATGATTCCAAACCCTTCGCTCTTTTCCAACCTACCATATCCATTAGCCTCTGGACTAAGCAAACACTGTTAACTTTAAAGCTCTGGACAGAACTGAGAGACGACTAATAAAACTAATGCTAATGATAACCCTGGACAGTAAGAAGAATGTTTGAGGCTGCGGGAAGGCGGCTTCAGCGGGAAGAAGAGGAGCCCAGCCAACAAGTCCTTCTGTGGGGGCTGCTGCAGGAAAGCTCCAGTGTGGTGCAGCTACAGAAGGGTCTGAAGAGTTTGAATTTCTAACGTACCTAGACTGGCAAGAGCAAGGCAACCAGAAAACTCAACCCTCACTAGGGACTCTCAAAATGTTTACATTAGTAAAGAATATGCTGAAATTTCTGCTTTGAAAATTGTATTTTCTCTTCCAAAAAGAAAGAAGTCCCTACTTTCTACTCCCTGTGCCTTGTATGTGATTATGCCAACACACTGGTAAAGATTCCAACGGGGGGGTTTTGTCCTTGATGGGATCCACAGTGTAGTCAGCTGCAGGTATTTAAAGGGGTACAGGGGGAGAAGTATTTTTCTAAAATACTAATTTAAAGAACAAATCAACATCTATTATCTCCTTCATTATGTTTTAAATTGTACAACTATAAATCACCCTGCAGCAGGTTATTCAAGGGCAGAATTACCCCGTTTGGCTTTCACGAAGGTTAGAAGAATGACATCTTGTGCTTTTGCTAGTTGTAATTTATAACTTTGCAACAGAACCAGCGTTGCAGGCCCATCCATTAGCAGGGTAGCTGCACATCTGTTAAAACTCAGCACAATGACTGGCTTTACACGGTCACAGGAAACGTAACCCAATCGTTTCAGAAGTTCTATAAACTCGAGCCATTTTTTAATGTAAAATGATTTGAAAATGCAGTTCCCTAAAACATCTGCTAAGCTCTTGCTACCCTAACACATGATATTCTTTCTACTGTTACCTGCCAACACAAATATTTGGTTGCACAAAACACCCCAAGAGGCACGTGACAGTGCTCAGCTTCAGATTTACATACTGATCCACAAAGGGCTGGCCTGGCCCTAGGAACTCTGGCGAAGACATTGTTTACCAGAACTGAAAGCTTATGTGGAAAAAAAAAAAAAAAGGCAGGGGGCTAATTTCATGAAGGTGCTCTCAAACATTTTTAAAAGGAAACATAACTGCACAACTAAATATATATAGCAGGGCACGAGGCTGCATTTGACAAAGTAAATAGCCTTGGTAGAAACTAATGAAGGTTGCAAAGGCTGGAAAACCATTTTCTTAAACAAGCTGGGTGAGCTCTCTGTGCTTTTCAACTGTCCAATGAAGATCACAGTTCTGAGATTGTTGTGATAAATTAATGAAAACACATATGCTGATATGTGAAGCATCCTGGTATCCAGCCTGAATTGCCAATTTGCATCTTACTTGGAAGTGTGGTAGGATCCCAAAGCCATCACGCACAGCAACAATTGTAAAAAGCCAAAATTACCCTTGAACATCTCATATGTCACCAAATAGTACAGTGCCTGGTTTTTTGAAGTAAAACCCATAGAGCAATATGTACGTATTATGTAAATATATTATATATAATAACTTGCAATGCATATTAATGCATGCATGTGTGAAATATAATTTTAGAGTAATTTAATTGAATCAAAGAAAGCTAGAGATACAGGAGAGTAAACATAGGATGTGCACATGATGTGACTTCATTATTAGAAAGCACTCAACAGACCTTAGTTTCCTTGAAGATGTTTTGGAAACAGCTATTTGAAGAACTCTCCATCTTATCTTGAACAACATTTAAAAATTAACCTATTTCCGTTTTTACCCATAATTTTTATTTTATCATAAATTGGAGGGAAGGGAGACAAATGTTTCTTCTTCAGGCCCCCCCAATACACATGCTCAGTCCTCTGGATCTGTAAAGAGGAACAAGGTGGCAGAGACATGGCTTTACCAGTAGGGGTCGCTGTGCTGAGAATTGATCCTATGAGTTTCTCATTAGTGATTATTATACTGCAGGCGGCCAAAATGGAAAAATTAATTAATTTCAAAGTGATAATGCATTTACAGCAACAATTAGAAATGTATAACTGTAAAAGGGCAACATTTAAAAGACAGATTACATTTAATAAAGTTGCACAAGAACATCCAATTGTAAAATTACTGATCTGCAACAATATTCCTTAAAGAGGTACTTAAAATAGCCTGACTCCATGAAGGGTGACCTAATTACTGTAACTAAAATCACCGTAGTCACAGCAAGTCACAGCAAATAAAAAAGGGACGTTGATATTAGCATACTGCTGTTTAATACTTAAGGGAGCCGGCTGCAGTGGGGAAACGAAGGCAGGCTTCTGAGCACAAGGCTGGTGTGTATTTCTTGTTCCCTTGACCACAAGCAATGGAATGTATACTCCAGCAATGTGCACATCAAAAGGAAAACGCTTTCTCCAAGATGATATGCAGATGGGGCTAGGGGGCACAAACACAGCACAGCACCAGCCATCTGGGGATGGGAGATGGCATGGGGGCTAAGCTTCTTCATCAGCACTTGGAAATCCACCTTTTACGTGGAGTGGGAATGGGCATGCAACCCATAGTTTACGTCCAAAAAGGTGTTTGCACTGAAATGTCAGAAGTGCACCCTCTGTCCAAGAAAAAAATGCCTTACGATGATGGAAGCAAATCCAAGATACCTACAGAAGACAGCACAAAGGGTGACTTTTCCAATCAGTGCAATCTACGCTACTAGTGAAATTGACCAGCCCCAGGTCTACACTCATGCTGAATCCTCTCCTAAATACACAGCAACCTACATGTTACTGCAAGGGAAATGACTGGCTGTGAATCTGACAAGTAAGTTGAGAGCCCCCACAGTTGCCTGCCCCACTTCATTTGCTGGCACTTTTCAGAAAGTCTCCTGTTAGGTCCAATGAGCCAATAATCAAGCCCAATTTTGCTAATTAAGCACAGTTTACATTAGATATTAGACAATAATCGACTCTTCCCCAACACACAAAAATATTCATCCCACCTTTATTTTACTTATTTTGTGTATTTCCTTTCTTCTCCCATCTGCCCTTGTCCAGAGTCCGTGAGCTCTGGGATTAGATGACAGAATAACAGTTTCTACTATTTTCTGTCAACAAATCCTCATCCATTTAGATGGTGAGAAGGTTACGTCCCCTTCCACCGGATTCTGTGGTCACATATCCACAGATCCACCGCCAAGTCTTTCCCATCGCGGTTCCCTGATTAGGGACATTCCGGAAAAAGAAGAAAACAAAACTTTCTGGCGTCATAGAAGGGAACTCCCACCAATGAAGAAATATAAGCGAGAAGACTCAAGATTCAAAGATTACAAATTATGTTTGATGACTGGCCTTGTTGGTCGTGAAGGCACTGGGTCAGCAGAAAACAGGAAAGAATGCACCTCTCTCCTCTCTGCCATCGCAAATTTGAACAATTCATCATTTCAATGGCACTAGAGCCTGGTTCAGACCCATATAACTCCTTTTCATATAAACCAATGGACTTCACAGAGTCTGAGGCATAATTAGGGTCAAAGTCACCCTGTGGAGAGCCTGCTCTTATGCAATCATCGAGAATGAAGTGATTGGGAAATTTCAGAAACCTGTGACCCACCTGCAGAGGGGTCACTCATTTGCTTTCTAGACGTCAACTCCACCCTGCAACATGGAGAACCACTCTCCGTAGATCGTTCACTCCAACTCCTCTGATCTGAAGTATTCAGCTCTCGGACTACATCTGTTTACTTTGCATAAAAATCACTTGAATGATTAAAATAAAACAGGCACTTATTTTCTCCTAAGCAGTTCAGGAGATTTTGATGGCATTTTAAGAGTCATCTACAACATGAATGTTAAGGATGGTAGGTGGGAATGTATGCAGGAGAAGGTGGCAGACAGCATTCAGAGGCTGTGACATCAGCTGGAGGCTGATGGTCTGACTTGTGATTACTTCTAAAGGCCAAAACATGTTTGGGGAAAGAGTTATTTCTGTGGAGTAGATGTTATGCTTGGATAACTAGAATACTGGTATCCATTACTAGGAAAACATTTTTGAAGGCCTGTACTTTTAGAAAAGAAATCTACCAAATATATTGTGTAAAATATACATACTTCATTCAAATTACTTCCTACTGACTGTTTCGTGGAAGAAGTTTCTCAATATGGCTGATAAATGACCATCAAAAATGCAAAAACTTCATATCCACGTGTGTGAATATTTCTAAACCTAAGCACGGTAGTGTGCTTCATCCAAAAGGATCTGTGTTTGGGGAAGTGAAGAATAAAGCACACTTCTGGCCATTGAAGGATTTTCTGAGAGAGGTTTACACCCATTAAAGAAGAAATTAGAACATCAGACACAGGTTCTCAATGAAAACAAAGGAATCACATCTGCCAACAATTCAATAGTCATAAATCCATTAATACTTTTTTTCACCTACTAACACAAAACAGGTTTCAAGTGCTACACTCAACAAAACAGATTTCCAAAGTTTCTGAATCAAAAATCAAGAAAATCACATCAAAAGAAAACAAATCATCATTCCCATCAAGAATTTCAGCCAGACTAAACACAGTATTGAAAAACCGCATCTTCTATCCAGCCCTCCGAGACACCTTTAGAGCAACAAATTTAATCTAAAGCCCATGGAAATGGGGTCAAGAGTCCTTTCCAATGGCTTTAACAACCTGACAATGTTGTAATTAAGACCAGACTCATCCTTGCAAGAGACCAGAGGGTGGAAAAGGGTGTCTGGGTTTCTCCAGGACCCGTCCTGAGAGGCGCACTAATGGTGTTTATGGCGCTAGAAGCTAGAAGCCGTTCACTTACCATGGACTTGGTGAAAGGCCTGGCCAAGGTAAATAGCAGCGTGTACACCCACCAGCTGCGATGAATGGAGGAATACATCATATTTCCGGGATGTACTGCGTTGGACGTGACCCCACGTGGGGAGAGGCGACGGTGCAGCTCATTGGAGAAGAGGACATTGCAGAGCTTGGACCTGTTGTAAGCCAGCATGGCCCAATAGTCATTTTTTGATGGAGAAAGGCGACCAAAGTCCAGTTTTCCCGAGGAATCGTTAATATCTGTAAATCTAAAAAAATAGGAAATATGACATGAAGCAACTGAGCTCTGACCTCTCATATTTTTATTTTTATTAGAAATCTGAGGAAACTATGTAGAAACTACTAAAAACTCAATCATACATACGTCAAGACAAAGTCTCCCTTAAAAATTGACAAAGGTGATTTAACAATATCAACCAATTGGATCCAAAGATAAGACTTTCAGTAAATGCCCACACTCTTAAGTGTAGCAGCCTTAACATGCTAAACTTCCCCTGCTCCTAACATATATTTTTGAAAACCTTCAACAGGAAGTTCAAAGATAATTAAATTAAATAGAAAACCATCTTAAATAAAGGGCTGCTGCTTTTGGAAACAGAAAGATATCACATTCCTAACCTTTGACGGGGCTTTCCCGGATTATGATGGCCAATACTTGAGTCCTGTATGTTTTCATTTGAGCATCCAAGTAAATATAGATGAGTCTTGCTGCCTCCAAGACTCTTTTACAGATTAAAAATTAATGATTATAAAGGGGTTATAACCTTGTTGAGGTACCATCGATAGTCTTATACGTTTAAAAGATAAATGTAAACAAAGCCAAAACGAGTTCTGGCACAGTCTAATGTTTTTAAGTATACCCATGGCATGGACGCACACAAATCAAAGTAACTAGTTGATGTTTTATAATTGGGTCTGACGGAGTCGTTAAACACCAGCTGTTTGTTTCTCTCTCTCTCTTCCCTTCTCTCTCTCTCTTAAATAACACCAAAGTAGTGACTGCCCTTAAAAATAATGGTTCATCACAAACAAAAGGAATTTTTCAGACAGCCTCATCTTTGTTAAAGGACACTTCATATTTTGCTGCATTCCATTAATTGTGGGCACTGGGTAATAAGGAAGCACAGTGAGAATACTCTAGAAAATGGCTATGGAAATCAAAAAGCAAAAGGTAAAATGAAAATTATGGAATAGTCCTATTGTTTCTTAATATGAGCAGTTCAGGTTGGGCTAAAACCAAGAAAAGTATCACAAGGGCAGATGAAATTCACATTTTAATGGAAATTAAATATCCCTTCTCCAGGACTCAGTCAGTGACATCCAATTTCTAGTGTTAAATGACATTGCTGCTCTGAAGTCATCAACAAAGCCGGTGGCCAGAGCCCTCATCAAGGGTATAGCAATGAGACCTTGAGACTAATTGTTGACTGCCTGTCTCCAAGTCCCCAAACCACACACAGCAAGAGCCTGACTTCCAAGCTTGATAGTAGAAGGTAGTGAAACTTGGCAGGAAATTTGAAAATGAATGGGGACCTTTTTCTGGTTGTCATCCTGATTGCTGGTGGGGGCCAGGGATGGCCAGTGCCCTGCAATGCAGGTGGAATCTTGTTCAACAAGATTGCCTCACTGGATGCCCCTGCAGATGAAAAGTCTGTGTGTAATTATCTGAGCCTAGAGCCTGACTGTGCTTTTTTAATCTACGTGCAGTTTTAACATCCACTGAATCTCCAGGAGTGTAGTGCAACAACTCTGTAAATGAGGAATGAATGCACTTTCAGATTTTGTGGGTTTCCTGGGAGGGTGAGGCTTGACTCAATGTGGTGCTACTGGAGTCTGCAATACCACACACCTGTTAACAGTCCGCATTTGTTATTGTCACACTGGAGGTGATTTATGCATGGGCACACATATATGATTATCGTGTTTCCCCGAAAATAAGACCTACCCATAAAATAAGCCCTACCAGGATTTCTAAGCATTTGTGCAATATAAGCCCTACCCCGAAAATAAGACCTAATGATGGGCGTGGCTACGCAGCATATCTGCACAACCCATGCATTTCGCCATGGAGCGGTAAAGAAGATGAGCAGCTCTTCTCATCTGCCCCATCAGGACAGCTACTATCCCAGAGGTGACCGGAAAGGTGCGGGCAGCCTCACCAACAAGGTCGGCTCCCCCTGTCAGGTACCGGCCATCCTGTGTGTGCTGCAAGCTGAGGCTTTGAGGGGAAAATAACACATCCCCTGAAAATAAGCCCTAGGGTGTCTGCTTGAGGAAAAATAAATATAAGACCCGGTCTTATTTTCAGGGAAACACGGTATCTTTCCTGTGGTCCTGCCCAAGTATTTACATGTTGAAACACTTGCTACTTTGTTTTACATTTATTTTTTCTTTACATTAGAGTCAAGCTATCATATTGATTTAAAAATATATTTGTACAGGGGAGTTATATTATTTCAGAACTTTATTTCAACATAGCAATAATGTGTTATAGAAGAGTTGTCACAAAAAGGAGCTTCTGAGTTGAGAACCCGATGATCCAAGCTACGAGACATGGCTTGGAAACTCTATCTACTTAGGGTAGAAAGGAGCATCAAGGATTTAGACAATATGTCAAAGGTATGGAACAAATATAACACCCCTCACTCCCACTCTCCACTCTTCTTTCATTAACTACTGCTGGAAGCCCCTCTTGGCATATTTGTTCAGCACAACTCAACCCAGGGACCACTTCTTCCAGGAAGCTACCCCTAACTAACTCCCCCATAGCTAGATGTCACAAGGATTTCTTGGGTGTCAGTGGGGGAGAGAGTGAAAGAAGCCAAGCAAAGCACATTGAAACACATGTTTCCATAGAAATTAAGTATCTCCTCTCTAGGACCCAGTCCATGACATTATTGCTAGTACTTGATGATACTGCTACCCCTCCAAGATCAGTAACAAAACTAGCAGCGCCACCTTTGTGTTTTGTCTGTCCATCGTGCCTCTGTTGTCACCACACCAGATTGAAAGTCAATTTGTCACCTGGTTCCAACACCAGACTGTGAATGCGCAGAAAGTAGACTATAAGACTCTTACATGTTTCCTAGTACAGTGCCTGACACACAATAGGGAATAAATACAGGATCAGAGAACTGAAGTTTGATCATGGGTTTGGAATTCCAAACCAAAGGCTAAGTTCCCCTCATTACAAAAAGCCTTGTTTTGAGTCTTGCTCAAAAGGCAAAATTCACCACTAGGTTCAAATCTTCTATGTTCTTCATTAATATTTATATGCAGCACTTTTTTAATGTTTCATTTTTTTTTTGTTTTTTGTTGTTGCTGCTGTTGTTTTTAGAGACAAGGGCTCACTCTGTTGATCAGGCTGGTCTTGAACTCCTGAGCTATAGGGCTCCTCCTGCCTCAGGCTCCAAGTAGCTGAGTCTGCAGGCACAGGCCACTGTCCCCAGCGGCTTTCTACTGTTTAGAATTAGAGTTCCATGCTTTGGGTTTTAAGGATAAGGATGACACAGAGGTATTTCATTATTAGGGAAGAGTAGGTAGATTAAACTTTGAAGAAGAGAAAAGTCATTCCTTCCTAGTCCCTAATCTAGAAAAAAAGGCACACACAAACACACACACACACATACACACAAAGCCATAATGAGAAATTAGATGAAACAAGGTTGATAGTTTCAAGATGGAGAAGCACTAGTTGCTAAATATCGGGTGCACCCTCTGCAAACAGCCCTCCCCTCTAAAGCTGACTCCTGATTTTCTTCCCTACATCCTCCTAGGCCGAAAACCCATTTTTAAGGTCTGATCAGCTTGTCCTGACAGCCCTCCAGGAAGTGGGAAGGGTAGACAAGCTTCTGGTCCCTCTGAACCAAGGCAGGCCTCCTGAAAAACGACCATGTTCACCTCTCAGCTCAAGAGGCAGTAAAACCACTTTACAAATGCTGCCTATTCTATTTTCAAGTTGAAAAATTGACAAAGCTAAACAATAATATCTTAATAGAATTCTCCTTTCCTAGTACATTAAAATATTAACATTTGCTCTGTGGACATTAGCATTTGCTTTTGGAAAGGACCCCCCTTATCACATATTTCTATATATACTGCTTTATTTTTTTTTTAACTGAGGATTTTTTTAATTCCCCAACTAAAATAATTAGGCTAGATTCTATACAGACAAAAGCTAGCATGTTCAAAGAATAGAACTGAATTTGCATCAGAAATTGTGTGTGTGTGTAGCAATTTGGCACTCAACACAGCTGCAGCCATTTAGAGTTGTTCAGCCAGCGCTCTGCGCTTTTCATTCTATTTTAATTGTTATCTGAAATTTTTTCACAGCAAGGAAGTCAAGTTCTCATTTCAATATGATGTATTTTAGGTATGCAGAAACTCAATTCGCTGTTCAGACTCCAGATAAGTAACTAAAACACAGTGAAGACACAGGAAGGCTAATAAATATTTTGCCTTGGGGCAGTCTAGTATAATATTTTCTGCAAACATAGGACTTTATTTTTCCCCTAACAGGGGGTCTTGACTCCAACGACGAGATTCCGCCAAGGTTTATGAAGGTAATTAGATATCAACACTTGCATTTTACAATGTGGTTTAGGGCTCTGGGTTCTGAGCAAGTGCTTTCGTGGGCTGCCTACACCAAGTACCCATGCTCTCTCTCAGCTACCAAGGGATGCGGCACAAGTGTAATGCACAAGCCAGTTCGGGGGAATCTGCATTTTGTAAAAATACCCTTTAATAATGTACAAAGAATAATTGGAAAACAGAAAACCTGTCATCAGACAGGAGGGGACCTGACAACATACTTCAGGAAGGCCTTGCCTCTAGACTGAAACAGATCTAATTCAGGACATCAAGGCCCTTCCTCCCAAATTCATCTTTTTAATGAAATTAAGATTCAAGATCTCCAAGGTTGGCATGAATTACATTGTAGTTAAGGAGAGAACAAAGACGTCACACGAAATACCATTTGAGATACAGATTTACAAAGGAAAGTGAGCAGCTGACAATTCGACATAATCTCCCATTAAATACCAGCTCATTTAAACATATCCCGCGGTGCCCTCCACATCTGGTAAACGATTGGGGCTGGCAGATTTATTTCCGGAGCTCTCTCTCCCGCCTGCCCCCGCGGTAGCCTCCCTCGCTCCTTTTCAGGGCCACTCCACTCTCTTTCACGAACCTGGTGTGATTTGCAAAGATAAGGCTGTCCAGATTTTGTTACCACCTAATTACTAGATGTTTCATGTCTTTTAACACGGGGGAGGATTATTACTGGCATTTTCCTTTCATTTCAGCCATCATAAATTTAAAATGGTAAAAGTAAATCTATCTGCAGTGTGTCACTTATACCATAAGCCCCTGTGTTTGGGAGTGATAAAGGGTTCAAGCTAACCCTTGGCTGGTCTCTCTCTTCCAAGTCCCAGGGGTTACATTTTATGGAAGTATGATTAAAAAAATAAGCTTCATTCTGGGTCACTAAAACATTTCAGGACTTAAAATGGAGAAGGAGGAGAAAAAAATAGGCCCTCGCACATTATTTTTTTTTCCCAGCTACTCTGCTAAGAGTGAAAGCTCTTCCCCCTACCCCCGCAGCTCCCACACCAAGAAAATTCAACAGAGAAATCTCCCCAACAAGTATTAAATCTAGCCTCGCCCAGCAAGTCCTTTGTCTTTTCCGAGTACTTCTCTTTAGACAAATAGTTGTTTATCCAACTCCAGAAACAAATATGCTGAAAATACGATGAAATTTTCAAATGTCTTTTTAGTCAATTGAATATTCTCCTAATGGTAATAGAAAAGAAGTGCCATCTGATGTTTTAATTGAAATTTTAACCAAAAGAGGCATGGCCAGATTTCTAATATGCTCTAACTACAGTACTTCCCTTTCTACAATTACACAGCTAATGTCTGCATTGAATTCCCTAATTTCTCATTATAAAACAATTGGATTTCATCTCGCAGTCTTTAATTGCATTGTTTCTCCTGCTAGAATAACTGCACATTCTTCTTGGTAAGATGTTGAAGTTGTTGAATTACAAATCAATAAAGGTCACGCCATTCAGATTTAATCAATTATTATTCCATCTCCAAGCAAAATCAATGAGGAGCTCGAAGTATAGTTGTAAAAACAATCTACATTGCTATAGACAGTCCCCCCAAACAATCCCCCACAATCACACAGACACACAAAAAAGACCTGGAAAAACTGAAGACAGACTGGAAAAAGCAAAGCAGGTTGGGTGCACCCACACTTCTCCGAGTAGGACTAATCAAAATCATTTTCATAAAGAGAACCTTGCAGAAACGTTATCTGGTGCAAGAAAGGGGATAAGTGAAAAAACATCAAATGCTAACCCACCTATGGGACTCTGAGGAGACCACAATGACGCGGGCAGGGGCCGAGCGGCACAACACGTCCTGCAGGAGTTGGACGAGGTAGAAGTGCCCCAGGTGATTCACCTGGAAGGTGGTCTCCAGGCCATCTTTTGTCAGGCTCCAGGGCAGAGCAAAAGCTGCTGCATTGCACACAAGCACATGAAGAGACCTGAAAAATAAAATACTCAACATTATGTGGACATAAACACTCTAAAACCAAAGATAATCCATGCTCCCTCAGGTATAACCAATTCCTTCCCTGTCTTCAAGATGGCAATTATTTAGAAATGGAACACCCTAGAACGCTGCATGGCTTTGAGAAGGCAACTGTCCTGCATTGCTGGGGAATGAGAGTGTTCCTAAGACATAGGACCTTCAGAGCTAAAAACCAGGACAGTGCCACACAAACCAGTATGAGCTGGTCACCCTAGTTGGAACTCAGGTTCTACCACCTAATTAGGTCTGTGCTTCCTAATTCATCCAATTGTTACCTTCTTTGTAAATCAAAATAGCCCTTAAAGCAGATGTGAGGAATAAAGGAGAAAATATGCAGTAAAAAAGTCGGACACAGGACCCAGATCTTAGTAGGTACCAGGCAAACATATCAAAGGGGAAATGTTCTGTCTGAAGAGACAGTCACGTATTATTTAAATATACAGTATTCCTTTTAGATGTCAGATTAAATCCACATTTCAGAAATGAGCACCTGCAGATAGATGATTGCAAGTCTGTTATAATGTTCTCTCTTATTTGTAAATATTGAATTTGACCATAATACAATTTTTAACAAAATAAGCTATTCACGTGAATCAAAATTCTCATAAAGAAATTGTACTTGTCTTAAATTATCCTAATATACTAATAAGTACTAAACAATGAAATGTATTCAAGGCTATCCACAGTGTTTGTAATTGCAACATAAAAGCAACAAGTAGAAGTAAACTAAATATACAATTGGGAAATTATTAAAGTAGAATATACCCACATGATGAAATACTATGCAGCCATTAAAATAACAAACAAATCTAGTGACCCTGTATGAAACATTCATGTTTTAAAACAAAATATAAATTATTGTATGATTACCCACAGACACACACGCGCGAACAGATAAGGGGAGAGAGAGAATGGTAATGAAGAATATATAAAAATGTTAAGAGTTATTGTCTGTAGAGGCAGGTTGTGTCTTAAATTGTCTTATTCCTAAGTTCATATGTATTTTCTTCATTTTTTCCATAATTAACATGTAGTATCTTTGTGATAAGGAAAACATGCAATAAAATAAATATTTTACAGGGAAAACAAGCATTTCAGAAATTTAGCTAAAACATAAAATAAAAGAGAAATAGACAGGATGAGGGTTTACAAGTGTGCTGGATTAAGATTCAAAGATCTACATTTTTGTCCCAGTTTCAGACAAATCACCCAACAAGGTCTTTGAGCTTCTAATTCCTGACTGTAAAATGAGGGGCTGGATATTGATGATGTTGCTTCCTCACATAGTTCAGATTCCATAGCAATTGCTTGCAGGTAGTATTTCCTATGTGATATAGGAAGTAAAATCTTATCTATACTTTCATCTAAAAAAATTCAGTGTTCTTTTCATAGAAATTTTTCATAGATCTATCACTATTTGCCACAATCTGATCTTATTCCCCTCCTCATGAGAGATCATAGGATAAAAGTTGCAAGTTGCTAAAAAAACAAATGTTGGTATACAATAATGGGAAACAAAGAAAAGTCTCTATAAAAATTAAAATAATCTGTTATCTGAAAAATTTCTCATTATGGCTTTGTGTGTGTGTGTGTGCGCGCCTTTTTTTCTAGATTAGGGACTAAGAAGGAATGACTTTTCTCTTCTTCAAACATTAATCTACCTACTCTTCCCTAATAATGAAATACCTCTGTGTCATCCTTATCCTTAAAACCCAAATCCTCAGTTTAAAAAAAATTAAAATAATCTGTTATTTGGGGCCTCTATATCATCGCATATATTTGCCATTTTGTTTCTCTTTATTTTGTAAGAGTTCTTACAAATTAATAAGAGAAACACATTCTAAGAATCTAACAGATATATTGACAAAGATGTTAAAAATTCTATAAAACTGGATTACAAATGACCAGTGCAATACTTAACATGTTCAACTACATTAGTAGTAAAAATTAATAAAATATTTTCTATTGTATCAGCACATTTATTCATAATACTAATATTATGTTATTACACAGCTGGTAGGAATATATGTTCCTGTACTCTGGATATTAAGTTGAAAATGTATATCATAAGAATTAGAAAGGTTCACATTCTTTTCCTTTGGGTATATACCCACGTTGGATCAAATGGTAGTTCTAATTTTAGTTGTTTGAGAAATCACCACACTGTTGCGTAGAAGTTGTACTAATTTACATTCCCACCAACAGCATATAAGTATTCCCTTTTGTTTGTATCCTCACCAATATCTGTTATTTTTGACTTTTGAATAATAGCTATTCTGACTGGTGTAAGAAGGTATCTCATTATGGTTTTAATTTGCATTTCTCTGATGATTAGTGATATTGAGCATATTTTCATATGCTTATTGACCATTTGTATATCTTATTTTTAAAAATGTCTATTCATATCTTTTGCCCACTTTTTAATGGGGCTATTTGTTTTTGTTTGTTTGTTTGTTTTGTTGAATTGAGTTCCTGGTAGATTCTGGATATTAGTCGTTTGTCACATGCATAGTTTTCAAATATTTTCTCCTATTCTATAGGCTGTCTGTTCACTCTGTTGACTAAAATTCATCCATTTAAAGTGTAAAATTCAATGGTTTTAGTATATTCACAGAGTTATGCAACTATCCCTGCATTCTAATTTTATAGCATTTTCATTACTCATAAAAAAAAAAAAAATAGCAATCACTAACCACACCCCATCCACCTATGTTTCCATCCTCCAAACCCCAGCAATCTACTTTCCGGACATTTCGTATACTAAAAGGAATCATACAATACGTGGTCTTTTTTGAGTGGCTTCTTTCACTTGGCAAGATGTTTGCAAGGTTCATCCATGCTGTAGCATGTATCAGTACTTCATTCCTTTTTATGGGCAAAAAATATTTCATTGTATGAATATACCACATTTCGTTTATCCATTCACCAGTTGATGGACATTTGGGTTGTTTTCACTTAATTGGCTATTATGAATATTGAGACTATGAACATTCATTTACAAGATACTGTGGAAATGCAAGTTTTAATTTTTCTTGATAATACACCTAGGAGTGAAATTGTTGGGTCATATGGTAATTCAGTGTTCAACTTTTTGAGGAACTGCCAAACTGTTTTTCAAAGTGGCTGCATATCTTTACATTCCCATAAGGAATGTAACAGAATTTAAATATCTCCAAATCTTTCTGTATATTTATCTTTTTTATTTTAGCCATAGTAGTGAGCATTAAGTGGTATCTCATTGTAGTTTTGATTTGCATTTCCCTAAAGACTAATGAGTTGAGCATCTTTTATTGGCAATTCATATATCTGTTTTGGAAAAATGTCTATTCAGATCCTATGTTCATTTTTTAACTGAGTTATCTTTTATTATTGAATTATGAAGGTCCTTTATTCTAGATACAACTCTCTAATTAGATATAAAATTTGTAAATATTTCTCCCATTCTGTAGGTTGTCTCTACACTTTCTGGATGGTATCGTTGGCAGTATAAAAGCTTTTCATTTGACAAAATCCAATTTATCTCCCCCACCCCTTTGTCACTTATGCTTTTGGGGTTGTATTTAAGAAACCATTGCCTAACCCAACAACACAAACATATATTCCTATGTTTTATTTTAAGGCTTGTATAGTTTTAGCTCTTACATTTAAGTATATGACCCACTTTTTGCTACTCTTGTATGGTATATGCAAGTGATCTAACTTCATTCTCTTGCATATGGATATCCAGCTGTTCTAGCATCATTTGTTGAACTATTCTTTCCTCATTGAATTGGTTTGGCACCCTTGTTGAAAACCAACTTACCACAAATAAGGATTTATTTCTGGACTCTCAATTCTGTTCTATTGTCTATATGTCTATCCTTATGCCAGTATGACACTGCCTTTATTACTGAAGATTTACAGTATGTTTTGAAACTGGGAAATGGAGGTCCCCCAACTTTATTTTTTTTCAAGCTTGTTTTGTTATTGAGCTTCTTTGTATTCACATATAAAGTTTAGTTTCAGCTTTTCAATTTCTGCAAAAAAAAAAAAAAGCAACTAGAATTTTGATAGGGATTGCACTAAATTTGGAGATAATTTGGGGAGTACAGTTTTCTTAGGAATAGTAAGTCTTCTGATCCATGAACATGGTATGTCTTCATTGCTAATATATAAAAATACAATTGACTTAGGCATATTAAGTGATTTATCCTGTAACCCAGCTGAACTTGTTAGTTTTAATAGTTCTTAAATGGATTTCCTATGATTTTCTACATAGAAGGTAATTTCACTTGCAAATAAAGATAGTTTTACTTCTTTCTTTCCCATCTGGATAGCTTACATTTTTCTTTTGGTTGTTTGTTTTGGTTTTTTTGTTTTTTTTGTTTGCTTGTTTGGTTTTTGTTTTTTGCCTTTTTGTTTTTTGCCCAATTGCCATAGCTAAGCTTTCCAGTAGAATATTAAATAAAAGTGGTAAGAGTGAATACCCTTATTTCCTGATCTTAGGGAGAAGGCACTCAATCTTTCAGAATTAAGAATGATGTTAGCTGTGGGTTTTTCGTAGATGTCTTTATCAAGTTGAGAAAATGCCTTCCTATTCCAAGGTTGCTAAAGGTTTTTATCATGAAACAGTGTTGGATCTTTTTTAAATGATTTTTCTTTTGCATGTTTTTTGAGATGTTTCCTTTCTTTTCTTTTCTTTCTTTTTTTCTTTCTCTCTTTCTTTCTTTTTTCTTTTTTGGTTTGTTTCTTTCTTTTTTGAGACAGGGTCTCACTCTGTTGCCTGGGCTATAGTGCAGTGGTGTCATCATAGTTCATTGCAGGGCTCAAGGGATCCTCCTGCCTTAGCCTTTCAAATAGCTGGGACTACAGGCACAAAACAGAACACCCAACTAAATTTTCTATTTTTTTGTAGAGACAAGTGTTGCTATGCTGCTCAGGCTAGTCTCAAACTCCTTACCTCAAGCCATCCTTCCGCCTCAGAATCCCAAAGTACTAGGATTAAAGGTGTGAGTCACTGTGCCCAACCAAGATGTTTCTTTATTCAGCTGTTATGATGTATTATACTGACTGAGTTTTTAATGTTAAACCAACCTTGAATTCTTTGGGTAAATCCCACTTAGTCATGGTATATAATCCTCTTTACAAGTACAAACTGCACTTGGCTTGCTAGTGTTTTGTTGAAGTTTTTTTCATCTATATTCTTAAGTGACACTGGTCTATAGTTTTCTTTTGTTGTGATGTCTATGTCTGGTTTTGGCATCAGAGCAATATTGGCTTCATAAAGTGAGTTGAGAAGTATTTCTTCTTTTTTTGCAAGATTTTTGTGAAGAATTAATATTATTATTTCTTTAAATGCTAGGCAGAAAGCATTAATTACTTTTATAACTAGAAAAAAAAGTATTGAATCACTATCCTTATAAGTATTCATATAAATTTCACTGTCACTGGGTAATCTGGGTTGCACTGAGAAATTATCTCATTCATTCCATTGCCTCATCTATTTTTCAACCTCTCACCTACCTAAAACCTAACCATGGTGATATGGTTGGGATCAGTTTGAGTCAAAGTTATAAGAGTGTCCATCACCCAGATAACGTGCATTGTACCTATTAGGTGTGAATTTACCCATCCCCTTCTCCTCTCTCCTCCCACCTGCTTGATTTCCACTGAATTTTACTACCATATGCACACATAAGCGTTCATCATTTAGTTCCAATAGTGAGTACATGTGGTGTTTGTTTTTCCATTCTTGTGATACTTCACTTAGGAGGACGGTCTCAAGTTCCATCTAGGTTGTTAGAAAAGGTATTAGTTTGCCTTTTTTTTTTTAATCACTGAGTAATACTCCATGGTGTACATATACTACATTTTATTACTCCACTCATGGACTGATGGGCACTTGGGTTACTTCTACAGCTTTGCAATTGTGAATTGGGCTGCTATAAACATTCAAATGCAAATGTCTTTTTTATAAAATGACTTATTTTCCTTTGGGTAGATACCCAGTAGTGGAATTGCTGGATCAAATGGTAGGTCCACTTTTAGTTCTCTGAGGTATCTCCATACTACTTTCCATAGAGGTTGTACTAGTTTGTAGTCCCACCAACAGTGTATGAGTGTTCTCATCTCTCTGCCTCCACACCAGCATCTGTTTTGGGACTTTTTGATAAAAGCCATTCTTACTGGAGTTAGGTGATATCTCATTTGGTTTTGATTTGCATTTCCCTGATGATTAGAGACATTGAACATTTTTTTTCATATGTATATTGGCCATTAGTCTATCTTCTTTTGAAAAGCTTCTGTTCATATCTGTTGCCCACTTTTTAATGGGGTTGTTTGATGTTTTCTTGCTGATTTTCTTGAGTTCTTTGTAGATTCTGGTTATTAGCCCTTTATAGGATATATAGCATGCAAATATTTTTTTTCCCATTCTGTAGGTTGTCTATTTATTCTATTGATTGTTTCCTTGGCTGTATAGAAGCTTTTTAATTTAATTAGGTCCCATTTATTTATTTTTGTTGTTGCCGTGATTGCCTTTGGGGTCTGCTTCATAAATTCTTTGGCTAAGCCGATTCTATAAGAGTTTTTCCAACCTCTTCTTCTAGAATTCTTATGGTTTCATACTTTAGGTTTAGGTCTGTTTATCCATCATGAATTAATTTTTGTAAGAGGTGAGAGGTGTGGATCCTATTTCAGTCTTCTACATGTGGCTATCCAATCTTCCCAGCACCATTTATTGAATAGTGATTCTTTTCCCCATTGTAGGTTTTTGTATACTTTGTCAAAGATCAGATGACAATATGAGGATGGTTTTATATCAGGTTCTCTGATCCATTGGCCTGTTCTTGTGCTATTGCCAGGCTGTTTTGGTTACTATAGCCTTGTAGTATAGCTTGAATTCTGATAAAGTGATGCCTCCCAATTTGTTCTTTTTGCATAAGGTTGTTTCGGCTATCTGGGGTCTTTTCTGGTTCCATATGAAGTGCAGAATTATTTTTTCTAGATCTGCAAAAAATGACGTTGGTATTTTAATGGGGATTGCATTGAATCTTTAAATCACTTTGGGTAGTATAGACATTTTAACAATGTTGATTCTTCCAATAATGAGCTTGATATGTTTTTCCATTTATTTACATTCTCTGCTATTTCCTTCCTCAGCGTTTCATAGTTCTCCCTATAGAGGTCTTTCCCCTCCTTGGTTAAATATATTCCTAGATATTTTATTTTCTTTGTTGCTACTGTGAAAGGTATTGAGTCTTTGCTTTGATTCTCAGCTTGACTGTTGTTGGTGTATAGGAATGTGCTACTGATTTGTGTACATTGATTTTGTTGACTTACATTTAAGTTCCTTTCAGGTTGTATCTCAAATATTTGATTCACTTTTCCAAAGTCGTTGATACTTTTTTTCTTTTATTGAGTACTAGCTATGGTTTAGGCACTTGTTAAGAGCTTTGTATATCTAAGAGTTTTGTATATCTAACCCTAGGTAACATGTATTATCATTGAGATTTTACAGACAGGAAAACAAAAGATTAGAAGCAAATATTCTAAGGTCAGAAATTAAGTATCAGAAACAACTAACATAAATAAAGAAGCAAATACATAAGAACAAAACAAAATCAAATCAAAGGGTCATCTGACCTCAAGGCTACTACTGCACAACACCTTCTCTTTTAGATATGCTCCTTAGATATGGATAGAGCCCATTTCTGAGAGACATTCTAACTCAGCCAAGTTATTTTACTTACCTGACTCATAACCAGTTATTAATATTTAACCTCTGTAAGCCTGTTCCCTTGCCTGTAAACTGAATACACTCCTCCCAAGGTTCTGATGAGCAAAGCCCCAATATCTTGTCAGCCTGCCAGGTTATATCATTGTTACTTCCTTTGCCTCTATACTCTTCACTTTTATCCACAATAGACCGAAAATTAAATTCTTCAAAGCTGATTTCTGCAATGTTTACCTGTCTTTAAGACAGGCCTGGGCAATTGGAATTTTGACACCAAACCTCTCAATCACAACGATGCCTCTTCTAGTTACCTTCATTGTTGCCTGTAAATTTTTTCAAGAAAATGCAAACCTCATCGAACCTAGCAACTTGCTACCAAAGACTTTAGCCTGGAGGCATGAACCCACAGAGGACCTGGGAAACCCTTTCCTCTCTCACCAAATTTTAATACCCTTCATTAATGTTAATTGCACAACACCAGAGGCAAAATATGTATCCTGTACCTAAAACCTGTCACCTCTATTAATTAAAAACAGGCTTATGGAATATGAAACTATAAAGTACTTGACTTTCTTTTTAATTGTAAAGACACTTAATTGGCTTGTACAAAAGGAAAAGAATTCTTTTTGCCTGGCTTTAATGAGGTTTTTATTATTCAAATGGCACATTTTACACAGTTTTGACTAAAAGCCATCACAATTCAAAAGGCTCTGAGATGATGAATATTTACAGACTATCAAAAGGAAAAGTTCAAACTATAAAGACAGAATGGAAACAAAAATAGTATCCTTCCATATACAAAGCAGATGCTATTAGTCAGCACTTTAGGGGACTGATTTCTTTTTCTTCTTGGGTAGATTCTGATCCATGAGGGGTGATTAAGGGCAGAAAATGTTGTCTGTCCTCCATGTATAGAAATGAATATTTCAATGCAGAGAAGTCTGCATGTTCTCTGGGGCTCTCCTCTGCTCATGCATAAAGCCACTGCCTCTCTGCTGAGTGGACCCAGATCATCCTCTGAGCCTGCAGACTGCAGGGATAATGTTTAGAATGCAGCACTTTCACTGGAGCCAATAGGTAAGGGGGTGGGAGGGCTTGTTACTAAGGAGAGTGACAGTGGGCCAAGTTTCCTGATGCTTTTAACCAGGCTTTCTGGCTAGAATGGCCGTAAGTGGCACTTCTTGGTGGAGGGGGAACTGGAGGCTGATAGGAAACAGAAAGGGGTCCAAAGGCTGTCACTACCCTTCTTTTAGATGGCTGACCTCTGAGTTTTCTTCTCCCTCCCTCCCTCTTTTAATCCCTCAAAAGCCTCACAACTATCCCCCTCTTTCCAGCATTTTCCATCTTTCGCTCTCCACTGGCTCATTCTTGCTGCCCATCAGCCTACTCGGATATTTCTGAGTGCCAAATAGGGAAGAATCAGGACAGAAGGAAAGAAAGTGGAGAAAAGAAGGCAAGAGAAAGACAGACAGGAGTGAGGAGGCTGGAGAGAGAAAGAGACATCCACCTGACTCAGAGCTCTTTCAAACTGCTCTGGCCTCTCTCCCACTTATGGTCTATGGTTCTAAAACAGTCATCTCCACTCATAGTCTCTTTCCATGGCCTGGACGCATTTCTCCTCACCACGCTGACAGAGTTCCACCCCATCACCATCAGAATTTCATGAAGCTGTCTGGAGAGCAACGGCTTCTCAACCGATAAATCCAACAATCTCCCGCTGCTAAAACCAGATTTCCCTGTCATGGTGGACGCTGCTCTTCCCTGATTCCTGTCCTGCTTCCAGTCTGGACCTCTGTAACACAGTCCACTCTCAGACCTGCCAACGCCACGTCCACTCCATGTTCTGTCTCCTCCAGCCCCTCCTCTTCTTCCCACAGTTCCATTTTCTGCTTTCTTTCTTTTAGTCTCTCATCTCTTCCCTACAGTAGTTTCATCCAGCTCCATGACTCTAAACAACACTTCTATGAAGATGACTTCAAACCTACAGCTTAGGAAATATGTGCTATCCTGTCTTTTCCCATAGCCTCTGTGACTGGTCAAGATCATTATCTCTAGGCCCTTTCAGACACCCCTAATACACTGCCCAGTGTCCTATACTTCCCCTGGGGTAGGCACCAGGGTGCTCCATTGGCATCTCATTTACAGTCCAGCGCCCCGGTTCACAAACACCATGAACAATGACTTCTCCAGATAACTATCTTTGACTAGTGGGTCCACCCTCACACCTGGGAAGTCACTAGTAAATAATAGTAAACACCATTTTGAACTTGATGTTTACCCAAGTAACAATAACATTAACTATGATGGCCAATCATTATATAGTACTTACTTTCTACTGGGCTCTGGTCTAAGCACATTCACGTATGAATTCACTTAACCCACTCAACAGCTCTATGAGGTGGGTATGATAATGTCTTTTTGCTAAGGAGGGAACTGAGGCACAGAGAGATTAAGTAACTTGCCCAAGATGGCAAAGACAGTAACTTTAACTTATTACCAAGAGATAACTACAGGAGACAGGAGATCTAGCTGTTATCCAATTCCCCAGCTTTCAAGTCCCCATTAAGGCACCAACTACCAGTGATGTGGACTTAAGGAGGAGGCCAGGGTCCCATCAGCTAAACAAGCATCCACTGCCATTGTCAGCCCTGCCGCCTATTCTGAGTGTCCAGCCTGTCTGCTCACCAGTAACTGGCAACAACCCAACACCAGCATATCTGAGTGTTTATTGTAAATTGAACATCGACTTCTAGGTGTAGCATCTCCCAGGAGGCTTGGCCTTCAATTCTGTCTGGGATGTGTCCATTCCTACATTACTTAACACTTTCTACCACATGACACAATCTGTATCTGCAAGTGTTTTCTCTACCAGTAGACAACAACCAATGTCTATAGGAAGGAAGTCTTTGTTTGCCCAGAGTCTCACTATAGTAGTAAGCAAGCTTCTTATACACAGCTGAATGAATACATCTGAACATCTGATGCTCTTTTCCCTATGATGTTTGATCTATAGGACATTACATAGCCCAGTTTTGCAATATGTTAGGTTATTAAGTATGAAATGTATTATCCACTACAGCTTCATGAAACCTGGTCAATCGATTACAGCGGATGTCTACTGGAACCCATTGGACAACATGATGAGGATGCTTGTGATTAGGCAGCTGAGATTGGTCAAGAGAGACAGGCCAATCCTCTCACAAGACAACGCTCGTCCATGTGGCACAAACAATGCTGCTCAAACTACACAGGCTGGACTTGGAAACTCTCTGTCATCTACCGTATTCACGAGACCTTGCACCAACTGACCACCACTTCTTCCAGGCTTTGGACCTCTTCTTACAAAGAAAAATACTCAATTCTCAACAAGCTGTGGAAAAAAAACACCTTTCGAGATTTCATTGCCACTTGCCCTCCAGGCTTCTTCGCTGCTGGCACAAGCAAGCTACCATTAAGAAGGCAAAACTGTGTGGATAGTTTAGGCACATACTTTGATTAATTGTACTGCTTCTTGTTTGATCTATAATAAACTAAACTTTTGATTCAAAATCAGACAATTCATATTTAGTGACCTAATATTATTACTTAAAAAATGATTTGAGGAGGAGGGAAAAGGTGATTTGGTTCAGTTGATCTATAAAGATATAGTCATATATGCTTTGAAGACAAGACCAGCCCATTAGGACTCAAGGAACCCAAGAATCAGACATATAATTTCAAACCCAAGAGGGGCTTTTAAAAAAGTCTAATAGCAGCAGTAGTCACCATCATGGAATTGAGTTACAGTGAAGATTTGTAAATGAAATTGTTAACATGCTTCCCAAAAATGAGCCAAGACTTTGCAGGTTAAATAAACACCCTTCAGAATGTTAAGATAATTGTGGCTTTGGGGGATTCCATTTCAGATACAGCAAAAGAATGAGCTGAGTGGAATGTTATGTAACGGGAAATACTTTCCAATTCCTCCTTGAAGCAGAATGTCACACCATCTGGGGCATTTCTCCAGTAAGTTGCAAGAATTCATACTATTTGGAAATACTCTGAAATTCAATAGAAAGGACCTAAGGACACGCAGTTCCATAAGAAACTATTTCTCAGTCTTAGCTGGCTGCCTTTTCTCCCAGAAACGGAAGGGAAAACAATACTACAGAATTCCAAGGTGGACCGCCACTCAAATAACTAGGGCTGGTTTAGTGAATTTGTGGACGGCGGCACAAAACACAGCAAGTTTCTCCTACAGCTGCTTCAAGCCCAGTTAAGGATCTCTACGCTTCAGCAACCCACAAAGGCCATGGCTGTAGTGTGCCTACCATTGGTAAAACGGAAGATGATTTTAGATAGCATATAGGGAACCTAAAAAAAATTATTTATATACTATAATGCATTGGAAAAATATATAATTAGCCTCTCAAACTCACAATTTCATAGATACTCTTGTAAAGGATGATTTAAAAAAATTGGGTAGCACTAAACATTAAATAATAATATACCAATTCACTGATTTGGCAATAATCATAATATAATATTCAATTGAAAAGTTCAGGAAAGCTGCACTAAAATATAAGCAGTTCTAACGGTACCTTTTAGAAAGAACAGACATGAGCAATTTTCTTTTACATGAGGCACCTTCAAAAAAATGTGAGTCATTTTATTGAAAGAATAAATGAGAAACTTGATCCCTACTTAAAGAATATCTTTTGCATCACAATATTTTCCCAAGAGAATTCTTTGGCTTGGTGCACTGCTAGCAGGTCAGAGAGATGTGTGACAGATAAAACTCACTTTGTCATCTGAGTCTGCCTCTAGTTAGCTGTGTGTACCTCAGAAAAGTGAATAAACTTCTCTGAGCTACAGCTGTGTCTTCTGTAAAGGGAATTATAATGTCCACCTTTTTTGATAGTTGTGAGAATTAGAAAGAAAAAAAAAGGCCTATCATCCGCCTTGACAGAGATGGTGCCTAAAATAGGCTGTTTTCTTTTTTCTCAGATACCTGCTCTACTTTAGGAATATGGTATCCACCAATAATTCAGAGAAATATATTGTATTCCATATTTATAAAATACCTATCTATTTTTTCCCATACCCTTGCTTGATATCTCTGGTAGAGAACGTCCTAAATAAATATTCAAGGCAAGAAAGGAAATAAAACAAGAAAAACAACATATAAAATCAATATCAGCTTGGGTGGTCAACAACCATCCTCTGTGCTTCTGAATTTTTAAATGATCTATATATGTTGAGAATTTGATGAACACTATCAAGTGTTAAAATAATAATTAACCGGGAGTGGATTCTGCTGTCAAGTAAACTTAGCCACACTTAATTAAATTTTTTTTTAACTTGAGTTGGAATAGAGAAAATAATCCAAAACAATCACCAGGACTAGAGCATAGTGCTGGCTGTGTCCCTGGAGACCACCAGGAATTTTTCATTTCATGCATCATTTACAACTTCTTATAGTAAATTCCAGAACATCAGTGCGTACGCTTAACAGAAAATGGAAACACTCTTGTTTTTGTTATTTCCTTAAATTTTTGCCTCATGTCCATTATCTTGATTATATTTTCCCAGCCCATCATCTGCTGTTCCAGCAGCAAAATCTCAACCTCATTGATTCTAAATGGGGGGAAATGTAAAGCGGGAGGATGTCGATGTCCTCTCCAAGACAGTTTTCTAGAAAGAATGCATCAATTTGATAATTGTGCCAGCAGCAGCACTTAGTCCACCTGGCCATGATATCCGACGTGCAGGCCTAACTCCATGCTGTTCCAGTGCCAGAGGTTTCCATTTTTTCCCTACCCTTTGCATTTAGTACTTTGTTGCCCTGTGTTCTGGTTTCCTGGGAACATTTAATAAAATGGAAAATCAACTGTAAGTTTCCTAAGAATGAGGATGGGTGGGGAGAGCAAGAACAAATAGTGTCAACCACACTCATAGCCTAGTAACCTCACCTGAACATAATGCCCATGGATTGAGAAAATGTGAATTAATTAATTAAGTCTCTACTGGCACATTCCCATAGTTCATCTGACAAATGAATCATTGTCTTGTCCGAAAGAAATTCAGTTGTGTTATAACAGAAATCTTGGGAGGCCAAGATGGACTTTAGTAAACTCCATGACCTGACTCAGAGACTGTGAATATTATTCATATAAATAGAAGAACGGAAAAAGCAGTGGATAGGGATGGTCATGGCTGGCATTATTAGAGAAGAGGGAATTGGTTATTTCTCTACAACCCTCAGTTTCCCCATGATCGAATGGAGTAAGTCCTATCAATGGACTAGAAACCCCTGAAAGACAGATATGGTATCTGAAGTCACCCTGTGCTCCCACCCCTAGGACCATGCCCGACATACAACAGGAGTTTGTTGAATTACTACTGATTCCGACACCTGCTAAGCTCACTGTTGTATGTTTCTTTAAAACATCGCATACATCAGTCCTTTTTCTTAACCCATTGAATCCCTGTCTGTCAATATTATCCATAGTGGAGAAGGGTAGGTACCATTTATCTAATTTACGGACCCTCTATATTTATTTTATAAAAATGCACTGGAAACCAACTCATCTATATTTCTCAGCCTCATCCTTTGCAAAAACATCTGCTAAATGGGGTTGTTCTTCTGATTGCAGGTTTAAAAAAATGAATATGTGTTAAGATAATAGAATATTTGCCCATGTATGTCTTGTGTATGAAGAGTGACAGGTGAATCTTGGGAAACTGCTCTGTGGCCCACAGAGCTCACATGACTATGTGGGCCTGCAGTAGTAGCAATTAAGTGAAGGCTCTATGCAGTCTTATAAAACATATCCATTACTAAGATGTCAGAAGTATTCAGAACACTCAGGTGAAGGGTTGGAGTTGGCAGTGAATTACTTGGCTACACCTACAAGGAATACATTTACTCTTAGAACCAAGAACTCTGCCTTCTCCTACGTTTTCCTCTTGGAGAGTCTGTGTAGTCTCCACACCAAGCAGTGCCTAGTCCAGGGCCTGGTGCAGAGAGGACTGCTGGCATTTGTTGACAGTGCTCGTATGTAAATAATACCTGGGCCTCTTCTCGAAGTAACATGCGCCCCTCTAAGCATTCGACTCAGTTAGTAAGTGGGGAAAAAAATAAAAGCAATGAACAAATAACTAGGCTTTCTCGAAACATGTTAGCATTCCTTCAAATTAAAATTACATTTTGTAGACATAAAGCAATATTAAGCATTACAAGCCATTATTTATGAACTTCTGCAATAGCGCAGATGCATAAATTCTGCTGAAAATACATGGGAAGGGAGCATTCTTTTTTTAATATATTTATAGAATAGTTGTAAGTACCAGATGATGATTTCATTACTATTATGCAATGAGGGCTTATTTAAAACATACTTTACACAGTTATAATGCAGGGAGGGAGTTTTAATATGAGGTGGCAAAGGTGAGCTTACACAGACAATAGGAAACAAATTGTTTGGGGAATGTGCTTAAGCACATGGTCAAGTCACTCAAACAATAAAACATCTCATGCATTTTGTACATTTCCCTTGCCAATGACGACTCTTTCCTCTGTTTTGCCTAGAGATATATGGAGCTGTAATAGAGTTCAGAAAGCCCCTGACAGCTGTGTGCTGCCATTCAGACCTGAAAGATTCCATGTTATGATAAAAATTAATGTACTCTGACATCCTCTGGGACTCCCTGGGCCCTGGGAATAGCTAATGAAGAAATACAACCTTGCCGGAGAGCAGCACTCAGCTCTGGAGTTGAGGATTAATTCACATTGTGGTAGTGGTAGGGCCCCTCTGTCACCAGCTGTAAAGCAACTGGACCCCGGTGCCAAAGGGAGCCAGTGCTGATTGGTCAGAATTATTTCCTGGGTCAGGAGAGGTCAAATAAACAAAATACTTTACAAAATAATTGAGCCCAAGTTAGATCCAGGCTGTCACTTCTTAAACCAAAAAAGGATCATGCAACATCTTGTCTCTCATTGGCTATGATTATTGACTTGTAAGTGCTTCCTCGGTGATTGAACGACCAGTGGGCATGTCCTACTGGACACTCCTTCAAGAGGGGCTGAGACTGGGTGTTGGTGTTGAGCTTGGGAGCCATGCTAAAGGCCATGGAGATGTTTCAAAGGACCCACCACCCTACGTTCCAACACCTTTAGCCCCTAAGTAGCATGATGTCTTCCAACAGGGCAGAATAGTGAGAATAATGGTCACAGCAGCATTATTTACAGTAGCCAAAAAGTAGAAAAACCCAAATATCCATCAACTGACAAATGGGCAAACAAAATGTGGCATATCCACATAATGGAATATTTTTCAGCTATAAACAGAAATGAAGTACTGATACTTGCTATCACATAAATGAACCTCGAAAACACTGTTCATTGAAAGAAGCCAATCACAAAAGATCACCTATTGAATGATTCCATTCATATGAAATGTCCAGAGTAATCAAATAGGTAGAGACAGAAAGCACACTGGTGGCTATCTAGGGCTGGAGGAAGTGGGGACAGGGAATGATTGATGATTATTATGGGGTTTCTTTTTGGGGTGATGAAAATGATGAGGATTTCAAGAGTGGTGATAGTTGTACAACTCTGTGAATGTAGTAAAAATAACTGAATTGAACACTTGAAAATGGTGAATTTTATGGTATGTAAATTATATCTCAATTTTGAGAAAAAAAAAAAAATCCCTGGGCTCTGAGAAACCTGTCCTGACACTCTCAGAATGATTTAAGTAGCCTCCAGCTAGGTTCCTTCCCCTCTTGGCAAGCAGCCTTGGCTAACAGCTCTCCAGTCCCTGCCCCCTGATACACATATACATCCACCATCTGGGATACCAAGACCCAACCAAGACACAGTGAGTTCAACAACAATAAAGCTGCTTTTCTTTTTTTTAAGACAATTGATGGGCTATACAAAGCTATACAGTTTTAGTTCATAACATTATTTTAGCCTATTATTGGAATTTTACCATGTCAAGTTGAATTTATTTCTCAACATCTGAATTGTAGCCATTTTGTAAAATATTAGGTTGAAAATTTAAAACTTTAGTTTTTATTCTTTAAAATATTATTAATGGTATTTTCCACAGCCTTATGGTATTATTTTGTCAATTAAGCATTTTCACTAAATGATGATGGAAAACCTAGGGAAAAGGTGGCATTAGAAAAATTTTCAAAAATATTTGAAATATATATTTATGCACACACATATCTAATGGCCTTCCTATAGAATGGCTATCATTCTATTGAAAGAAAAAAAAGGTGATATTCTGAAATATGAATGGTGGTGTTAATTGAGGGGCAGTAGTGTATTCACAGATGAAAATTTATAATGTTTCGGATTTGCTTTAAAAGTAAATGTCCAGTGCACATCCCAGAATAATCCCTTCCCTCCTTCTTCCTTTCCTTCCTTCCTTCTATCCAAGCCTGCACCCCTTCATTCATCAGCACCCAGAACAATTAAATCAGAACGTCTGGGAGCAGCAGCCAGGCATCAGTGTTTCTTAGCGACCACCAGCTCATTCCACACGCAGCCAAGTCTGGGAACCACTGTAGCAGTCTCTGATTCACAGATAAGCAATTTACAGATCTGATGTGGGAAATCGAGGCACTGCTGTCTTTTTAGGCTAAAGATATTCCACTAAGATCCATTTCCCAAAGCCATATAATTTGTCAACTTACCCATTACCTGTAATTCTAAGATAAGCGGGGACCTTTTTCTCCTTTCTGTTTTTGGTTATCAATTATTGCATAATGTCAGCTAATACTGTTTGATTACGTGTCAGTGACTGAACTATAACAGTAGTTTAAGCTTAAAAGGCAAACTGAAGAACTTTGCTGCTAATTGAGAGGATCTGTTTGTGTTTTTCTGAATGACAAGGTACTGAATAGATTCTTCAGAAATGAAGAAAAGAAAGGACTCACAATATTAAAAATACAGTGCAGTGACAAGTAGTTCAACTAAAAATATAATCTTCCTTGGGGATTTTCAGCAGGCTGCCACAGTGTAGTGCCGCTGATTTATTCAAATGTATACTCAAGTTTTTAGGCTGACAAGAATTAGCTTCTCAACAATTTACTGGGGAAGAAAGATGGTTCCCATGTTATTAAAATGTGATTTCAGTGTGGTTTAAGCACAACTTCTCAACATGTCAATTATGTAAACGAAGAACTCCAACGTGACAATGAGGGTGGTTAGGATGGTACAAGGAGAAAAACCAAGCTGGATTCATGGGCCAAGTTGGGAAATATAATTCTAAACCACAGAAACTGAAATGCTTTTTCCAAGTCTTACATAAATCAAGAGTTCTCAGAGAATAACCAAATGTTAACCCCTAACATCATGGATTTGCTGCATGGATGGCTATGTGGGTGGTCTCACGGCCAAAGAACAGGCTTGACAGAGGAGGCTCAGAGGGGTCAATCCCTGTTCACCCCAAGTAATGTCAGGCTGGCTAGGTCACATGGTCCATGACCACAACCCGGGAAGCCCTGACTCTTAACATTGAAGATTAATGTTTTCATAGATTTCTAGAAGGAAACTTTTATGTTATTTGCCTAAAATAACTATTATATATACCATTACTTTAAAAGTTGTTTCTGAAGATCTACAAACATATAGCCTCCATACCACCCAAGGAGCTACCAATTCGAGAACTCTGAATGGCTGAGAAGTGACACCTTAAAATTTACGTTCCATTTACCATATGGAACTATGTGTTTCCATTTTTGTTCCTCTCTCTCCCTCCCTTTCCTCTTTTGTTCCTTCCTTCCTTCCATCCTTCTATCCATACATCCATCTTTTCCCCTTCCTTGAGCTTACTATAAAGCAGTAAATGTAATAATTTCAAAGGATGATGATAGTGATAATGACAATGATAACACAAATTAAGATTTATTAAGTGCTCATTGGGTATCAGGTTCTATGCTTTATACACGTTATGTTATTTAATCCTCTCAGCAACTCCAGAATGGTATTACTATCATCTCCCATCTTTGCAAATGAAGAAACTGAGAATCAGAAAGATTAAGGAATTTGCCAAGGTCACCATTTCGATAAGTTGTACAACAGAGATTCGAAGCTAAGACAAAGATGAATTAGCCAGGGTTTCTGCTCCTCTGGGGTTCAAACTAACAAAGAAAAATCAATATAGAAAAAAAGCATCCCCAAAGTAGTCCAAGTACGGTGATTGGGTACGTTGATGGTCTGCAATGTGACTCATCAATTCAACTGTAGTGCGGAGGGAAGAGGAAGGAACAGGGAGGCTTTGTAGAGGCTGGGACACAAAGCCACACAGTGGGCAAGTGACAGACAGATAGGAGGGGAGATGTATAAACAAAGGCCCAGGGTCAGGGTCCATAACCTGAGGGCAGAGTGTAGAGGCACAGGGTTGGGAGAACACAGCCATAAATGACAAGGGAGAAAGGATCAGGTCTCAGACACCTGAGTGGGCCACACCAGCAAGTGTAGAGCCATTGCAGCTTGGGCAGCAGGACATCACCCACCAGGACAGCATTACAGCTGTATGTGCCATTGAGAGTGATCCTTTTGGCAAATCAGAGGTGTGAACAGCAAAATTACCCTTTGGTCTTCTTCTGTCTACCTGATAAGCATTATTCTGAAGACAAGTAGAAACTAAGGGAAACAAGCACTGACATTTGGAGTAAATGTATAGAGACAATAGCAAATGAAAGTAAATAGCTGCCATTTCTGCTTAAACAGACTCCACGAAGAGACACCTTCTAGATATTCGATGAGGATGAACCTCTCTTCTATTGAGTGTGTTCAACCTCCTTTACACATATTGCAGGAAAACAATTTCTTCTTGGTGATAGAAAACTGGCTGGAAGAAGCATCTCCTCTAACCTTGAAATGACCTTAATAATTGTCCCAGTAGGCAGTGGTTGTCATCTATCCTATTAAAGAGACAAATCTCCTTGAGAGGCATTGTGTTCTGCATGATGCATTTCCCAACAGAGACACACATTTCTGATTCTCCAACCTACTATCTAAGATGAGTTTACTAGCAGAGCAGATTTTAAACTAAGTTCTAACCCTACTACCTACCAGCTACCATGACCTTGGTTGAGGTCCTTAATCTCTTTGAGCCTCAATTTTTTGAACAGTAAAATGTGGTTAATGACTGTACTAGGCTGAACCATAATACACTACATTTTTCTACCATTTTTGACCTATCCTCTGAGTCTTTGTAAGGATAAAATGGGATGGTATATAAGTACTTAGCTGTGCATGGCACATGATAAATAGCTGATAAATATTAGCAATTATTATTATCATCATCATTATATGCTTCCAAGCTCTAATAATGGATTCAGTGTCTTCATTATTTAAACATTACTTACTTGGCTTATTGACCTGCTTTTCCATATGGTGATATTTCCAAAACTCAGCATAGCACACTATTCCACTCAAACTCTTATCTCTTCTCTCAGCCATTAAGTATCATAGGATATTTTATACAGAGAATTGAAATTAACCATGCACACAGCATTTGCTATCTATATTTATTTATCTTGAGCAGACCTAACATAATCCATTTTCTAAGAAAAATAGAATGTATTTCTCATGATGAGATAGGATGCTATTAAAATGAATTACATTTCAAAGAATTGTGGACTATAGTTCAGGGGGTAGTAAACCACAGCCCTGGGCCAGATCCCAAATCCAAGTGTTTTATAAATAAAGTTTTATTGGAACACAGCCATCCCCAGTCATATATGTATGGTCAGCGGCTACTTTACACCCTACAATGATCTCACTTAACACTCAACAATGTACTCAACAATAGTTGAGTAGTTGCCACAGAGACCATCTGGCTCATAAAACCAAAAATATTTACTATCTGATTCTTTAAAGAAAAACTCTGCTGACCCATGTTTAGCCCAGTGCTTTAAGTGATCATTGTTTAACACTAGCAATGAAATTACTATTATTTGCTAGAACTAAAGATTTAAGATAAGCTCACATATGTCCTGGTGGGATGGTGAAGAACGGGAGAAAAGGAGTAGCTGTATCTACCCTCTGAAGCTTGGCTTTTACTTGTCCTGCAAGGGAAGGTTTTTTGAGTCTTCAGTTTACATAGATCACCTTGATTTCACAGAACATGATAGCAATGGCTTAACCTAGAATTCTGTTGGGAAATCAAAAATGTTTATTTTGTGAATATTGTTGTGGTTAATTCAAACACGTTTTCATGTATGCCTTAGTGATGACTTTTAATGATGGCAAAAGGGCTCACTGAATTGTTTTTCTGACAAATTTAATGGCAAAGTGACCCCTAATCAATTTAATAATTATTCTTCTCCACCGAGGATATGTTTTTGAAGATTGGCATCATATAAAGTTATCAAAAAAATCTTAAGCGCCCCGACTGTTAGGAGAGAAAGATGAAACACAGGAGAAGTGAGAAGGCAAACGGTTTAATTCCAATGTCTAGCCCAGGTCCTGGCACTGTTGTAAGTGCTGAGTAAATAATGAGGTGAAGAAAAAAATGTATAAAAGGAGCGGAGGAAGAAGGCATATGGAGTACTCCAGAATACACAAGGATTTGTAGCACTTGTAGTATGCTCCATTGTACCTCACTTATCCAAAGCTGAATGCTCTTAAGGCTACTCTAATCATCTGAAAAAGATGCCTAAAGCCAGGGAAACAGACAGAGCAAAGTCAAAGAAAATAGAACTGAGGCATTTATTCTGGAAGAAAACTGTGAAGCATCCTTAGGTCCACAGCTTTGCATCAGTGTAAATAAAGAATAACAAAGAGGCCAAGCATGGCAGCTCACGCCTATAATCCTAGCACTCTGGGAGGCTGAGGCAGGAGGATCATTTAAGCTCAGGAGTTTGAGACTAGCCTGAGCAATGGCAAGAGCCCATATCTACTAAAAATGGAAAAATTAGCTAGGTGTTGTGGCAGGTATCTGTAGTCCCCGCTACTTGGGAAGCTGAGCCAACAGGATGGTGTGAGCCTGGGAGTTTGAGGTTGCAGTGAGCTATGATGACACCACTTGTACTCTATTCAGGGTGACAGAGCAAGACTCTGTCTCAAAAACAAACAAAAAAAGACTAACAAAGAACAGGAAAAAAAATACTCAGTAGAGTAAAAAGTACTTTGTGAAGCATCACTATAGTAGCAATCATTTGTGTTTGGCTCTTGTCATGCAGGCGATTTGAAGCTCATTTCCCTTCTTCTCTTGGTTGCCAGGTATCTCAAAATTCATTCTTAGGCCCAAGTTTTAACAACCATGAAAGTCCTTATGAAATCCACACTCCTCTCTGATCATATCTTACTAGTCCACATTTATCCCCTTCCCCTGTTTAGAGTTCTTATTTCTATCTCATCATACTATATGTATTCTTACAAACCTCTCAGATCCTTTAAGGATCAAGATAAGAAACAAATGCATATTAACAATAGCCATAGGCTTCATACACAGCAGTGTATCTGATAATTTCCTGTATTAGGGCTATTATTAATCATCAACACCCCTGCAAAGCATAGATGAAAATCCACTTTACACAGATTTGGAAAGTGAGGCCCAGAGATTTTAAGGACTTTGTCCAAGGCCACACAGCCAGTAGGCAGTAGAGGTGGAATTTAAACCTAAGTTCAGCTAACCCCCTAAACCTGTTTTTTCCATTATACCAGGAGTTAGCATACTCTGGCTCTTGGTAAATCTGGCATATCGCCAGTTCTGTAAATAAAGTTTTATTGGAACACAGTCATGATCACCCATTTGCACAGTGTTCATGGCTGCTTATGTGCTACAATGGCAGAAATGAGCCATTGCAACAGAGATCTTAATGGCCTGAAAAATCTAAAATATTTACTCTCTGGCCCTTTGTCAAAGAGTTTATTGAACCCTGTACTACAGAATACTACTTCAATTAGTATTTTTGTTTAATAAGGGATGAGAGTGTATAATCTATTTTTTAAAAAATATTTTTTAAAGAATTATATAAAAAGATTAGATGACTAAAGAGTTAAGTTTCAGAAGGCAAAAAATTGACTTGTGAGGGAAGTATTCTTCCCTGATGTTTCTAGATAGACTAATGTTTCACAGTATGATTTTTCAAGATGGAAAATGTATGGGATGGGGAAAAATTAACTTGTAGACTTTTCAAAAATTTCCTAAAAAATCATAATTAAGATCTAGATTTAGAGCATTCATTATAGCTAAAATCTGCCTCTCTGTTTTTCTTTTCTTTTCGTTTTCATACTGTGTAGAAAAGCAAAGCAACATGATCTTCTGTTAGGCAAACCAAAAATGGATTTCTCATGTTGAGCAAGGAATAATGCAGATATGTTGGCTAAAACATTATTCTCTAAAATTGAGCTAGGGAGAAGAAGAAAGATTAATCTGTAATTTACACATTGGTCTTCAGGGTAATTTATCCCTCAAAAGTTAGAATTTATTTATAATTTATAGCCCACCCACTTCCATAGAAGGATTTGAGACAGAAAAATTTGGACTATGAATCCAAGAATATTATATCTGGGATTAGTAGATTCAAGTTCTGAAAGTAATTTAGCAGAAAGTGAAAATAAATAACTTTGTTAAAGATTTTCTCCTTGAATGTTTAAAAAGTAAAGAAAGGATAGAAAACTGTTATTTTAACTGGCTTTTAAAAAACATCATTATTCTATATTATCTTCTAAGTGAAATAAAGCCTAATTTCTTTAAATTATACTGGAGACAGAAAGTGGAGAAGACAAACAGAAGCCCACAATCAAAAATAAAGTTCTAGAAACCTTTAGAATTGCATAATTATTTTAATATAAACTTCCTATCAATTTCAATGAATTTCCAGGAAGAATTAAAATCTTTGGTCAATATTATAAGAGCTGACTGGTAAGTGGAAGCTAAGCAGTGAATGTCCTATATTATGAGCCATCATTGACTTTTAAATTCTAGGATTGGAATCCAAGCATCTGTTTTGTCAGGGACATGTAGAACTTGAACTAGAAAGTGTTTTTTGAAGAAGAAAAAAGAATTACGGACCAAGACCCTGGTTCCAGGAGCTGTTGAAATCTCCTAGACCGTGTTCAAAATGTATACTTTTCAGTAAACTAAGCAGCTACAATGAGGAATGAAAATGTGCAAAAGCATCACAAAAAATATACTGCTGCTTCTGAGTCCATTACAGAAAATCCCAATATTTGGTGTGATTGATTAGAAAGGGTCCTCTGCTCTTTGTACTCTGATGGATGCCTCTGCCTGCGAGGCAGTGTGGAGTCTGGCTCCACTCCAGGACTGCAGTTGAAACAAAAATATCCTTCAAAACTCAGTTTGGGTGGAACTTGCCACAGGCTTTGGTTTGGTTTGGAACTTTCCAGTAATGCCCAAAATAATTTGACCTGAGCCACACTGGCTAAGGACCACCACCACCGCTAACTCTGGGGAGAACTATCTGGGAGCAGGCTGAGGCTTCCTGGGCTGACCACCCAGAAGAGAAGTGGAGAATAACTGGATAGGTGAATGAAAATGGGAGTGAGAAAACAAGGGGAGAGGGGGAAAGCCAGGGGGGAGGTGAGGACTTGCTGAGCCTTAAGAAAACAGGCCTTGGCAACCAGGCCTGTGTCCCCTTGAGGGGAGACTACACCACCACCTAGGAAGTACTCTAACCAAGACATTAAACATGAAGTTGATGGAGTCTCTTGAGCTAGCTACCCTTTCACAGGAAACTTGGGAGACAAAAGATTATGTTAAATGATACCCCAGGGATGCAATCATCAAAATAGAGACTACAGAAATCTCTAGAGGACAACCTGGTCCCTTAAACAAATAAGTTGCATTTAAAAAAAGAAAGGTTTTAAAGGAAAAAAAAAAACATTGAGGGAAAATTTATAAATTAAAATGCATTAGCTGGGCACAGTGGCACACGCCTATAATCCCGGCTACCGGGGAGACTCGGTGGGGAGGATAACTTGAGCCCAGAACTTGAAGACTAGTCTGGGCAACATAGCAAGACCCTATCTTTAAAAAAGAATTTTTTAAAAATGCATTGACTTTATTTGAATCCTGATTCAAACAGTGAGAGAAAGAGGAAGGGAGGGAAGAAAGAGAGGAGAGGAGGGGGAGAGACAATAGAAATGCTTATTGTTTTAAGCCACTCAATTTTGGGGTAATTTGTTACTCAACAATACATAACCAATACAAAAATCCACAATGAAAAATATATAACTGAAGATGGAGAAGCAAGAAAAAAAGGAGTCATTCTGGATTCAGACAGAGTTGGGGTCAAATGCTGGATCAACAACTTGCTAAACTTGGAAAAATGACTTAGGCACTCTTTGCTTCAACCTTTTAATTTGTAAAATAACCATGGCTAATGTCCAGGGTTATTGTAAGAAAGGAAAGAGAGAATACATGCATTATATAAGTGCTTAGCACATTGCCTTGCACAGGATAAACAAAAAGTTGGCTAGCAGCTATTGTTTATATAATGATGATTAGCAGTGCTCATTCTAAATTAGCCTCTTTGGCCGGGCATGGTGGCTCATGCCTGTAATCCTAGCACTCTGGGAGGCTAAAGCGGAAGGATTGCTTGAGCTCAGGAGTTAGAGACCAGCCTGAGCAAGAGCAAGACCCCATCTCTACTGAAAATGGAAAAATGAGCCGGGCATGGTGGCGCATGCCTATAGTCCCAGCTGCTCAGGAGCCTGAGGCAGGAGGATCTCTTGAGCCAAGGAGTTTGAGGTTGCTGTGAGCTATGATGCCACTGCACTCTACACAGGGCAACAGAGCGAGACTTTGTCTCAAACAACAACAACAATAATTAAATTAGCCTCCTCATCTTCCCAACCCCCCCGCCCCCGAAAAAGAAGACAGTATCCAGCAAGAGGCAGACTCTCCATCTCCCAATAGAAGGCAGCTGGAGTGCGGTCGCAGAGCACAATGAACTGCATTTCCCACCAGTGTTTCCACTAAGCATCTGTGTCTACCTTTTTTGGTCTAAGACTACACTATGCACTGCATATCCCAGCGCAAGGAAACACATTTGTGCTGGAGCATGAACCAAGGGGATACGCACAGGAAAACGAAGCCAGATAATATACTTGGCTTGCTCATATACAGGCTCTGAAATGGCATATTAAATGGGGGCGTCCACACAGAATATAAATGTGGGCATGCAACAGCATGAAAGAGATTGGTTCTGAACTGGCAGCCTCTCTTTCATTTGTCATTATGTTTTACATACAAGGAAATTTTAATGTCTGAAGATGGGGGGTGATGATAAGAATAGAGTTACATGTGTTTCTCTGGCAGCCCAGTCACCAGCACTTAAATTCACTTCTGACAGTTCTCAAAATCTAAAGACCTGTAAGTACTACACTGTCATCTGCCTATCCATGAGAGATTTCACTTTGGCAGTATTTCAAAAGTAAAATCGCTTGCTTTTTTATGCATATTTTCGCCACAATATTTCTCTAAGCCATGTAAAATCCTGTACTCTCAGGGGACACATACAAAGAGGTTTGTGCTACAGAGTGTTCTAAAAGGAAAATCGCCCTTGTTTCTGAACCTAGATGTATAAAAACTCAAAGGCCTGTGCTAAAATCTAGGATTAAAGGAAACTGGGTGATAGTTTCCTCCAAGGGTTTAAGCTTGGTGATTGCAAAAGGCACTTGAATTTGATGATTTCTGAACTACTTAATGGTTAAAAGCTAATGGTCCAGTTAAGACGTGGAAGATGATCCTATTATGTAACAGTTGGCTCTCCTCAGCAGAGCCACTCACTTCTAGAGCTTTCTGACACTGGAATTGGGGAGAGAAAGCCAATTGGCAGCAGTGAATGTAAGATCTCTCATGGTATCAGGGAAGGAGTGAGAGTCAGAACCGGACTGACGTCTATATCTGCCACCAACCTGCAAAGCGTCCCTGCAAAAGTCACTCATATTCACTGAGTGTGTCAGTTTCTATCACATTTAAAATGAAAGACAACATGGTGGTTAAGTGGGAGCCCTGGAGAGCCTAACTCATCTGCCCTCTAGTGACCACGTGTCCTGGATAAATGACTTATGTTCTCTGGCCTCACTTTCCTCATCTGTATAACAGAGATGATAATGGCGCCTACACCAAAGGATTGCTTTGAGAATTAAATCAGAAAATACATGCAAAATATTCTCAGTGTGTGGCCCCTAATCAGCCCTGGATGGATGAGCTGCTACCTCTGTTGGTATTGTCATTATGCTTCCCTCCTAATCAGTCACAGAGGTATGAGGTTGAGAAGTCAGCCATTAATAACAAAACACTACTTGCTGACAACTGAGATGATGGCTGGTCTGAGGATAACTTGGCTTCCAATGGCCACCACTCTCATCCCACAGCCCAGGAGAATGCCTGGGGCTTTGGAGACACTCATCAAGTGTGTGTTAATTGAGTGAACAAGTGGATAAATGAATGATGAAGGAATCACTGAACAAATGTCTTGAGAGCTACTGTTGCACCCTGGCTTGAGGTTCTCCGAGAGCTCTGGCAAGGGACTGCAGCCACCAATCACCAAGCGCTGCAAAGGACGCCCAGTGAGGCTCGCTGAGATCTGCTAGCGGCTGGGGGTGTTACCTAACTGTTCCTATGAGCGAGCCCAGGGCCGGCACTTAGGGGACAGTGCAACTCTCAACAAAGACTGACAGTGCCCGTAGACCACAAGGACTCAGGCCACTTGCTTGCTCCAGAAACAGCCTTAAAGAGCACACATTTTAACAGTCTAGAAAAGCAGAGTTAGAAACTAAGGGAGACATAAGAAGAACTGGAGGCCGGACAGATCTGTGGGGTCAGCGCCACGCAGTGCTATCTGCATATTTGGTTTAAGATTCCTTCCCTCACATTCTTTATCTGCTCGGAGAACTGTAAAACTAACGTCTTCAACAGAGCCTGACCCAAAGACAGCTTGTCATTTATCAGAGTTCTCCAAATGCGGTGGTTCTGGTGCCAGTTGTGTAATTACCTTATCCTTGGCACCACCTGTGCTGTTATTAACTTAATCCTCATGTTCGAATCAACTCACTGAAAAAAAGTAAATGAAGTTATTTGTTAATGAAATTTAAACCACTATGCTAAATGAGGAGCCAGGATTGCTCACCCTAAATAGGAGTAAAAATAAACACTTGGAAACAAAATATTGTAATTATAATGTAGCTAGCCACGATTGCTTTCCTTAGTTTGGGATCTGAGCTCCCCACTCCCCTTCACCCCCAGCGCCCCTCTCTCTCTGTCTCTCGCCTCTCTCTGTTAGAAAGGGATGTTAGCATGTAGGCTTTCTCCTTCACAAAGTCTGAAATACTGAAAAAAGAATGAAGAAAAAGAAGTAAGTTTTTCACTAACCGAGTCCATGTTTTTGGAGCCATATCCATGCCCCACATCAGATCACCAAAGGCTTTGAAAACAGGAGATCTCTCTCATGCTTAGATTCTCTGCCTCCCTGATATAATGGATAGCTGAGTTTATTTGTTCCTGAATGCAATTAAAATACAGTTTTCCTTGGTTCTGAGAGGTACTGCAAAAATGTCTATAATCAGGATGCTTCTTAAATTGCCTGGCTTTTATTAGCCACTTTTACTAGTGCTTTAATAGTGTCTTTTCTTTTTTTTATCTGGGAAGCTGTTATTAGATTGATGACACATCTCATAATGAGGGTGACTAAGAGTCAAGAAAATATGGTTCACCTTAACAGGGCCAATGTAAATGAGCCTCTTGTTTGGACGCCAAGACAACACAACAGCCTTGCGTTCTCCCAGTTGTGTTCATCTGATAAAGACATTACAATAGCAAGAAATTATGATCTATAACCCTCCACTGGAACACTCACACATTCTTGGCCTTGAATGCTTCAGCAAAATGCTGCACGCTACGGAGCAGAGCGAGGTCCAGGGTCATTGCTTCTACCTTGGCTTTATGCTGGAATGAAAGAAAATAAAAAGAAATGATAAATAACAGCAAGTTTAGTTCATGGTATCAAGTTATAGTAAATGTGTTATGGAATATGTTGGAATTCCCCTGCTTAATATTAGACGCCCAGAGAGAATATAAATCATCAGAATGAATGGAGGAATAAGGCTTTTACTGCCAATTTCGTGGAGGATGTGAGGCTGGGATTCTGCTAAACCTATGGGCTGAGGGTTATGTTTCATTTCTCTCAGCACACAGAAGAGGCACCAAAGGGTCTTCAAGCTCACATTATCTCCACTCAATCTGCGTCCTAAAAGGCTATAACACCAGGACAAAGCCTGGCTCATGCAAAGACACAGTGGACAACATTTTAATCTCAAAAGCTGCCATCCGGGTTCTGAAATGTTTCTAAGACTGCATAAAAAATTAAAGGCAATTCATTTATAGAAAGTACAAAAGCAGGCAAGGCTCATTTTTACCTATGGACTCTGATGGACCTAGATCCCAAAGAGAACCCTGGCTTAGTAACCCAAAAGACTCTATAGATAGGTGGGGCACATACTGCTAATAATAATAATACTGTTAATAATGGCTACTGTATATTCAGAGCCTACCCTGGGCTGGCCATTTACAGAAACCATCTCATTTAATGCTCACAACAACTAAAAGACAGGCAATGTTTACTTGTGATCTTACAAGAGATCGCAGAACTAAGAAGCTGGCGGCAAGAATGGACCCCAAGTCAGTCTGATGCCAAAGCCCAACTTCTCTCCTGGCAAGAAACCAGAAGACTGGAGAGCTCAGGATTTGAAGCAATCATGTCCACTGGACACGGTCCTCATTCCATAATTCTGTAAGGATAAATCTTAGGGTTGTCCTTCCAACTTGTCTTGTGCTTATAGGCACCCCCAACTTTTAAGTCTGGATTGACTTCAGAGTGGGAGATTAAATACTATCACTACTTAGATCTAGCTCCTCCAAAGGACATAAAGCCAAGAATGCTGGAGCCACCTGCCTGTTCAGGTAAGAAGAGTCCCATAAAACAAACAGTTGACTTGGGAATTCTAGTCTAGACTATGATACTTAAGTAAGACTAAGGAGTATAACATGATACCATTTGGATGCTATTAAAGGGGACATAAATGGCACCACTGAGAACATCTTCTACCCAAATTATCTCATTCAGGGAAGGACAGGAGCTGTGCTGAGAGGTTCAGTGGATCTGTGGCTGGTTTATCTTGGCCGCCTAAGTCCTGGCCTGTAACAAAAGTCCTAAGCTTTGGACAATAAACATCAGGCAGTGGTAGCTAGAAAACACACTGACTTTGGGCCATTTAATACTGCTAAGCCTCAGTCTCCTCATTTGTAAAAGGTGAATATTAATGATCTAGTCCCAGGGTTGTGAGGATAAGTGTTAAGCACCTAACATCCTATCTGGAAGAGAGAAGGTATTTAATAAATTTAACTAGAAGAACAGAAGTCTATTATGCCAAATTCTTGCTCTGATGCTGCTCGGTGATAAATGGTAGTTTGCGTGGGCTACAGAACCACGTGGTAGATAGATTGATATTAATTATGTCCAGAGATTTTCTCTGAAGACCACATCAGACCAGAACACTGACTGTTAGATCCTGGAGAATCCCCGTCATACCTACTAATAAAGCCCAATTTTAAGGAAAGGTGGTATATAAAGTGATTAAATTATTTCTCCAAACTGTAACAGCATATCAGTGGCGAAGGAACTACTGGCAGATGTAGATTTAAATTCCTAGTCTTGGATTACAACAGCAGATGCTCAAATGTGCAGATTTTGGAAGGACGAGGAGAAACATTAACCTGATGCAGGAAAAGGAAAACATGACAACCGTGGGTTTGTAAGTTTCCTAAGACCAGGGAATAACCGAGCTGCAGAGTGTGCTATAAGGTGAGGCCACGCCCCTCACCCTATAGGAAGAAAACTGCCAGCAAGAGGAGCAAAACCACAGAGTGAGGACATGCCCTGGGTAGAGTGAGGCACAGAACCCCACATGTGTTCTGTCTGAGTAACTGATGTTTATCTGATGGTCAAAAATCTCTCTGAAGTGCAAAATGTGTCAATTCCCCACAGAGATTCTCATGCCTCATAAACATTTCACTACTTAATTTGACATTCCGAGTTAGCAAATAAAGTGGCCTTCCACCCTCAACCTACCTCCTCTGGTCCCCACCCCACTTCACATGGACATGACACTCACTGCCACACACAGATTCTTACAGAAATGTGAATGTGTCACAAAAGGAGGCAGTAGTAAAGAGACTGTGCCCCCACCAGAAACTACGAGGGGTACATAGGCTATATACTATAAAGACACTTGTTCCTATCCACTCCCCCCCATAAAACAGGGAGAACATTCCCAGATGGTGACCCCAAAGCAATATTTCAAAAAAATCATAGCATGGCCAAGTAGCCCATATATTCTTCTATATATGTGACTTACAATTGGTATGTTTCCTTTGGTTCTCCCCCTTCACTTCAAAATAAAGCACAGAGCAGCCACTACCAATAAGAACAAAATCAGAACATACACTGCTAAGGGGAAGAGAGGTCACAAGCCATCAAGTAGTTCAACAGACTAATCCACAAGCTGTGGGTTACTAGGCTCCTGGGGATAGTGATTCCAGTCCACACACCATTATTCAGGTAATTCTCCTGCCCCAGGTATCAGGTTTCCTGTTTCTTCTACTGACCCTTAGAAATGTGTAAAAACTGTATGCAACACAGTAAGTCCAGGGGAGGAAAAATGTAGCTTTTAGAATGAGGGTGTCTGTATGTGTGCATTTATGTGTGTTTTGGGGGGTATACCCTTCCAATTGTCTCAGAAACTTTACAGCTCTATAGAAATGTCTGTAGTGGGATGTGCTCTAAATAGGAATGTCGTGGCTGACAAATTGCCAACAGAACCCATTTTTGAGGGCTAAACTGTCGATTGTTAGGTGAGATCAAGAGACCTGATCTGCCAATGTGAGACTTTCTGCCATGTCTGGCAGTCAATCTACAACTCAGCATAATTCATTTTCTTGGTTTAACTCATGAACTTTTTGTTGTTGTTAACTTTTATTTGTAACTAATTATAGACTCACAGGAAGTGACCAGAATGGAACAGAGAACATTCATAGATCCATCATCCAGCTTCCCCAATGTTGACATCTTACATATGCACAGTACATTGGCAAAACCCCAAAATCAACATTGGTACAACACAATTTATTAGACCACAGTCATTACTAAGATTTCACCAGTTTGGGGATGCATTTCTTTTCTTTTCTTTGGTGCATCTTTATGCATGATTCTATGACATTTTATAATGCGTATAGATTCATATAACCACTACATTCAAGACACAAAACTGTTCTATCACTGCCAAGGAAACCATGACATTCATTAAGAGATGTTAGAATTAGCACATGCTATCTGGAATGTGACAGGTTTAGACCTTATTTGGCCAGAGCCTGCTCTCTTGATTGGCAAAACAAATAAACCCTTTTGTACCTCAGAATGGCCAAAAGAATGTGGTCTAAATTCCGAAGCATGGCTCACAAGATCCTCTGTATCAAGCAGAATGTCCTTCAGTAAGGAACAACCCCCAAATCTCCATGTCTTAAAACAACCCAGGATTATTATGCACTCACACTTCAATCCCATCCCAGGTTGGTGGGCTCATACTCATTATAGTTAGCCAGGTAGATGGAGCCTCCACCACCTATATCATCACTGGCTTCCAAAGCACGTGAAAGAGAATGCAGTGAGTTGCACGTGGCATCCCAAAGGCTTCCATTTGGCAGTGACAAACATCGCTTCTGCTCACATTTCAGTGACAGAGAAAGCAATGTGGCTGTGCCTAACTTCAAGAAAACGCAACCCTCCATGTGGGGGGACAAATGGAAATGTACAGTGAGGAACTATAACACACAGTCTATGACTCAGTCCCTGTCTACATCTCCAGGCTTATTTCAAGCCACTTCCTGCTTCCCACTCCCATTAGTTATATTAAAAAAAATAATAATTAGAAAAGAAAGATGAATATGGACCATAAAAAAGCATCTAAAATCCCACCACCCTAATGTAAACTGTTAGCCTTCCATATATCCCTCTTTTTCTTCCCTCTTATCTATCTATTCACCTATCTTCCTACCTACCTATCCAACCATCCACCCACCTACCTTTAACAGAAAGAGACTTACACTGAGAACACTGAATCTTGAAATGCTGTAAAATGCTTCTCTCATATTTGCTTTCCTGAAATCCTCGTTCTTTCCTTTAATCATACTGGTACACAAACATCATCTCATGCAAAATTGGAATGTTAATTTATTTTAAATTATATATACAGGCACTACTACTGATCATTTTAAAACAGAAATGCACAGGTGGCATCCCATACATGAAGCATCAGGTAACTTCTAAGTAGCTTGGAAGCCCACCTGCTCCTGACACCCAGGGCTTATAGCCAGAAAGACATAATTAAGTTACATACTCTTCTCCCATTTCCCGGGGTACCAGGGCACTCACTAGTGGCACAGTTCACTGACACCTTCAATACAGCAAATCTTTTTGATCTATTCTTTATTAAGTTCTAAAACCTGTCTCAGTGATTCGAGAGTCTGCAAATGTAGAATCAAAGGGGCTGTTTGTTGTTATGCAACAGTGAACTCTAGTATGATTTTATGACTATAAATTAGCCAAGCATGACTCAGACGAGATACCGCCTGAAACCAAAGGAACCATATGGGGAGTGTGCAGTATTTAAATAGAGAAATGGAGAGATGTTGTCATCCTCAGCAAAGACACCAGAGCCAGGCTGACCTGGAGCTACAGCCCGTCATCATCACAGCACTGGCAACTCGACTTCAGGGAAGCTATGTGAATATTCTGGGCTTCAGCTGCCTTATTTGAGAATGAACATAATAGCATTCATCTCACAGAGTTAAAGATTAGATATAATGTATATAAGGTATGGGGCATTCTATTGATTCTCAGTAAATACTATTGTCATTATTATTTTGAAAGCTACTGCTAAAATGTGATGACCGTTGTTTTTCAATAATAATGCATTAGTAATCATGGATCTGCCTTGTTTATTTCATTAAATTAACATAAATAGCTCAGAAAAAGTTTGAATAGCTCCTCTATGAAGGATGGCACATAACCCCAGAGAAGGAGGAAGGGGGCTTACTGAATCCCCCTGAAGCCAAGGCGCCCAAGCTCCCAAACTCAATGAGTGTCTAATGCCATGGACTCAAGCTGGACTGCCTGAGTCTGAATAGCATCCAGCACTCACCAGCGGGACAAGCTACTACTTCTTGTGCATTCCGTTTTCTCCTCCGTAAAATGGGAGTAATTATAGCACCTGCCTTATCAGGAAATGAGGCCATACACGTAAACACTTGGAACGGTGCCTGACACCTGTGAAGTAGTCAGTAACTTCAGATCCAAATGGGTCTAAGCTGAATGGGTTCATCACTGGCCAAGGGGAGCAACCACAGAACACTGACCATGTGAGTCCTTGCCTACAGCAACCCTGTGTGGGGGCAGTTATTATCATCATTATTATTACCCATTTGACAGGTAGAGAAACTGAAGTTTAAAAGGATCTTGCACAACTTCATCCAGGTAATAACTGGCAGAGCCATGATTCACACCAAGCCATGATTCACACCAAGTCCAGATCCCATTTCCTTTATTTCTTTTCTTTTTTTTCCCTCCATCATTGCAATACATCATAGGCAGTATCTCATACCCACACTCTGCTTACCAACAAAAAATGGTAACATATCATGGTATATTCCACAACGCCCACACAATCTACAACGCCCACATGTCTTCTCATCCACCACCAATCCCTGCCCCTCAGACACCCTCGCAGCAGCTAAGGCCAAGACCAAGGCAAAACATCAGGTCTGCAACTGCGTTGCACAGAGAGCAGCATGCGGCCCTGCGCTTGGTCAACGATAAGGGAGACAACGCTTAGAAAAGTGAATGTGTTCATTTATTCATTCAGTCATCCACGAACACCACCTCTAAAAGTAAATTAATTTCCCACAGATCTCATTTCCTTTATTTCTTTTCTTTTTTTTTCCCTCCGACATTGCAATACATCATAGGCAGTATCTCATACCCACACTCTGCTTACCAACAAAAAATGGTAACATGTCATGGTAATAGGCCTTTAGAAAACTGGATATAAATAATTCCAGTGATCAAATCTACTGTTAAAAACCACAAATTATTACTTTAAAAATCATCATTAATTGCAAATTTCCTGTGAATTAGCTGGGAGGGTATTAATAAGTTTTCTCCACTATCTCATTTCTTGCCATAATGAACGCAAAGTATTTGGTCTGGGAACCAAGCTACTGGGCATGGCACATGCTGAGTGAAAGCACATATGCCTGCTTCAGAACACTCCCTCCTCACACACCGGCCTTGCTTTCTCCACTCCGCTCCACCAAAAGAATCCCTGGCGCTCACATTGGACACATCCAGCAGCAGGCAGGAGCAGCTCTACTTCTTGCTGTGTTGACAGCATTATCAGTAAGTGGGTCAAACAGAGGAGCACAACAGGACAGTGGCTGGAGGTGGCAGGACGTGGACAACCAGATGCACTGAATGGCACACAGGGACCAGCCTCCAACATACCCAGAGAAAATTCTCTTTCACTGCAAGGAACTTGTCATATGCAACTGCAAACACAGGACTTACTGTTTAGCTATTTTGTGATCTCACTGCAAGGTGGCAATCTATGCAGATTTGATGAATATTCTACCTAGCCCTCCCTTAAATGTATGGAAGAGTTTATTTCTGGATTACTCTAAAAATAAGCTCTTATTTTCATATATTTGTTGATAATAAACACAATAAAAACAGTGATCACCTATACAATGCTTGGTATTTTTTCATTTAAGAGTAATATGAAATATCTTTTAAAGCATATATAATTTTCCCCATTTTACAGATGAGAAAACAGAGGCTGATAGATGTTAAAGTGGCAAAACTATTAAGACGCAGATCCAGGTTTCCAACTGAGACGTGGCCGGTTCCAAGGCTCATGTCGTCACAGGATTGCTACACTGTGTTGCACGCTTGCCATCATAACTTCAACACATAACACCAAGAAGCTATAAAGAAATTAACATCATCTATATATTCTTATTTGTGTCTATTTTATATCATATTTATTTTACACATTTAGAATTTACAAGAGGAGTGTTATTGCTGCAAGAGAAAATGTAACCACGGCAATAATCTACATTCAGAGCTTATTGCTAATGGCACCCTGCAAATTCTAATCCAATGGGCCTTAATTGTATTATGCTGATGTCTCTCACCCTTCCACTTTACATACTCTCAGTCCTGATTTTATGTTCTAAAACCTTAAATAGAAGTTGTCACGTTTACAACAGCAAGAGACACTGGTGCCAAGCATATTATTGACATGACATTATTCACTGAGCAACAATAGAGATCTAACTAAACTGGTTTAATAATTCATCAATATCCTATGTGGGGGACTTCATAACACTAATTTCTCCAGTATTATTTAAGGGATGTTAATGGTGGCAATGCATGGTGGCATCTTCGCTGGGAAATGCAAGAGGGGATAGATGCTCGCATTGATTTGTGATTCTTGTACCTCTTAGTCAAACCCAAGCTAGCATCGTGAGCAAGGCTGATGGGGAGTTTGCCCAATCTTCACCAAGTCTAAAGATTAAAAGTGTGCACTGATAAATGCTTTTTCTGATGGGATACCCAGAAAAGGGAAGAGTTTCAGAGTCTCTTTCCTGGCTCTATGTATTTTAACGGGAACTTCGCTTTTAATAAAAAACTCCTCTTAGAGAATATTCCATGTTTTGAAATAGAGAACCACAGCAACACTTATCCTTGGCAAAGACCTGGATTCTTGTTTTTTTGTTTGTTTGGTTTTTTTTTTACGTCTTGAAGGATGGGGGCTGAGTGTGTCATTCCTAACTTTCGAATCAACCATCAAGCAACAACCTTCACTCCTGGGCCCCCAACAAGCACCTCCTCCGCCCACCTCCCCCTGCCAAAATACACAAACATCCCTAATAAGAAAATCATGACAACTCTTCCTTCATTATGTACAGGCCAACATTTTTGCCTTGTGTTGCTGGAACTCAATTTATAAAATAACTATATCAATATCTATAGGTAATTGTGAGGCTATTCAAGGAGAATTGCATCGGATAACAGTTTATTTAATTTGGTCTGTGAGTTACGTGCCATGTAAAGAAAAACTATTAAAAATGCTTAGACAGTAATTGGCAATATTTTGCACTCTAGATAAAAAAATGCTTATCTTGCCAGAAACTAACAAGAGAGTGAAAATATTCCAAAACCTTCCAATTTCCCTCTGTGCAATGTATTCACTTTGCAGCTTAAAAACAGTTTAAGGAAGGACAGTGAATGACACAGGAGCTTGGCAGTCAACATGAGTGTGCATTTATGCCTTGCGATTGAAGAAAGAGCCTTTTTTCATAGTGAATTTTTCATTCTAATGTAAGTGGTGATTTACGTTAACTATAGGTAAAGCGTGGTTACATTTTCCTGAAGGATTGCAGGCAAGTAAAGATAGTACAATAAGTTGAAGCATAAAAGCTTTCTCTGTCATAATATTTATTATAATGGCATATAAAATAGCTGAAATAAATAATAGATGACTAAAGGTAAATTCATATGATAAAGAATCCTTCAGCAGACACCATTACTTTTGACTGCTCTAGTTTTATACACAGTTGAAGACTCTTAATAAACATGCTCTGTATCTTATGTAAGTACTGGAAACATCAAAGAGGTGCTTAAAAGGCAACATACTGGACGTTGGCTAATTTACTGTATAATTATCTTCTTGACAGGAATAGTCTAGATACTTTGAATATTTAATATCTGTGTTCTTAATGAAACTTGTTAAGCATCGGAACTCCCCGCTTTGGGGAAGTTGCTGATAAAAGAAAAATCAGTGTCCCCGCTCCTAGATTCAGAAAGAGATGGAAAGCTCAAAACATGAGATCTGGGGCCTGTTGACTGTCTGGTGCCAGGTGGAGAGTTGGATACATGGAATAGAAAGAGAAAAACAAGATTTGTCGGCTCTGGTCTAGAGGATTTCATATTCTACCTTAAGGACTTATGAAGTTTGAAAGATCCTCCAATGGACGGAGATGGTCTTCATCACAGTCTCTGGAAGGCAGAGAACCACACATGGATGGCAGCAGCTTACTATACTACTCTTTACACTTGCCTGCAAGCCCTCAGAAAAATGTAACCATGGTTTACCTATAGGTATCATAAATCACCACTTACGTTAGAATGAAAAATTCACTACATCTGCTAACATCTGGGCACATTTCTGGTTGTCACAACTTGTCACAGGGGTGTACTGAAATCTAGTGGGTAGAGGCTAGGGATTCTGCTAACATCCTACAATGCACAGGATGGCCCCCATAACCAAGAAATATCTGGCCCTAAGTGCCAATAGTGCAGAGGTTGCCTCTGTGTGTTTGGTGAGAGACGCTTCCATTCACCCTAAGTGGTCTTCAGCCATTTACATTTACTATTAGATGTTAAAATAAAACTGTTCTTTTGAAGAAAGAACAAATAATTCAGAAGTGGATAATGTATAAAGTGAAAATGTACCCCATGTCCCACTGTCCCAAGATAAGTACAGTAAGAGTCTGATTCAAATCCTCCCACAATATATTTTCTAAACATATGAAAACACTGTGCAACTTTTCCTACAAACATAATATTATAGCTCCTGGGTTGTTTTACAACCTAGCTTCTTTCAATTAATACACAGTTGAATATACCTAAGTAGAGCTCTACCCGCAATCTTTTTAATCAATATATTTAGCCCACTATAGGAATGTTTAATCACTTATTCAAAACTGCCCCCACATCCTTCACTAGCTTCGTGAACTTGTTACGTAAATTCTCAATGCCTGAGTTTACTTATCAGTAAAAATAGAAATTATAGAAGAATCTCCTCCTTGAAATTACTGTAAGGAGCATAGCATAGATACTATATTGAACAGATATCCTATAAATGTTAACTATTGTTTTATTGTAATTAATATTATTTTATGCTGTTTCTAGTTTGGGTTTTTTGGGGGGGTAGTGAAAGCAATGCTGCAATATATACACTTTGCAATATATTATTTTTCTCTATAGGATGAACTCCTAGAAGTAGAATCACTAGGTCAAGAGATATCCACATTTTAAATTTTGATAGATTTTTGCTGGGTATCCTCCAAAAAGTTATACCAATTTCCATTCCCAAGAACACTGCAGGAAACTATGAAAGAAAAGCAAAACAACCAATAATTCACATTGACATTTATAGTAAATTAAAATGTACAGTTTCATATCTCTGTCTCTAATGCCTAATATATAGTGAATGGCAGGTTTTCAAGGCAGGCTTTAATTTAGAAAATGAATGGATGACTAGACAATGTACAACCAAACATGGTACAAAGTCACAAGTAGAAATAAAAGTTGGCTAGTAATATTGGCAGTGACAATTTTCCACAAGCCATTTGAAAATCCAGGCATTTCTTCTGGTGCTTCAGGCTGGTTGGTGGAACACCTGCCTCTGGGAAGTTGGCCATACTACATGTGATGCATAAGTACTCGGTATGCAGAGCATGCAGTAAACATGTAATAGTATCATCATGTTTGAGGAGTGACCACGACAGTTATTTTTAATTTATGGATAAGTCCAAAGAGAGAAATCTGTCAGAGGTTTTGCAGAAGCAAGGTAAGACATTCCACAGATAAACTAGAAAAGATTAAAAAATGTTCTTCAGAAAGAAATGAAGTTTCCTGCTTAAAATGGCATCTGCCTAGCAGCCTCTTAGAGGTTCCCACCAAAACATCCATAAAGGCAAAGGTGAGACCCAACACACACACACACACACACACACACAAAGAGTCAAGTTATAGCCAGATTTAGGGCATCATTTAGATTAGCTACAGGACCAAATATTAAATTACAATTAAAAATGCATTGGAAAAGGAACTGAAATAACAGTAACAAGTGGAATTTGTTTTATGGGAGGGAGGATTTCATGGAGCCATTAAATCATGTTTGGTCTGCTTTGCTGGTTTGAATGACAGAGACATTGAATAACTTTATACTTTGTAAGAAAAAAATTAGAAATATATGTTAAAATTTCAAGAATAACTGACAGCAAGCAAGTAAGAAAGAAACAGAAAGAAAGGAAGAAAAAAAGAAAGAACAAAAAGAAAAAAAGAATCATCAGCTTCTAAACCAGCAGCCATAGGAAAGTCGGAAATGATATATGGAGTGCCTGATAAAAAGAAACTCCATCAACCCACAAAAAAGGTCTAGAAAAAATTAAAAATAGTAATTTAAAAACTTGGTAGAGAAGAAGTAAAAACTGAAATACAGAAATAGTACAAATATAAAAGTAATCACAAGAAATATAAATGAACTTAAGTTCACACATTAAAAGATAGAAATCAACAGACTAGAATTTTAAAATGAGCTCTATGCTGTATAAAAAAGATACACCACAGCCAGAGAGAATTAGTTGACCCTCAGAATTGTTCTCTACTTTCCACAGCATGGGAAAAGAGCATGACTAGAAAGAAAGCTATGTTTTCTGACCTACATTGCACTGAGATGAGACATTTAGGTTTCCACTAATGGTCTTTGAGTGGAAGAGTATGTAACTCCTGGGCTATTCCTCATATAAATCGGGTGTTCTATTCTTCCTTTCTCCTTCCATGAGATAAATGTAAGCTATAGTAAGTTCCTAGAAGCTGGTAAAGCCACTAAATGAAAAAAGCATAGATACCTTACCTCACTCATCAAATGGACAAAAGCCACCTGTTGATCAGAGATACCCATGTGGATCTGTGTCATACACTGAAAGACATTTATTTGGTCAAACCATTCTCCGCCATAACATGAAAGGTAGATCTAGTACCTACTGAACGTGACATTTTAGGGATGAGCCAGAATATCAGTGTGTGAGGGTTGCTCTGTGCTGCTTTTACCAAGATGTTACAAGAGGGAGATGTGTTCTGGGAAGAAGAATTGTCCCACTTGTAAGCAAAAATGAAAATTAGGACATTACAGAGTTGAAAAAGCCAATTGATTCTGGAGCCCAAAGAGCACAAAATAAGCCTGCAAAAGTCTTTGAGAGACAATCGCCCATTATGACTTCTGAGTTAATTCAAATAATTCAGCCCAGTAGCGTATATCAGATTAATGACGCTGCTTTTCAACCCAAGCCCATTCTTCCAGGTAGCCATATGGTAGTTGCTATTGAGTTGAGAGAGAGAAAGCAAGAGAAAGGCATAATGACAATAAATTATAAAAACAAAACAACTTGAGAGTCCTGTCTAGACACTGGTGTGGCTACTACAAATGAACTAACTAGAAAAAGGTAGATCCAAACCCCAGTAAGATTATTAAGGAATTATATTGAAAAAAAAAATCAATCTGATCTTAAAAGCCTATAACTGTTAAAAACAAAAAACCCAAGCTTCAACCATTTATCAGCAGGAAGTGGGCTATGACAGAACTCTTAAGGAGAATACATAGTTCAGATGGGACCATGGAGGATAACAGACAGGCTATTTCCCTCCGGAGAGCAGATCTGAGCCTTGGTAAAGAATGTTATCTTACTGCCAGGTCCTTTACCTGCCTAAGAGGATCCTACTACTAATGGCTGTGCAACAGTATGTTTCCCATTCTTTCATTTTGAAAATGAAAGCTTTTGCTGCTAAAGGTCTGCCTTTACTCCACCTCTATTGTACAAGGCAGCAGTGGGGGTTTGAGGCATGGATGAACTGCCTATCAGAAAGTTACAAGACCATACTGAACCACATCTGATCAGGAAGGAGACCCTGGACTTTGCATAAAATTAAGTAATTAAATGAGACTATTAGATTCTCTGCCTTTTGAAGAGTGAATGTGTATTCTGTGTGGGAAGAAGGAAGCAAAACGTATTTGGTGTCCAGATGTGAAGACAGTAACAGAGACTACCAGCTGTTCCCTAAATCCCTGTGCCTTATTTTTCAGGGCACTTAGATTCATTACCCAGTTTCCTTCACAATTAGGCATACTCAAGAGGCTTAGACTGACCAGTGAAATGTAAATGTAAGTGAGGTGCGCTCCTTCAAGGCCTAAGCCAGGGGTCCCCAAACTTTTTAAACAGGGGGCCAGTTCACTGTCCCTCAGACCATTGGAGAGTATGCACTGTGGGCCCAGGATGAGTCGGCAGCTAAGCAGGACAGGCAGCAACAGCAAAAACACCCGGCGGGCTGGATAAATGGCCTCGGCAGGCCACATGAAGGCCGCATGTGGCCCGCGGGCCGTAGTTTGAGGACACCTGGCCTAAGCCATAAAACCCTCACACAAATAATACCCCATGGTCTCACCCCTACTTCCAGCCAAGTGGGAGACAAATAATCACTGTTATATAAGATAGAAATAAATTTACATTGTGTTAAGCTATTATTAATAAAACATTGAGAAATATTTGTCCTAGCTGTTAGCATTGCCTAAATAACACAAATGAATGAAATAAAGAAATATTGAAAAGTTAAAGATAAAGGGGAGAGAGAAAAATACTAGGGAATTTTTAAAAGCAGAATAGCTAGTGTAGCGATATTTAATATAAACAAAAGTAAAAGTTTAGGCAAAAAAAAAATCTCAAAACACAAAACACTACAGATAAAGAAGGAAACTGCATGATGAGAGAAACAATTAGGCAACAATATATAACAATCATGAACTTGCATGTGCCAAACAACATAGCCTTAAACAAAAAGAAAGAAAAGATGAATTTCACAATCTCAGTGTAAGAGTTTAACCATTTATATTAGAAACAGGTAAATGAAGTAGAAAAAATAGAATATTTAGCCAAATGGTTAAGAAACGTGATGTAAAAGAGCTATATAATTCTACACATAAAAATATGCATTTATTTCAATTACATATTCTTGAAATTATCCATGAGCCAGATTACAAAGATGATTTCGATATACTTCAAATACTTGCCATTATAGAGATCATATTTTTTTTACTGTGATACAGTTAAATTAGAAATTAAAAATAAAATATTTTCATTTAAAAATGAAAAAGTTATATTCATTTGTACAGAGTTAGGAGCTAGGAAGTGGATGCAAAAGAAAATCTCTTACTAAAGTGTCACATTCAACTAATACCTGCAAAACAATGGCACTGATGTTGGGCACTGTGCATATCAACTTAATGACTTGGATACTTAGGAAAGAACACCCAGATGGATAAAAGATGAGGTCATATACTCTGATAACAATGACTAGATTGAATGCTAATTAAAGGATTATTAACAGCCAAGGGGGAAAAAAAAGTGAAACTAACACCAAGAGATAAGAAAGGACAAACAAGAATGTAAACCATCATAATAAAGTCTCAGAGAATGGGCTGACCTCTAAACATCACCTAACTCAGGAAACAAGTTCATTTTAGAAACGTTGGCCATCTTCCACATTACGTGCATCTCAATGAAAAAGAAGCAGAAAACAAAAACAAACAAAAAAGAGTAGGTTGAGGAAAACTGGAAAGGTGTTGGTTAAGAAATGACTGCCCCCAAAAATAAATAAATAAATAAAATAAATAAATAAATAAATGATCAGAGAGGAATTAAAACTCACATTGTAGATGGCAAAGAGCAGAATTTGCCCCAAGGAAAATAACTGATTATAAAGAAGAGAAACCTAGTTGTTTCTCCCAGAATACAAAGAAAGAAGACAAAAGACACACAAAATAAAAAAATAAAGAGGACAAAATCCACACTGTATCCTCAGATTGTAGTACACTTTTAAAAAAGGCCAGAATTGGAATAGAAATATTAAAAATGATATAAAACATTAAAAATGAAGCACTGTAGATACAATTGAAATCTACAGCTTTAGCTCTTATTCATATCTTTCCCCTCTTTATCCCTTTCCCAAAGTAAACACTATTTTGAACTTGATGTTTATCCAAGTAATAAAAAATAATACCGGCCAATTGTTATATAGTACTTACTATGTACCAGGCTGTAAGCACATTCATCTATGAATTCACTTAACCCACTCAACAACTCTATGAAGTGCACTGTAATACTACTGCATTTTGCTAAGGAGGGAACTGAGGCACAGAGAGATTATGTAACTTGCCCAAGATTGCAAAGACAGTAAGTTTTGGAGCTAGAATAAGAACTCAGGTTGTCTGGCTTCATGAGTCCATGCTTCAACCATGGCACTGCACTGCCTCTATCATTCCCATATTAAAGGCCATTGCTATACACATTCGTATCCATAAGCAATATATTTGTTTGTTAGTAACTGTGTTACGCTGGATTTCTGATTCTGTTTATTAATCTTCCCTGAGAGAGAGACGTTTCTAGAGAATGGACGGCTAATAGTATGCGATGAAAATGTTTGCCTCTCTGAGCTGTGTTCAGACATTAATGAGAAGTCAGTCCAGTTCCTCAGTATCACGGCAGGTGCATTTGTGTGGCCTGCTCAGGCCAGGTAAGCTGCCCTCCCCTCCAGCATGTGTTAGGCCTACTGATACTTCTACTCTATCAGTTGCTGTACATCACTTCTTTCTTAAATTCTTTGCTTTGATTCATTTCTTTGTAATCTAGAATAAGTCTTCCAGTAAGTTTGTTAAGAAAGGTATATGGAAAGCATTTCCTAAGCCCTTTCATGTTTTTCCTGTTGCTTCACATTTAAAAGATGCATTTGAGTATGAAATTCCTGAGTTTGTTTTTTCACTGCAATATTTTTCACTATCTTTTGGAACTTACTGTGACAGAGAATAAATCTGACGTTATCGTGTAAACTGCTTAAAATAGTGTCTAGAACATTGTAAACCCTGCTATTATATTTCCAATTTGCCATGTTAATTAGTTTTTCTTTAATGTACATGTATCATGGATTTGATGAGAAAATAAACTATTTACAAAAGAAAAGAAGGATAGAGGAAGAAAGACAGGAGAGAAGAATGAAGGGAGAAGAAGGAAAGGGGGAGAGAGAGAAACGGAGACTGAGAAATGTAGAGAAAAAAAGACAGACTCAGATGGGCCTGCGAGGTTCCCAAGCCTGTGTGACGGCTTACCCGGGACTGCTACAGGCCCTGAAGTCCAAACAGGAGCTGAGGGAAGGGGAGTCTGAGGAGTGTGAGTGTGGTCAACACTTGCATGCAGATTCAGAGCAGCCGAGGGGTATCCCATCATCTCAGTGCATGCGTACAGCATGCTGGTTCAGACATCGGCACATGGCCACATTCGTATCTGGCTGACTCTGTAGTCTTCCCTCTTGTAGCCAAATGGGATGAATGAATCACATTGGGCAATTTTGTTAAAAGCCAGCTAGGTCACAGACCGCATGTGTTCCGAAGAGCATCCCAGACAGCATTAGAGTGGGTAGGGGAAGTGTGGGGGACATCACCCTATAAATGTCCATTAGAAGCCACTCTGGAGCAGCATGCATGTTAAAGCAGCTTGGCCTCGGTGCATGCTCTCCCTGCCTCTTCAATATTTATAAACAGCATCTTCCCTTTTTTCTTTGGCTTGATGAGACAGATGTTCTCTATGGGAAGAGCTTCTGCTGCTTGCAGCGTGACAGGGTAGCTCAGGGTTTTCACCACCTAAATGAGGGGCCTTGGTACATTGGGCACAACAGGAAAACTAAAGGACACCACTGACTTTATAAGGCTGCACTTGTTTCTGCGATACCAGGTCGGCAATGCATCCCCCAAGAAGGAGATGCAGGGACATTATGGCTGAGGGCAACATTTTACAGGTAACTCCACATTTTACAGTGTTACCTGTCATCACACACGTAGGACCTTAAACCTTATTCCCCTCTATAAATTTAGGAAATCCATTCCATGAGGCAAACATTCACGTTAATTAAACACTCTTAAGGACCAACCCTCAGGCAGATACTGTTCAGGGAAGGGGAGACTACAGACATTGCCATATTTTACCCTGCTGAACCCTTACAAAGTGGATCTGATTACAAAGTAGATCTATAAACAAAGCAAAGGCTGAGAAAGTGCAAGAAATCTGCTCAAAAATCATATAATTAGTATCTGGCAGAACTGGGATTGTGGTTCTCCCTCCACTATAATAAGTCAATTCTCCTTGCAAGACAGTACCACTATCTCTGTGTCAGAATGTTCTTCTCAGCCTTGAGATTATCCTTGAGTCCAGGAGATTTCAGTGGGGCCACATCCCAAACATACTTTACTCCCAAGAATGTTGTTCCTTCCATAAATTCAAAGTCTTTTACACTTTTTTTTGTTTTATTTTGACCCTCACAATTGTAACTTTGTGATGGAAAAATACAGCTCACTTCAGCTTCTCTCCTCCCCTCCTCCCCCAGGCTTTGGATTAACCAAATGTTATAACTGAATCGTCTGTAATGTGAATTGTTTCTGTATGTGTAGAAATAAGATACTAATCTAACCATCTGCTCAATCCGATTTAGTGAAACACACTTTTCTTTCCGAAGGACCATAAGTCCCCCTAGAACAGGGATCAGTAAACTTTTTCTCTAAAGGGCAAGATAGTAAGTATTTTAGGTTTTGCAAGTCTCTCCCAAATACTCAACTTGTGTAGTGTGAAAGCAAAAGCAGCCATACACATTGCATAACTGAATGGGTGTAGTCCTGTTCCAATAAAACTTTATTTATAAAACCAGGTATTGGGCCATAATCCTTTCCCTCAGAGTAGTGTATTGACCCCTGTTTTAGAATAAGAGTGTACTCTCCTGAAGTCTCATGGCCTTATAATTAATATTATGTGCAAATACCAATGAATGTATGAGAACCAAGGGAGAATGTCATACCATCCCTTAGAGTATATGCTGAAACAGGGGTTTCAAGACATTTTCCAGGTATGCCAATACCTGGGCATTTAGGGTGTTAAGAATAGACAATTTTTACTGGGCTCAGTGATGACAGATTAGCTAGTGATTCTCTCCAGAATCCTGGCAATAACCATCAAATCACAAGCCCCATCTTGGTCACCTGGCATGTGGGTGTGACGCTTCTGTCCTGTTCCTATGCATTTATAGTTCAGAAAACCAAATCCAAACCAAAACAACAATAACAACAACAACAAAATGCTTCTCCCAACGTAAAAAGAACTGCACATTTTGTTCTTTATTGGAGAGAAGAGAGTTGCATGTGAAGACACAGAAATTGGGTGGGGGAGACCAGGGAGGTAGGGAGGTAGAAGTACACACCAACAATGACAGAATGAAAACATGAAATGAAGAGATTGCTTACAAAAAGATTACTAATGAGGCCATTTCTTCCATGTCTGGGGATCTTTTTTTAATCCAAATGATAGCAGTAGGTCAAAGGTGATTGACAGTCCAGAGCCACTTCACAATGGAGAAAGAATTACAGGAGACACTATCATGCAGGGAATTCCAGGCTCCTGCCAGGGAGAGCAAGTATGGACCTTCTAGCAGGAATGTGGATCATTTTGCCATTGGTGAAGGGGTGTCTAAACCCCTCAATGCTGCCTAGATAAATTACCACACCTGGTTGAGAATCACAATTTCTTACTGGCAAGATGCTCTCTGGGCTGAGAACCTACCAAACACCTGATTAACAGGGATTTAAATATTTCCAAACAAACAAAACCCACTAAGAAGAAAAGATGAAAAACAAAATAGAAACATAACCAACAGCTGGCTCTTGGCATTGGGCCCCTCCAACTAACACTTTCCACTTCATGGACTGCATCAAGACAATCACACTGATGATGATGAGGGGTGATATGGGCCCCCAGCTACTCTTGGCTAGGTGCTAAGCTGGGCATGTCGCATTGACATCGATCTCTCCCTTCTTCCTCAGTGCCTTTAAGAAGTGGATATTAGCATCTTCATTTTATGAGTGAGGGAATGGAAATTAAGTAACTTGAGGTTATAAATCAGATGCAAGAAAAATTAAACCCAAGTCTAACTGACCCCAAGGTCTCATGCACGGCTCACCCACAGTACACATAAAATATTACGACTGTGACTAACTATGACAGAGAGGAAGAAGGTTGGGACCATGAGAACACTTGCAAATGATGAAATTCCAGGTACCTAGGTAGAATGGGATAAGGAAAAGAAAAATCAGGAAGAGACCAAAAAGACTACATGTGCAGGAAAAAGCATAGAAAAATACCCCGTTCCCCTGCTTTCCCAAGATCCATAATCATATGCTACACTGTTCCCTGGAAGTGCAGACATACACAGGGTAGCACATTAATCCTTCAAACACTAACAGATGCTGGCAGGGATTTAGACTGGAATGTATTTACAAAGTGACAAATTATGTTCTGTATTATAGAGAGAGAGAAAGAGCACCCACAAACGGGCTGATAAATGTCAGCTGCAGTCACGACAAACGGTTTATTTTTATTATACCGTAACCACAAATGTTTTTTTTCTTTCTTTCTTTTTTTTTATTCCCTTCAGGAGTCCCAAAGATTTATTTGTTGCAGGGAAAAAACAAGATTATATATGACACAAAGTAATAACTGTAAGATCAGATATTCCAGGCACCCTGCCCTCCTGGAACGCTACATCCAGGCTGAACAGCGCTACTGAACATGCTGCCTTCTCCATAGCACAGTAAATGGTTAATAAATCAGAACTGATACAATGCCTTGTAATTAGATACAGCCTTAGTTCACAGACTAACCAATTGATAGACAATATCCAATTCCCCCTTTAGTGGCTATCAGGAGGGTAGAGTAACTATTAAAATAAATTTAATGGCTGTGACAGGTAAGAAAATATACCAGAAGCTAAAATGTAATCAGTATATCTAAACCCAAAATAAAATTATAGTCTTTGCTGCAAACAGGGTCCCTGGAAAGGAAGCTTACGGACGGAGAGCGACATCCTCAGGCCAAGAAGGGCAAGGTCACACTCTCTAAAGGAAAGTTCAACCTTGAAAACAAGATTGAGTGGGGGGATTGGGCCCAGGGCCAGGAGAAAATGTAAGCATTTATTATTGAGAAACTGTTCTGAAGAATTCCTTTTATCTCCTTGGTCAGCGGGAGTGACAGACATCCTCAGGTGAGCATTGCAGCAAGATGGCGGAAAGACAACCTGGAGTCCACACACCTGGCTTGGCTCCTCATCCAGGCTCTACCCCTATCTCCTATGTGACCTTGGGCAAGATCACCCTCCTAACTCCACCACAGGGCCCTCACTGTCTCAGCTGAAAACTAAGGGGTTTGGATCTCATGGTGATGCTAAGATCTCTTGCCAAGTCTAATTTCTTGTTTCTAACAGGTTAAGAGATGGCAAGTATAGGAGGGTTACAGGAAGAAAATGAATAGCGGTGGTCAAATGTATTCAGCAGAAAGGGAAACACTGTATCTTCTGGGACACTCGGGTGCACATTTCTAGTGACATCATGGCAAGTTAATACTTCCCCACACTTGCACATATTCAAAAAGCAAGATTTTTAAAAGAGAGGGAATTGACAAGAGTACATAAATATATTTAAAGCCACATGTACTCACTGTTAAATTGGAAATAACCAATGAACACACATGTGCACAGAGGGAAGTAAAACTCAGTGGAAATCAAGCAAGGGGTGGGAGAAGAGGGGAAGGGCCAAAACCTACCTGACAGTACAACGAACACTATTTGGATGACGGGCACACCTATAGCCATGACTTAAGCATTACAAAAGTGATCCATGTAACCAAAAACATTTGTACTCCCTTAATATTTTGAAATAAAAAAAGCAAAAGTATATTTAAAGCCACAGATCACATAACAGGGTGAAAACACACGCACACCTACACGCACACACACACACATCCCAGTGACTACTACGTGCAAAGGCATTTCTTTTTCCCTAATAATGGACTGCAAAGGTTTTTGTGGTGGGGTACAGGTGTGGGTAGCACTGTCATCAAAGGACAGGAAGGAAGGAAATCTCTCTTACCCCTGGAAATGAAGGCTTGAGTATTTCCAATGCTAGGGAAGGAACGAGAGGTCCTGAAAAGAGCACAGTCCCGGGTACCCATTTGAACAAGATGCCATTCTGACTCCACTACTTCCTTTATGCATTTGACCTCTTGGAACATTGGAGCCTCACTTTCCTCATCTTTGAAACCAAAATATTAATATCTTCCTCACACTAAGATTTTGGAAGTACTAGATAAAACAAGGCATATAGCATGGATGGCCCCGCACCAGCTGGGCACACAGTGAGCTCTCTATGAACTGTGTCTATTATTTTTAGGCTAAGGCTGCTTCCTGGAAACCCTTCAAGTCCCTTTCAATCCTAAAAGAAATAAACACCTTTCCTGCAAGCACTAAGACATTTGTTTTTTCTTTATCGTGTTTCACATCACCATCACCACCCTGATGTACCCCCTCTCTTGTTATTTCTACAGGTGGGAGGGACAAGGCACAAGTTTGGCACAAGCATGATGAGTACCAATGTCAATGTTCTGATCTTTACCATTATACTATAGTTAGGTAAGTTGTTAAAATTAGGAAAAGATAGGTGAACTCTCTATTTTGGCAACTTCTATGTGAGCCTAAAATTAGTTCAAAATAAAAATTAAAATGAAATGGCTCTCCTTTAGAGTAGATGGATGTCCTCACAATGTTCCCTGTTAAAATACCCTTGCTTTTATAAAGTAATGCTGATTGTTGATGGGGGGATAATGTTCCATTTTGTTCATTGTGTTGTCATAGTTCTTAATGTGTTTTCTTAAGGAGGTTTAAAAAACCTCTCTGGCAAGCCTAAGTTGGTGTCCTCATTTTTGTTTTCTTTTGAAAAAGTTTATTGGATCCTGAAATCCAGAATTCTGAGAACCAGTGACTAAACTCATTTAAAATTGTTTTCAAATGATTGAATAGTGAAGTGAGGCAAGTTTGCAAAATGAGTGCTGTTCCTTCCACAGAATACTAACCATTCTCCACCCACAAAGTTAATTCCCTACGTTGTTGCTGTGTCAAAGCAAAATGAAGCCCACGTCACCTCCATCCACTAAGTCCTCCCTAACCACCCCAGAATGGGTATGGCACCATCCTAGACACTCCCACACTTCCACACTGTCTCTGCTTCCTTGTGTGTTTCTCTCACCGAATTTTGAGCTTCTTAATTTCAGTCTCTCATGCACATCTCTTTATCTCCTAGGAGGTTTTTTCATTTGTTTGTTTTTGGTTGGTTTTTTTTTTCCACAATGAAAATTCAAGTTATTTTTAAAAATCTTATCTGTATTTTTGTAGCTTTTGAGAAGTTTAATGATTGATAAATGCATTTTAAAAATCCTATTTTAATACATAAGCTATGGAATGCTGAGAAACTTATAACTCATTTTAAGTTTTTTTAATCTTTCAGCTCCAAGGCAGATTTAAAAGAAAAAAGTTATTTCATTTATTTCCTAAGTACCAACTATAGATCATTTATGATTTTTAAGTGCTCTTCTTACAGCAATTGTGGGGCCCTAATGATTGTGTTTTAATAAGAATTAAGCACAGAAAAAAAAAACACAAAACAGTTATTAATTTGCACACCTTGCCTTACAAATTAACCTGAAAGCACTAAAGGTCTTTATGTGAAATGTAAAACATTTTTGTTCAACTAGTCTTTAAAATTGGCAAGAATATTGGGAAAAATTGCCAGGCAAACCCAGCCCTTCCTGTCTATTATCCATGAAATGGAGATACATGCTCATTCAGCAAATAATACATATTGTTACAAAATTATAAATATACAATATGGAGAGGATATGGGAAAACAGATACTCATACACTGCTGGAAAAAGAATATAAACTCGAACAACCTTTCTGAAGAAGAATTTTCCATTTGTATTTAAAAGCCGTACTTAGCCCAGGTAAACCAGCAACCTGCTCATGACTGTGAAAAACTGAAAATAACATGTGTACCCAGCAATAAGGGATTCATGTAATAAGTTATGAAGGTATAATGTAGAGTTGCTAAAATTGCACTGCAATAGAATATTTATTGATATGGAAAAATGGCCAAAAAATAGGTTAGGTTAAAAAAAATCAGACTGCAATGTGATTTTAATTTTAAGAAATATAAATATCTTTGAATTTGGATTTTAAAAAGATAGAAAGATAAACACAAAATTGACAGTGATTGTTTGTAAGACTCAAAAGTACTTTTTCCTCCTTATTTGTCTGTATCTAACTATAATTCTTAAATTTATAAAAAAAATCACTACTTTTTTTTACAACTAGGAAAAACAGTTCATTAGCAGAGTCCTAATTTGATTAAATATTAATAGATGCATATTGTATATGAATATATACAATACACGAATGAATTTACTGCTGGTGTCAGCAATTTTTTGTCTTCAGTAAGAGCACACAAAAGGTTATCTTCTGGTAGAAGAATCGATGTTTAATCAATGCTGAGAAGAGACCTGTCAATTAGATTTTTCTGTATATTTAAAATTTTACCATGTGCATAATTTTTTTAAATGAAGAACTGGTACTAAATGTATCTAGAAAGATAAGAGGAGGCAGTTATAGTGCATGTGGTGCATGTATGTGTATTCTGCCCAACCCTAATGTACAACTCAACTCCTCAGGGAAACAAATCGCCAGGTATATTGGTGACAAAGAGAGGGATAACTGGTCTTCTAATCAGTGCTCCCACCCCTTAGGTGCGAAACCACAGGCACATAAATCAGGTCTAACCAAGTTTGGATCCCAGTTCTGCTATGGGTTAGCTATTTGGTTGCTGGGTAATTCACCAAATTCTCTGAGATCTGGTGAAATGGGGGTAATTATATATCCCCATCAAGAGTGCTGTGATCATTAAATTAGATAATGAGTATAAAGCATCTAGCACTGTGCCTGGCATGTGGAGGTGACCAAAAACTATAGCTAATATTGATAACAACAACAATCATAACAATATTGAAATGATAATATCTCCAACCCTGTAAGGGTAACATACATAGAAATAGTTAGCATAGAACAAATAATCCATAATTGTGTCCCAGGCCAAATGTTTTCCCTAATTATGCTCAATTCTATCCCCCAAATCAAGGTTATGATAACATCATAAAGATAATGTTTTAGGAAGGTTACAGATTAGAGGGATGAAGCCATCCTCCACACTGAAATCTTCCACACCGATTTCATGAACCAAGATATAAACATTACTGGGAAGAGAAGTGGCCATGCAGGAAGGAGTAAGACGGCTCAGTGCAGATTCCTTTGCCTTTTGGAGTCATGTGTGTGTAAATACCTATGGTCTTCCCAAAGTAAGGGCTCGGCAGAATCAAGCATTCTCTCTATACTAGTGGCTTCCATGTTGGCATTATACCACCATCTAGAGAACCCGACTAGCAAGCCATGTTTCCTTTCACATTAGGAACTTCTGTGCCATGATTGAAAGAAACTAGGGGTCATCAAGGCTTTGGGAAAGCAGAGTCTATGCCTACAGACCCCTGTCAGCACCCCTGCCTGGGCCTTCTAGAAACCTGTCCCTATATCTCTATATGTGTATACAGATATACACATATACACACATACATATATGTGTACATACATATTTTTGTACACACACACACACACACACAGGAATAATGCCTGAACAGGGGAAAACCGTTTCCTAATAGTTGCTGCAGAATGACTGGCATACAGGGGCTTGTTACACTATCTTCTCTACTTTAGAATATACATGGAATTTCCATAATCAAAAGGTGTTTTTTTAAGACAGGCCACATAGAAAAACACAAAAACATAAAAAAAATCAAAAAAACACAAAATTAATTTCACAGAATGAAGAGGGAACATACCAAAAATATCAAAATAATTAAAATAGTTTAGTTTTAAGAACATTCATACACTGAGTCAAAAAAATAAAATCCAAACATACATTGGTAAAGATATAACAATAAGCAATTCAGAAAGATGAAGGATAAAATGCAATAAAAAGCAAAAAAAAAAAAGTGGTTTGCTGGGTATTTCTAAGCATATGAAAAATAATGGTCTCTTCAAAAATGGAAATGTTTTCCAGTTGTAATTGCCAGTTTACACAGTTTTTCAATAGATCATCAAAAAAACAGCATCAAAATTAAACTGCAGTAATGAGTATATTAACAGGCTTCATAGCCATTAATGAAATAAAGTGCCTGAATCCCTCCGGAAAATCGTTTGGCAATATGTGCAACGTCTATGAGTTTCAGTCGCATACCTATGCACCTGCCGCCCTCCCCCCAAAAAACAACAACAAAAACACACATCAGCGGACACACTCTCTTCTCCCTATGCCAAGCAAAAAGAGATCACTCCCTTTATTTCTGGTGGGGGTTCAGGGTGTGTGGGGGGGTGCTGGGATGGGCACCAGCGAATGTTTTCAAACAGATGTTTACAAACAGAAGGTAACTGATAAAAACCCAAACACAATGCTGCATTGTCTTCCCTGATTCACAGATGAACCCATTGGAACTACTGCAAAGAGCCTTCCTGGAAAACATCCAGGAATTAAAAGGTGCAAACAAGCTGCCTAATACCCTTGCGTAGACTGAATTCTTATGAAGAAAATAAAGTTTATTGTCTGGAAAGAGAGAAAGCATGAGGAAAGCACTAAAGCGATGGAGGTGAACAATTAGACAGATGTTCACTTAAGGAAATAAAGAGAACAGAAGAAGCCATCGCGGAGGAATTTTACGAGAATCCTGACAACTCGGCACTGCGTCAAGGGCAAGGGTAAAGGGAACGGCACTGAAGCCCAGGCTGTGCAACTGGGCGCGCTAACTGCTGACCTTGCGGATCCCACCTGCTGGTGAGGCCGCTCTTTTTAATAAGTTCCTAAGTTCTTCCCTAACCCGAGCCCACAGATTGTAATTCTTGAGGACAGAGAGTTACATTTCTTTCCTTAATAATATCCCCCCCTCCAAGTAAAGGCTAATCATTAGTAATTAAATGTCCCCAAGTCTTTGTGTATTAGTAAATGTTCTTTCTTTCTAGATCTACCAAGAATAAAGGTAAGAACTTTGCAGAAAGGCTTTGGGTTGCTAATTCTGCCCCAACTGGCGGAAGGAGGAAGGACAGAAAGGTGACTACTCATGATGTCACCACTGCTGGGTGATTTCTATTAATTGATAGATTCTGTGAACTGACTGTGTCTCTCTCCAGGGTTGGACCCCTATGAGGCTCACGGATCACTCTTCAGCCAGGTGGTGGCATCTTTACACAAACTTATGGCCGATATTTCTGGGTGGTGCTTTACCCCCCACCCCATTTATCTGATTTTCTGTTAATCCTAACATCCCCACTGTGTCTTTTTTTCCCTGTTGTATTACACATGGGTCCACACACAAACAATCTGAAATCCTCTTTACAAAGCAGTAACAGAGGGTTGCTAAGATAAATGATGAAAAGACAGAAAAAGGAATGGGTGGTTCACTGGTTGGCAGCCTGGTTGAGCAGGTTGACCACAGATATAAAGAAAGAGGAAAGGAAAACAGGCATTATTTTATTTTTCCCTCATACAAAAATTTTAGTTAGATGGGGTAATTATTTTACAAAAGAAGATATAGGAATAAACTACCCATTCTAGTAAGCTTCTGAGACTGGTTTTCAATTAATAGAAGTATATTTAAAAAAAAAACTTTAAGGAATAAACTAAACTAAAACCTAGTGCTGTGATCGACAATCTTTATACTCCTATCCAACTCCTTCAATCATCAACCAATCCAGAGTGATCTATCTATTCTGCTACACACTGGAAGGATGCAGAAGAAATTTAAGGCCCATGCATTCATTAAGGAGCATATACATCATGGGTACTTTGATAAATAGAATAATGTCCCTTTCCCCAAGATGGCCATGCCCTAATCCCTAGAATCTGTGACTATATTACATAACATAGCAAATGGTAATTAAGGTTGTAGATGTTATTAAGGTTGCTAATTAGCTGATTTTAAAATAGGGAGATTATCCTTGATTAGTAGGGTGGGCCCAATGTAATCACAGGATTCCTTAAAAGTAGGAGGCAAAAGAGAGAGAACTGGAGAGATGGCAGTATAAGAAGGACTTGAGCAGCCATTGCTGGATCTGAAGACAGAGGAAGGGGCTATGAGCCAAAGGATTCAGGAAGTTGCTAGAAACTGGAAATGTCAAAGAAAAAATGAATTCACCATTGAGCCTAGAGACAGGAGTGGAGTCCTGCCAACACACTGATTTTAGCTCATCAAGGCCCATTTTGGACAGCTGACCTCCAAAACTATAATCATCTTGTGTTGCTTTAAGCCACTAAATTTGTAAAAATTTGTTACAGCAGAAATAGGAAAAAAGATACGGTTATGTAACATTTTTAATTTGCAAGATTTCACATCGCAAATCCAAATTTCTGGCTCCTCTTGACAAATGAAGAGAGGCAGGGCAGTGCCTTGACCGGAGCTCACATTCTGAGTTGTGCAGCCTGAGTTGCAGCTGTCCCCTGAGATGGGGCATGGACCCCCACATTTACCACAATCTCCACCACTCTCTACTGTCTCCCTGACTCCAAAGCCCTGGCTGATGATGAACGGATGCCATCAGACATTTGAGTTTTTAACCTCTGGCCTAGGTTTTAAAGGATTAAAAGCAAACAAGACATGCACGGGCAAGCAGTGCTGATAGTCATCAGGTATATGCACATTAAAGCCAGCATCCGTTCTGCTCAGCCAAGACCCACATCATAAATAGCTGTTAAATATTCAGAATAGAAGCAGAAGCACTGTGCTTCCTGAAACATTCCTGCCTACACAGGGATGGACTGCCCTTTTGCCCCACCTGAAGCTCATATGCTATCCCCCTGTGAGCCAGGCACGGTTTTACAGCCACAATTCTGGCTAAACTGATGCAGTCGGACATCCTGCAGCTTCTTGCATTACCACAACTGCTAGACAATGTGTACTTGTTTCTGCAGAACTATTCTCACTCTTCCCAAACTCCAGTACCACAAAAAATCAAAGAATTTAAAGGAAAAGTTTCTATGGGCTATAATTCAGCCTCTCCATATTGTAATCTGGGAGCAATATTTGCAAGCGATGTGAGTCATTCCTCTTCACCCTTTTCCCATGGTACAGGGACCCTCTCTGGAAACCTTGGGGTGCTAAAACGCTTGTCACTAATACTTATCTGGTGCATACGAAGGCCTGAAGGCCCATATCAGACCATTCAGAAACATAAAATGAACACTAGCAAGTGACAACCATCAGCTCAACTACTGCCTCAGCCTCCAGGACTTCCTTGGGAAAATGTCTTATTTTCCCCACATGAAACCAAGTAAATTCAGTAGGAAACCTTTCAACTGCCCTAACAGTCTTAAGAATTGGAAAAAGAATAAAGAAAGAAAAAAAAAAAAAAAAAAACTTAGGGTACTCATCGGCTTCAGTTCACACTTACATCTATAAAACAAAATGGGCCTAGCTCATAACTTGCAACCAATAATACAAGTTATTGAGGAAAGAACATCCATGGTGAGAAATCAGAGGCAATTCTGAATATTAGCAAGTTCTCACTTATTCATAATTTAACAATTATGTGATATCTTTTCAAACTATAGAGAATGGGCTCATTGTCATACCACGCCTTCCATCTCAGAAATTTCTAACCTGTACGCCACTGCATACTGGCTGGGTGAGGTTAGCAGGAACCTCCCCCCAAAAAACTGAGCTCTGAGAAATTGTGAATAATATAGTCCCTTTAGAAAGGCATGTAGTTGGGCAAATCAGAAGTTCTGAGAAGTCTTGCCGTAAAGCAACCACTTTAATTTTGTTCAACATACTCTTGCCAAAACATATCCAACCTCAGAACCCACTCTTTACATAGCACTATTCTTTAAAATTCAAAACCCTCACTGTCTATGTTAAAGTTTAAACAGCCATCTCTGTGTGTGAATGAATCCTCTACCCTATTATTTCATGGGTTTTTCTCTTGGACATTTCAATGTTTTCCCTGCAGCAGCAACACACATAATATTAATAATGATGATGACACTTCTATTAAACTAGTACTACTAATAATACTAGTAATGAAAATAAAGATAACATTTATTAGGAATTTAATATTACCAGAAACTTGTTCTAAGCACTTTACTTAATCCGTACAATGCTCCTCTGAGAATAGTATGATTATTACCCCCATTTTATAGATAAGAAAACTGTAACACAGGACATTAAAGTGAAGTTACCCAATTAGTAAGTGGCTGAGTTGGGATCTTACCCAAGGCAGAGCCTCTGCCAAGCTGAGCCTTTAACCAACACGTAATCCTCCCTACCACAGGGTGATGGGGTGGGCCAGACAGATTCTGGGGGCATTCCCATGGCCCTGAGCTGTGGACCCTCAACAACACTATGTATCACAATAGATTTCTGGACTCCAGTTGCATAGATTCTAACTCAAACTCAGAGATGAGGGCCTGCAATCTTTTTTTTTTTTTTTAATTGAATGTCACAAATAATCATTGTGAAGCAGGATCTCTGTGAGCCCCTGGCATTTGCCTGAAAGAGCACATTGTACTGTAAGGAAATGAGGTGGGCACGATTACAGGGGTGAGCTTGTAACCACTTAAAAAAAAAAACTTTAAAAACCATTCATCCAGTAACTGCATGAAAAGCTGCTCAATATCATCAGCCATCAGGGAAACCCAAACCAAAACCGCAATGAGTTACCACTTCATACTCAATAAAATGACTATAATAAAAAATACAGATAATAACAAGTGTTGGTGAAGATATTTAGAAATTGAGACCTTCATGCACTGCTGGTGGGAATGCAAAATGGTGTGGCTGCTGTGGAGAACAGCCAGGCAGCCCTTCAAAATCTTAAACAGAGAGTTACATATGATCCAGCAACTGCACTCCTAGGTATACACCCAAAAGAAAGGAAAACATATGTCCACACAAACACTTTTATACAAATGTTCATGGCAGCATTATTCATAATACCCAAAAAGTAGAAACAAACCAAATGTCCATGAACTGAATGGATAAATGAAATGTGGTCTATCTATACAATGCAACATTATTCAGCCCTAAAAAGAATGAAGTACTGGTCCATGCTACAACACAGATGAACCTTGCAACCAAGATGCTAAGTGAAAGAGGCCACACACAAAAGACCATATATTATACGCTTTATTTATGTGAAAGTTCAGAATAGTCAAATCTATAGAGACAGAAAGTAGTATAGTGGCTGCCTGGGACTGAAGCAGAGGTTGGGGGTGTAGAGGGCAGATAAAGGGAGGGGGGAAGAGAATGCCAAGTAAGGGTTTCCTTTGGGGATAATGAAAATGTTCTACAGCGGAACACAGTGATGGCTGCACAACTTTCTGAATATATTTAAAGCCCCTGAATGGTACATTCTAAATGGGTGACATGTATGGTATCTGGACTATAAGTGGTTTGGAAATTAATTTACAAACTTCCGCTCTTCAAGAATCCTTAGTAACAAATTATTTGGGACATACCCCACAACTGATGGAGACATACAGGTGACTACTGGGACTCTGATAAGATTGTTGAATCAGAAAATTATGGTATGTCCATATGATAAAACATCACCTAGCTGTTAAAGATCATGTTAAGAAAGAAAAATTTATTTACACGGTAAAATGTTTGCAATTTATCACTAAGTTCAATAAAAAGCAAGCTATCAGAAAAAAAAACATGCAGTAAAATCTCATTTGGCTTAAGAGTATGCATATGCAGGCATATGTATTATATGAGTTTTATATAATACACAGAAGAGAAAAAAACTCACTTCCGTGACACAGACCAAAATGTTAACAGGGGTTATTTCTGGGCAATGAGACTGTGAGCCAGAAGCTCAGCCCAAGAAAACAAAATCAATACAGCTCAAACTTGGGATTCATTGTTTTCCAATCACTGAACTTACTAGAATTACTTCTATACTGCATTCGTCACCCCAAGGCATTACTACTTCATCCATGACACCTGCATTCCAAGCATAACTTCAGTCACTAGGAATAACTGCAAATTTGGGTTGGTTGGCAGAAAATCTGGGGAGGGTGAAGAACTGTTGGAAGTGCAAACACTTAGTGCTTGTGCCACTCCGTGGAAAAAAAGGGAAAGATCTGGCGAGACCATGAAGGCAGCCTGAAGCACCAGACACTGGATCAGGAAACCAGGTGCCAGATCAGCTGATTGAGACCTCCCCTGGGCTCCTCCTGTGCCATGCAGTGGGGATTAAGTGAGATAGGGATACAGATGCCTTCTGAAAATGACAATATGCCCACGCAAACATTAGGCAGTGGTGCTTGGTATAGCCTCATCCCCAACTGTTAAGGACTGAATTGCACCCACTCAAAATTCACATATTGAAGCCCTAACCCCCAGTACTTTAGAATGTAACTGTATTTGGGGATGACGTTTTGAAAGAGGAAAGTAAAAAATGAGGCCTTTAGGTTGGGCCCTAATCCAATCTGATTGGCACCCTTCAAAGAGTTAATGTGAACACACCAAGAGACACCAGGAATGTGTGACTGCAGAAAAAGACCATGTGAGGAGACAGCGAGAAGGCAGCCATCTGTAAGCCAAAGAGAGAGACCTCAGAAGAAAGTCAATGTGCTGGTACCTTGATCTTGATCTTGGACTTCCATCCTCGAAAACTATGAGAAAATAACTTTTTCTTAAGTCAGCCAGTCCATGGTATTTTGTTATGGCAACCGGAGCAGACGAATGCACCTGCTTCAATCTGCAACATGTCCCAGGTTCAAACTTCCCCCTTTCTCTTCTGCTGGGGTATTTTCCCCCCACAGTCATCCTGATTTCTGACTCTTTGTTGCCCCCATTAACATATCACTGCCCCTCATCACACACACACACACACACACACACACACACACACCCCAGACACAAACCTTTCTTTTGCTTTTATAATATATTTTGGTTATAGGGACATGACTCTCCTTCCCATTTTTCCAATTTAAACATCACATCAGTGCGTGAATTTGCCTCCTTGCCTCCATGATCCTTTTTATCCTAGTCCTATCCTATTCCCAACACCCTCTCCCCCTGCCACACCACCCCGGGTTTTCTGCTAGGAAGGTTCCTTGCCATCTTTTCCTAGATACAAGTGACATTACAGAGGCTGCTCCTTAACCTTTCAGATTCCAGCTTCTCTCCTTACAATCCTCTTTATTACGGCCACAGTACACGAAATCTCTTTTGGGCTTGTGCCTTGTTAAGAAGAAACAGCTACGGCACAGAAGAAAAGGTATTTTTCATGTGGTATCTAGACCTTAGGGGCTTCAGGCTCTGTTCCCACTGCAAAGAGCAATAATAGAATAACTATTTCCAAGTCCGAATTAAACTAGACTTGAGCTTTGTGGGTTAGGGGATGAAAGCAGAAAGGCATATTTTTAAAGAGAAAGTTTTATATTCCTTTAAAACTTGGGCATGATTTTAAGAGTCTTATTCTTGTCCTTTCAGGCGAGCTTTCATACTGTTTAACAGAATAAGACCATAATCCATATTGTTTTATGGGGAATCCACTTTTAAGACATGTACAACATTTAAGGAACATTAAGGAAAGTGGAGATTGAATTCCTTCCAGAAAAGCTTTAACTAGAGATAAGAAAAAAAGGCCAGAGGTTAGAAATATTTCTAAAATTATAATCAGAAATTGCCAGGGCAACTGTTTAGTAGACTCATGAACTGCAATATGAATTATTTTTCTTGACCTTTAATAAGATAGTAATGCAATTAATTTCTAAGGAAGATAAAAGTGAAACATATTTTCGAGCAATCTGGAAAATACAAGTTCATTTATTCATCAGATGAATATTTACCAAGTGTTGACTTGGGCTTGGTACTGGGAAAGATGCAAAGATGCGTAAACCCAGGCGGTTTATGAACATGCAGGAGGTGGGGGATGGAAATGTTATGTGTCCAGGGGGACTTTAGGGGGTGAAAAGCTGCCTCTATGACTTGTTGAGAGTGCTACATAAAAGATGTATGCAGGTGTGAATAATCTGGGACTGACAGACTAGAGGCAGATACGCAGAACTGGACATATGGACACTGGTCAGATCAGTATGGATTCGATGGTAGAAATCTTGGTGTGATCTGCAGGGTAAAGAGTATCGGAAAAAGAGGGAGAGGGTCAAAGCAGAACTGTGGGGGGGGCCATAATATGGTGGAAGAACAAAATGGAGGGGGGAAGGGAGGGGGATGACTGAAAAGACAAGAAGACAGAGGTAAAAGAAGACCTGGCTTGATTGCAGTGATGACCACACAACTCTGCGAGTGCAATAAAACCTGAGCTGTGTGGTATGTGAATTATATCTCAGTAATGCTACTAAAAAAAGAGAGGGAAAGAGACATGACCAATAAGCATATTTTTTGATGTTCAACATCATTACTCATTATCAGTCACTTATTTTATAGAATAAGAAAAAACACACAATAAGATACCACTATGTACCCAAACAGAAAATTTAAAAGACTGACAATATTGAGTATTGTTAAGGATGTAGAAGAACTGGACTCTTTAAAACTGCCACCAATGATGCAAAATGGTACAACCATCTTGAAGAAATGTTTGCCGGCCACTTAAAAAGTTAAACATAGCACTGCTGTTGACTCATCCATCCCACTTCAGGGTACTATACCACGAGAAGTGAAGACATATGTCCACACAAAGGCTTGTGCATGAATATTCACAGCAGCTTTGCTCGCATCAGCATCCACTTACAGTAGCGAAAAACTGGAAATGACCCAAATGTCTATCAGCAGGTAATCGCATAAACAGAATGTGATTTATCTGCACAATGGACTACTACTCAGCAATGACAAAGAACAAGCCACTGATACATGCAAAAGCTGGGTGAGTTGCAATATCGTTATATTGAGTGAAAGAAGCCAGAGGGCAAAATGAATACTGTGTACTTTCACTTATATAAAAGTCTAAAAATGCAAATTAAATAATAGTGACAGAAAACAGAGCGGTGTTTTCCTGGGGCTGTCTGGACTGCAAAAGGGGCACAAGGAATCTTTTTGATGTGATGGAAATGTTCTATTTCTTGATTTTAGTGGTGGTTTCATGGGTATGTGCATCTGTCATAATTCATTGAATTGTATATTTAAATGGATGCAATTTATTGTACATAAATTACACCGCAACAAAGTTGATTAAACCAAACTGATCCAAACAAGCCAGCAAGCAAAAGGCATGTGTCAAATGCCTCAAATTTCCCCTTTAAAAAATATCAAATTGAACATTCAAATAGTCAACTCTGTTTTCAGAATTAATGAAAACAGCAGTAATGGCTATTTTACTGTATCTACCCATATCCCAAACTATATTAGGTTTCCACGCATTATCTTATTCAATACTAACAATCCCACAAAATAGGGTTGAAGTCACCCTTTTACAGTTGAGGAATATGATGTCCAGAGAAGTTAGCTTGCTTGAGACATTGCAGAAATTGTGACTCTCAAATCAACACTCTTTATTTACACTTCTACTTACTGCTTCTCAACCAGTTGACTGATATGACAGTGACATCAGTAGTAGCAGTAACCGTAATAAAGTTTATAGGGTTAACAACATTCAAAGCAATCTCCTATGTCCTTTAGGTACATTGCACCATATACTTTCTACAACCATCCCATAAGGTAGGGAGTATTATTAACTCCCTGTTCCACGTGGGGAAATGGAAGCTCAGAGAAGCTAAGTGACTTTCCGGAGTTCCCACGGCTAGGAAGTGACAGGGTGGAGACCAGAACATGGGTAGGCTGACCCTGGAGCTCATGTTCATCAAATCAACTTCTTCAGAGGTCTCAGGAAGCTTTGTCCTGGGGGCCTGACAGATTAGCAAGAGATTGATGTGCTTTTCTCCACTTTAAATAAGAAAAAAGGAGAACAAAGTATAGCTTTAGCAGGTTCAACTACCAAGTGAGTTGGGAAGCTGGACCAGGGATCCTGTTCACTCAATTCCTGCTCTTCAAACAAGGTATGTATGTACAAACCAGGTAAGTGACCAGCACACAGGTACTAATTAAAAATGGGGTTCCCTTCCATGCAGCCTTCATCTATAGAAGTAGAGGAGCAGTAGCCCAAGCTCTGCCAATTTCCGTGATGGAGAGTCACAGACAGTGATCCCTGTTAATGGCAATGGTAGGGGACATTTTCTGTGTTCATTTGAATAGAGCCTGGTATAGATCCGGCCATCTATGCAGAAAATAGGAGAACAGGTTCCTTTTGATAATTCCATCTTCCTTATTGGAGATTATTTGAAAATGGATATTCTGAGCTAGATTTATTTGGCATATTTCTTTAAGCAAGTGCCTTTCAATAAAAGCATACAAAATGGACAAATGCAGATTTTAGAGAAATTAAGTGGTGGGTGTTATCACTTATCAGACCACAAAGAAACGCTCATCACCCAAAGTCCTCTGAGCCCAACATATTTATTCATCATCCTGTCAAAACGCTGCCATTCATTCATAAATACCAGCCACTCTCCCCTGCACCTGGATGGGGATTCTGTTCAGTCTAGTGAAACACACTAATTATACACCTTCATCCTCTGCCCTGAGGATGATATACCTGACCATGGTAAGGAAGAATAATGATGGAGTTCTGGAAAGTTTCGTGATAGTGGGGAGAAAGGAAAAAAAAAAAAGGTGACATGATATGGAAGGAAGGGAAACATATGGGGGGGAAAAAGAGTGAGAAAGGAGAAGGAAGAAAGACTGCAATCGAACTAGATTTAGACTGCTCTGCTCAAACCAGCATCATCGTTTCCCTTTGGAAAGGGAAATTTTCCAAAGCCAAAAACTAGTGTCATATCAATATTAAAGCAGCTTAATGACAAAGAACTTACAATAAATCATTCTTTACCCATTACTATGTTTACGAAATTTTAGGAATCACAAGTCATACCCTGAATGAATGGCCATTAATTAAACAGGCCCCTAGCTGGGTCTGTTCATATATAGTATATTCATATATATCCATATATGAATATACTAAAACACTGTCTAAGAAGCCATGATCCCATGTTCTGGCCCTTTAAAGATTCACCTCCTTTCAGCACCTGCACTAGACTTGCCATTAGGCTCTAGGGGGCTGCACCCAGAAGCATTAAGACCCTGCTCAGTGCATTGTGTTACATGATGAGATGCAAAGAATCTGAAAACAAGGGATATATATCTTCAGGTCCCACCAAAAATGGTGTCTGCTGACAGCTGGCCGGCAGTGATGGATTGAGAATTAATATGGAAATGGAAGGATGAGAAAAATGAGGACCTATGCACTGACCGCTGAATGTGCCTAGAAGCAAGTAGCCAGGGAAAGCGGCTGTGGATTATGAATGAGTTTGCTCAATCAGCATAGCATCATGGGTGACAGGCAACTTACTAAAAGCGAAGGGCACATATACACATTAAGAAGATCCTCCACATCGGGCACACCCCAGAGGGCACACAGAGGACACCCAAAAGGCACACAGAGCCATGGCACAATTCTACAATCTTGGCATCCCTCCGTTGTCCCATGAGGCACAAGTTAAAAAGAAAATGAAAGAAAAACAAGACAACAGGACAGTGGGACTGTTGCTTGGCCCAATGGACAGCCATGGGTTATGTCAAAGGAAATATGAATACTAGGTGTGCTGAGAAGTTTTTGTATGTGCTGAAGCACCTTTGTTGTCCTCTGCAAGGCCCCCATGGCAACAGGCAGCTGGAGCTGAGAGGCCCTTACCTCCCTAAGAACAGATGGAGATTGAGCCCTCTAGTTTGACACAGGTCCTCACCACTCCCTAGTGTCTTCATCAAGGCCACTTTGCTCCCCCTGTTATCTACCTAGCAACTGCAAGCTTTTCATTTCATTGGCCAGGACAAGTAGCATGAAAATCACCTTTTAGAAACGCAAATTATTGGGCCCCATCTCAGTCCTAAAGAATCAGAACTGCAGGTTCTCAAACTTGAGCACATATCAGAATTCTGTGAAATACTGTTTGAACTCAGATTATAGGCCCTCCCGTTGTCTCCCCAGGAACTTCTCATTCAGACCTGAGAATTTCTAACAAGCAACCAGGTAATGCTAATGTTTACTGATCCAGGGACTACTTGGAGAACCTCTGATCTCCACTTTGGGTATCTTGTAATAAATGCCCATCTCAACTTTTGCTGCCTGCAAATGAAAGAAAAAGTGGGCCTCTCCTTGGTCAATTTAAATTCCTTGAACTTGTTCAGATATGACTTGGTGATTTTTTTTTATGAAATGATTTTTTGGGGAGTGGGATTTTCCCATTTTCCTGGTGGGTGATTTTAGTTCTTTGGAAATTTCTCCCATATGGTTTAGCATTTTGTTTAGTTAGCTATTTTAAAACAATGTGCCTTTTCCACTGTGGAAACTGGGTGATTTAAATTAATTCTTGGATTTATAATACATATAATTAGTTCCAAACAATATACAACTCTATGCTCTATTTGGGAATATCTTGATTACACAAATGTGAAAATAATTGAGCAAAATGATAGCTGGAAAAATGGCATAAAAATCCCCCACTTCTGATATTTTTGCCATTAGGCTGTGAATTGTGCAACACCTCACCGAAAGTGCTTTCTGTATCTTTAATGGTTCACCCATAGCTCAGAGTAAAGCCTGGACTATTTGTTGTTGGCTGTTGTTATATTCTGTTCCAAGGTTCATAATTTGAAAATCGACTTTGGGGACTTTTTGCTCGGTCTATTAAAATGATTCATGTTGCATTCAACATAAATTGTGCATTCACAGAGGAGGGTGAGAGCCCGTATTCACAGCATAATAACTAAAGTGAATTTTGTACGAGCCGCAGTTTGTGGCAGCAATGTGGTATCATTTGTCTTAATTTTTCTTTGGCATTACATTAGGCGAATGCATTTACATTTCCAGGTATGGCTAACCACTTTAAAAACTTTGTTTTTACAGTGTGAGTAAAGGGGGAATCAAATCTGCATGTTTATGTGATGTAACATCAAATAATGCCGCTTTACTGTCTGAAGTACGTGGGGATTTACATTCCATTTACCTGACTTCACAAAGGGAACTCGGGCTGATATGCAAAGTACATGAAATATTTACCATCAATGGATCATGCAAAGCTTCTAAAAGAAAAAGAAGAGGGGGAGGAGATGATACCCTTTCAAATATCACTGTGCTGTTTTGTGTTGTTCTTTTTAACAGTACTTCAACGATAACTTCTTAAGTGGATTAACCATTTAAAATTCAAACTCCAAATAATTTAAGCCAAAACTTGAGGTCACGTTTGTAGAACAGAGTAGCCATTTGAAACTTTAACACATGTGTGTGTATGTGTGTATGATATATTTATACATATACATACATAAACATGCGTGCCTCCTGCTCACAAAATATGTATTCTGGAGAATTGAAATGGAGTACTCCTACATTTCCATTAACATCCTTTAAGAAGACTATGTGTACACAAACACATACACAAATATATGCATATGTTTTTTGCAGAAGGACTCTATAAATATGATATACTGAATTAATTATTTAAGATTGATGGAGAAAGTAAAAAGAATAAATCCTACATTCTACCAAAGTATTTTTTTAACAGTCAAACTAAGTATCAGATCAGAACAGATCATGCTCACTAAATTCCATGATTATAATATCTAATGAGAAGGTCATTATTTCTATTTAAACATGAAATTCTAAAAATATAACACCCCTCCATACAAACTGTAGAGTGTTCTTCCATGCTACTAAGAATATCTAAATGAGCAATCTCAGTCAAGAAGATGTTTTGTATTATTTGTACAAAGGTTCCAAGCAAAACAACATGGTTTATGATGATATAGTTAAGAACATAAGCAATGGAGACAGGTCTTAGTTCAAGTTCTGACTTCACTCTTAACTAGGTGTGTGATATTGTGCAACTTTAAATCTCCAAACCTCAGTCTCTTAATCTGTAAAATGGGGCTAATATTTCCTACAGAGTCCATGAGAATAATGTATGTAAATTTCCGAATGTATATTTAATAGAGCAAAAGGAGCTCTGTAAATGCTGTTAGTGATGCTCATCAATCCTTATGACTGCCATTATTATTAAAATCATAATGAAGGCAATAATTTGAGCAATTGTGGGATTATCATATCCAATCATAACATCATAGAGGAAAAGCAACAGCTCATTACCCACCAAAAAAATTAGTTTATCAGACCACTTAACTGAACTAAATACTTGGGATAGATGAATAGATGTATTTGTACTTGAGCAAATGGAATAAGCTTTCAGTTTATAGCATGGATCCAAAAGCTTTGAGGAACTCTTGGATTTTCTCTAATACCCACCTTTTAGCTTGTTAGCCTATGGGTTCATTCAGCCCATGCATATCCAGGCTATTCCACTTGAGGCGTGTGCTAGGTCCTGAGACAGCAGAGAGGAAAACACCTGTTCTTGGCTTTAAGGCGCTCATGGCCTATCGAGGTGTTTCTTAAACTTTAATTGTCAAGTGAATTACCTGGCAAGGATTTTAGAAATGTAGAAGCAGAGATTCTAAAACAGTAGGTCCAGCTGGGATTGAGAGTCCATCTCTTTAACTAGGTGCCCAGGCTCTCTGGGAAAAGACATGACAAAAAGGGCTTGAGGTGGGCAAAGACACAAGCTAGGATGGAGGTGGGCACAAAGCAGGGCAGGGACACAGGATACCCAAACCTAAGTTTTCCTGAAGGGCTCAGGAAAGGCTTCTCAGGGAGGACACCTTGAACTGAGCCTGGACAGAGAAATAACAGTCAGACTCCCTGATGGCCGCCAAATGACATTCCAAACGTCATCCTGCTCTGCCTTAATGTACTACTTAAGGACAGAGCTTTGGAATGAGACTGCCTGGTTCAAATTCCAGCTCCACCTTCTCCCTGTAGGCAGATTATATAACCTCTCTAAATCCTGGTTTTCATGTCTGTAAAAAGAGGATAATTCTAGTAGACATCTCACAGTTTCTTGGGAGGATTAAATAAAGCAATGTACACCAAAGCATTTGACGTAGAGCTAGCATGCAACAGGCACTTTATAAAATACTATTAATATGGACAAAATCAAAGACCATGCAACAAGGGGCATTTTAGGATAAGTATATCAGAATAACAAAACTCCACACGATTTCTCCTGTGTCATTTGCAGTCACTGTATGCTTGCCTGCCCATTACTCATGAACCCAGTGAAATAAGCAAAGGTAGGCAGCATTACTCTGATTTTACAGAAGAGTGGTTACAGGGCCACATCTGTATGTGTCTGGCCCACTCTCCTAGTAACAACTTTGTTTGTACTCATACATGGAAGTTAAAGCTAAATGAATGAGCAAAATCTAGGCTATATCATGAATATAGTCGCCAAGGACTATCACCTGCATATAAACTAGAAAATAAGCAATTGTCATGAGACTTCATGTATTAGTATATAATTGGTTTATTACCTCGATGCCTGTTTTATTTGGAGTGGGAGAAGTTATAAGTTGCAAAAAGTACACAGATAAAATAAATATCCTAATATCACCTTCTCCCTTGACTATTATTTTGGGAACCAACATAACTTCTATCTAAACATTTTATTTAGTAACAAATGCAAGTAACAAATGTCACTCGAGCATGAAGAAGGAAACACCTTCAGTGATTATTTCTGCAACTGAAAAAATATTTCAGATGCAATAAAAAGCCCTTGCAAATTATGGACACAAATCTGAATCAAATATATTCAGGGACTGTAGGTGTTAAAAATAATACAGACTATTAAAAAAATCTATATTTTAATCTTTTGGGGGGCAGAAACAAATTATCTTATTTACTACATGAATGGTTTCCTCAATTTAACGCCAATCTTTAGCGTCAACTTCTACCTGTCTGAATAAACAGGCTGTGCCAGAAAAGACTAGATTATTTATATTATGAGGTAGTGTTTAAAAATAAAGTGAAGAGATTACTTTACCTATATTGAAAATAAGAATAACATGCATATCATCTCAGCTTACAAAAACCTAATTTTATTTTCTTCTGTTTCCAAGAGGAAGTTTGAGGAGTACAAATGAAGTAGTAAATTAAATTCCTCTTTGAGGGTGAGTGAGAGGAGGGAGAAGAATATTTACACTTTACTCGCATGTTCCAGAAAACGCACCCACATACAGCATACAAACACTGCTCCAACTCTGCCTTCACACGTGACAGCGCAAAGTGGAACTCTGTCTCATTAGTGAAATTTTCTCTCAAAACACATTAATTTAGGACACTTTATATAGTGCTTTGGCTTCTGTGGAGTCAGTTATTTTTTTTTAATTTGTGATAAAAATATAGACAGCATAAAATTTACCATTCTAACCATTTTAGGTGTAGAGTTCAGTGGCATTAAGTATATTCATATAGTTATTGGTTTTTATTAAGTTCAATCAGCAATTATACAAACAAACATTTGTTAATACATGATAGCTTCAATTTTTAAGGAAGGTTTTTAAATGTCATTTAGGTATTAGAAATACAACAGCAAGAAATGGTAGTGGACACTTCCCCATGATTCTCTCTGTTCCCATGAACACTTGGGGACATTGCCAAATACTACAGAATTCACCCAAAGGATCTTGCTACCTGGCCTTATGTGCCAGTCACATGCTCCCGCAAGAACTACAGAGATAGGTCACATTTGCCATAATGCCTCAAGAACCATTTTTTGCTGTTATTTCAGCTTATTGGTGACAGGGTCAGCAAATACAGAAACACCACTCTCTCTGGAACCTTCAAAGTGGGAGACTATTCTAAGAAACAAAGCACGTTTTTTCATCATTTCATATTTCTTTCAGAAAGCTATTCTCCAAATGCCCACAGAGGAGAACTGGATGGACACGGGTAGCCAGAGGAGGAAATACCACCATCTCAAGGAAACCAGAACCAAATGCTTGGTTCACTGATGCCCTGAGGTTGCAATTTCACTTTAACTGTTTCTTATGATAATTAAAAATGGGACAGCAAAGGTCAATTGCCCAGAGACTACAGCCAGGAGGAACTAGAGGTGCTCAGGGTGTGGAAATGGTTTTGTTCAGCTTTAAGAGTGTTTTTCAGAAGCCCTGTACTGGCTGTCAATATTCCAGTTGCATCTGTATTATCAAGAGTGCATTTTTGTTTGTACTAGAAACTCTCATTGTGGTTAACTCTGGATTCACCTAATGTCCTCATTTGATCTTTTTTCTGTATCTCATTCTCCTTTGAACACAGCAAGCCTTCAATTTGTTACAGGAGTAAAGTACTAAGCCTTTTCGACTTTTGTATAGGATTGTTTTTTCTATTATCATCACTATCACCTTATTCACCACCAATTTGTAGAAAAGTAAAATTAAACAACTTGCCCAAAGCCACACAGATAAAGGTCTATGATCTTTCATCTAAAACCCAAGTATGTGTTGAAGTATTCTAATGATTTTTGAAGAGGCCTAAACTGGAAACATCCCTAGAGAGGTCTTGACCTACACCCAAACATCAAACACATTAACATTTCCACAGTGAAATATATCAGTAGTCATGTAAGATGGATAACTGAGAAAAATACAGTTTATAAACAGGACCATGCTAGTTTGAATCCAGTTTTGCTGCTACTTTGCTACAAACTTAAGAAACATTCTTTGTTATTGTTGTTTTAGAAGGTTTGGGATTTTGAATTGCAGGTAAGGGAGTGTGGACGTTAAGAAATCAGAACTCATTCAGGCTTGCTGGCTTCTAATGTGCTGATCTTTTAAAGGCAGCTTTGTCTAATAAAAGCCACCTTTGCAAAGAACCACTTTAGATTAAACAATATAGCCACAGTCGGGGGGTCTCAAGAAGAGGACTTTAGCTATCTGCTTGCTATTCAGAAGAAAGCATCCCCGCTAAAAAGACCAAAGATCATTCTTTAATTGTTAAAAAAAAAAAAAAAGAAGAAGAAGAAGAAGAAGAAAGAAGGTTATGGAAGTTTCATGTCATGTAAAAGAGAGGTTTCCCAGTGGGAGCTAGAATGCAGGGAGTAATAATACCTGGAACGACAGGAAGAAATGGGTCGTGATTTATATTTGCTGAATGCTCCATGTTCTACAAGCTTGACTGAGCTTCAGTCTCAGGGAAGCCTTTCGCCCTGCCCAGTGGATGATGTTTTCTCTTTTCATACTGGGGATGCTAGGGCTTAAAGACCCCAGTGGAGATACCCCAGATCCAAAACTTGGGAAGTACACAAAAAAATGGGAAGTCAGCCAGCCTTGAAAGCCCACACGCTTCTCACCCCCATCCCGACTTTTCGGGACACTGGTGAAAACAAATCAAGCCAGCCTGTCATATGATGACAGAGTGATTTCTTTCCCAATATGACATAATCATTTATCATCTTTCATAAGACAGACCTGGACTATAATTTAGTCCCATTGCTGCCGCTTAAATGAACTCTGGGTTGGGATGGGCATTGCCAGATTCTTCAACATGGAGTCACTTAGGGAGTTGCATGTCACAAGGTCAGGATCTGAGGCTGCATGGAGGCTCCTGGGGGCAGTGCCCAGTGTGGTGCTGAGGACATAGGAAGCCAAGGATAACTATTAATTGATGATGTTGATGATAATGAGCCTCCTGGGGCCATAAGAAAAGGAAGCAAGAGAAATTTAGTTGGAAAAGTAAAATTTCTAAATGCATTTGTCATCTCCATAGTGGGAAAGTTCAACGCTCAATATTCAAGTAGAATACAACCTAATATGCCCCCGAAATTGAGCATAATCGTAGAAAGACACTTCTTAAATAAAGTAAGTATGCTTTTGCAGTGAAAGTTATAACTGCATTTTAAATATATTGTGCATTTAAATGTCTAAATGAGACAATTAAGTCCATGCTAGTGAGAAGCAAGAATACAGAAATCTGTTGGTATTAATGGTAAAAACAAAAATATAAATCATGAATTAAACATATGCTATATGCCAGAAAACGTGCCATGTGCTTTTGTGCTCTTTTTGGTAAGACAGCAACTCTGCCAGAGATTGGCAAAAAAATAAAAAGAAGTCAGAGGGGTGGAATAATTTGCCCAAAGACACACAGCAACAAGCAGTGGAGCTGGGATTTTAAGCCGAGCTTTGTCTATGCAATGAGAACGTTCAACTGCTTAAGTGGATGATTACAACATGACATTTTCATTAAATGGGGTAGCAGGGTATAAAAAGAGATAGAATATGCCAAATTGGCATGTTGTATATAACCTTACAATTTAGCAATTTAGGCTTCTGCAGCTGAGCATATGTGCACTTAACATAAAGCATAAAATGACAGCACCAGTTGTGTTTTGTCCTTTTGTGAGGATCCCCATAGTTCAGGTCCCCCTATTGTGATATCTCTGTGTGATCTTGCTTTCCTTGCTCCTCAGCACAATGAAAAGGAGAATTTGACATTTCAACACAGAGTTCCTAGAGGCCAGGGACTTCTGGAGGGAAGCCCAAAAGTTTAGAGGCACAGGAGGATTCGAATCCTACCTCCCTACTCCTTAACTATAAGACCCTTGGCAGCTCTGTGAGTCTGCATTTCTTCATCTTCAAAAGAGGAGTCCTACCATCTCAGGGGAGCTGTGAGAATGAAATGATCCCTTGTGTGCCAAGCCCCAGGAACAGGGACAATGGTAGGCATTCAATACAGGGTGTTTAATTCAATTAATTTTTTATCATTCTCACCATCATCCTCCAATGCTGCCAATGAGTCTTCAAGGTAAGGTGCAAAAGCAAACAAACTCTTAACTCCTAAGCTCTCTATTCCAGGGCAACGGACTTGCTTTCTTGTCTGAAAGGCTAATATATCAGCAGTCACTCAGGTTACAGTCCCATGAAAAACACAGGGTGACAAAAGCCCCTTGCAGCAATCTCCAAGAAGGAGAAATAAATTAATCAAGCTGCCAAACGGAGAAGGCCGGGTTGACCTCCTTCTGATCTCATTACTTCTCTATTACCCTTTTGAAAAACATCCTCTTACAGAGATCACTAATTGAAGATTATGTAGAGGGAAATCGCACCTCTCCATCACGGTGGTAACTTTGCCTCATTTGTCATTCTAATAATTCACTTCTTTTCTTTTCTGAAGAGACAGAGACACTAATGGACTATCATCGGTTAAAAAGGCAATTTTTCCATTTAATTGCACTCATTAAACACTGCAATAGAACAATTGGAAAAGCAATATTCTCAATATTTAATCATAGTGTAGGAATAATGAAACATTGCTTCAAAATAAATCTCAGAATATTTATAAAGTCATAAAGGAGCTGTTTTAACAACACCTGTGATCAGAAGCAACATATTTAAAATTAGACATGTGATTTTTCATTTCTCCTGATTAGAGCTCATAAACATTTGCATTGCGAAGGAAAGGATTCAGATGGGCCCGTTATCCTGAATGGTTAGTTCTAGCTTTGACAGCTGCTGTGATGTGTGACTAGAGGACCACTCCTGGCCTGTGCTTTCACACAAGCCAGGCTTGCAGCGAGGCTAAGAAATCTGGGAAATGGGCTTCTCTGTCCACGAGCAGGTGGGGCCCTGCATGGTGGTTTCTAAGAGCAAAGACTACTTGCTACTTTTACATTTTTTAACAGCTTTACTGAGATATAATTCACATACCATACAATTCACCCATTTAAAATGTACGATTCAATGGTTTTTAGTACATCCACAGAGTTAGACAACCATCGCCTCAGTCAACTGCAAAACATTTTCATTACCTTTAACTATTACCCTTCTGTCCCCAAATTAAGTCCTCCAGACCCCCTGGCAACCACTAATCTACTTTCTGAGTCTATAGATTTCCCTATTCTGGATGTTTCATATGAGGGCTGTCTGGAAAATATCCAGCCATTGTTAATATAACAAGAACGGTTTGTGCGACACTGACATAAACTGGCAGCCAAGAAGTGTGGACTGGGATGCGCATGCGTGAACAAGGACGACTTCACCGTACTAGTCAGTGTGGTGCTAGATGCCGTGGAGTGAGCATGTTTACTGTGTGGCTGTCGCATTCAAAATCACTGAGCGAGTACAGCAATGAATCTGCATTAAATTTTGCCTTAAGCTTGAACATTCCTCTGTGTAAACTATTCGGGTGATTCAGAAAGCTTTCGGGGACAATGCAATGAGTGCAGTGCAAATGAAAGTGTAGCACAAACGCTCCAAAGATGGTCCAGAATCTGTTGAAAGTGATCCCCATTCTGGAAGGCCTGCGACAAGCAGAACACCTGAGAATGTTGAACCACTACAAGTTAGGTTAAGAGACACTGGGAGAATTGTGTGAAGTCCCAAGGTGCCTACTTTGTAGGGGACTAAGGTGTCATTGTTATACGTACAATGTTTCTTGTATCTTGTACCGTCTTCAATAAATGCCTCTATTTTTTATATTACATGGTTGGATACTTTCCAGACAGCCCTCATATGAATGGAACCATATAATATGTGGTGTTTTGTGACTGATTTCTTTCACTTAGCATAATGCTTACAAGGTTAGTCCACATCGTAGCATGTATTAGCACTTCTCTCCTTTTTATGAATTAAGAATATTCCATTATATGGATACACCACAACTTATTTATCCATTTTTGCTCTGATGGACAGTTAGGTTGTTTCCACCTTTTGGCTGGTAAGAATAATGCAGCCATTAACAGTTGCGTACAAGTTTCTGTCTGTTTTCATTTCTTTCACATATATATCTAGGAATGAAATTTCCAGATCATAGGGTAACTCTAACTACCAGAGGAAAAGCCAACTGTTTTCCAAAGTGGCTGCACCATTTTGCATTCCTACCAGCAGTGCATGAGCATTTCAATTTCTCCATGTCCTCAGCAAGACTTGCTACCATCTGACTTTTCACTTGCACATTTCAATAGTGGTGTGAGTAATATTTGAGAGGTGGGCAACAGAGAAGCACCCTAGCTCACTCTGCAAACAGAAAATGCTGGCCCCATGAATTGAGGAGATGCAACTCAGCCCAGGTGGGAAAGGCCAGGGTTTTAGAATCAGGTAGACAGAGGTTCAAATCCAATCTCTGCTACTTTCAAGCTCATGGTAGCCTTGAGCAAGTCACCTAAACTAGTTGAGCATTGATTTCTGCTGTCTGTAACACAGAGGAGATAACTGTGTAGGGAAAGAATGAATGTTCAAGGAGGAAAATAATTCCAAAAATGTCTAGCAGAGTGCCCAGCATCCAGCTGCTGCTCAGCAAAGTGGTTTCCATGATTATTATTCAGACCTCACCACACCATAACCTTGGGCAGGCCTCCTAGTCCTTGGGATGCGCACACTGGGTTCCTGTCCAGCCCAGTCATGGGTCCAACAAGCTCTATAATTTAGTAAAGTATGTTGGACAAAAGAAAAGGAAAATATATGTTGAAGCAACCAGGAATGGGCAATCTTACTTATCAAACAATATTTGTACAGAAACATGTTTTCCTGATTCCAAACAGGAGGAGGAGATGGAGAATCCCCCTTCCCCTGTTCTTTCATTGTCATGCAGGAGAATGTGCAAGGACTGTCAGTTTTATTCTCTAATGTATAAAATATCATGTTGCAACAATGTCTGGCACATAGTAGGTATGCATTCAACAATAAGTATTGTTGAATGAGTAAATGAATGAAACAATACCATGGGTGATGTCATGGAACAGCCTGGACACTCTCCCCAGCTACACCATAATTTCCACCAGAGCCCACAAAGCAACTTAAACAAACAAATCTAAGGGGGCAGGGAACAGAGCATGCCAAAAGTTTCAAGACAAATCCCACAGCTTCCCTGTTCATTTGCCACTCCCAAGACTGCAGACCAGACTCTGTTATGCAGCCCCTTAACTCTTCACTCAGATTTGCTAATGTATTTTTTACCATTTCTCTATATAAGACACCAACAAACTGTATAGCCCACCACCCAAATCCAAATCATTGCCAATTTTTGTATGTCATGTGAGCTAAGAATGGTTTTCACATTTTTAAATGGCTGGAAAAAAACAAAAGGAGGATAATATTTTGTGACCCATGAAAATCATATAAAATTCAAATTTCAGTGTCCATAAAGTTTTTTTTAAATTGAAACACCACCACACCCATTCATTTGCATATTGCCTGTGGCCGCTTTTGTGCTACAGTGGCAGAGTGAAATATTAATAGCTGCAACAGAGACTGTACTGCAAAGCCTAAAATATTTACTGTCTGTCCCATTACAAAATAAGTTTGCCAACCCCTGCTCCATAGACTTTGTTCACAATTATAAAAGTAAAGTAACTATTAGAGGCAGCAAGGTCCAGTGATGAGTTAATTCAGATTAGTTCAGACCTAGCTGGGTTTGAATCCTGCCACTCATAGGCATTGGCTATATGATGCTACAGGCAAGTTACTTAACCTCTCTGAATCCCCATTATTCTCCAGTGTTAAATGAGGTTAATAATATCTTTGTCACTGGGTTGGTAAGAAGTTTAAAAAAGGATAAGTGTGAAAGTCTTTGGCATAGACCCTGGGTATAGTAAGCACTCAACAAATGTTAGCCATCATTGTTACATACTATTCCTTTAAGAAAGAAACTTTAGAAATATAGAAAAATGCTTTACATTACCAAGGGAATCAAAGTCAAAATGTCACTTTTCCCCCTTAATGCTGGCTAATACACAGAAGGTTTGGAAGACATTAAAAATAATAGAACAAACTATAATCAGCATATAACAAAATCCAGATGGATTTGGCTCATTTGCTAATTTGAATTGTTTGTCCTTGTCTTCTCCCACTAGCCCCATCCCACTGGCAGGGCAAGTGAGAAGTAAATACACAATCATCCCATTTATATACGGTGAAATTGAAACCATTTGGCTTTTTGTAAAATTTGGAGCCAAATGTTTAGGCAAGACATTTGGGTTTGTCCACTTTAGCTGCTGTTCTGAGGCACTGATTTGAATTTGCCTTCGATCCACAACCTGTCTCCGTGGGTCTGCCACTTACAATATGTTTAACAAACACTCACAAATGAAATCCATTTGCATCTATTTGGTAGGAAGAGCTAATGTCATTAAACATCACCAGCATCATATGCCTCCCCATCTATCTCTCCCTAACCTCCAAATGCTGCTGTTCACAACTGTGCTTCATGGCTGGAAACCCAAACAGACGACAGCCCCTGATGGAGGGGTCCGTGATGCATGTGCTGACGCCAGGCACTGAGCGTGTGTTCTCATGCCCGCTTCATCACTCTTAACTACTCTACTCCACAGTTTCCTATAATTTACTTTTCCATGTGCTCTAGTGTACCACTCAAGAAAATGACAGACTAATAAGATAACATAAAAATTCAAGCCCCACGTCTTTATTCACTGTTAGGACATCCTTTTACAGACTTCAAATTCAGTCCTACAGACCCACAAACATCAGATGATGATTCTTGTGGCAGATTACAAATACGTTTTATTTCAAGTTTCAATAAGCCTTCCAGTTATGTCATTCTACTCCAGCCTTAATTTAATTTAAAAAATATATAATGGCGAGCCTATCCTTAGACTTAAACAAAATAAAATTGGAGAGTGGAGGCAGGAGGGTGGCTGCTCTACTCAGGCTCCAAAATTCCTGCTCCAGAAAGATGCTTGTAAGTTCCTATTGACAATAGAAATTTTACATACCAAACTTTTTCTACACTGTAAAAACAAACAAACAAAAAAACACTAAAATGGTTAGGCAATATAGAGGCTTTATCACTGTTGAATAGCAGCACTCTTATATTCCATCTGTAAAGCTATTGGTTAAGGTGTGACTACATTATAAATAGAATAAAGCTACACACAACATAGACTCTGATGGTAAATGAGACAATTAACCTACAATCCTTTGCAGTCTGGCACTCACAGCAAGACAATGGCTTCGGAAAACATAAAGCTATTTTCCTTTACTGTGACCAAATCATGGCTTCAATTAAAGACATAGACCCTGTATCAGTACATATGGGATGACATCAAATTTTTCTAAGAATACTAGTTCTCTCTTCGATTAGACAAGGTATACCATCTTCTGCAAAACAGCTGGATCATTTGTCAATAATCAAGAGAAACAGATGGTTAGAAACATCCAGATACTTGAAAACATCTGGATATTTCATTCTTCATCCAGATGTTTGGCTTCCCCTAGGTGCAGCCTGCTATCTATGGTTGAATAATTCTAAAAAGCATTTGGCCAAGAGGTAAGTTTACTTCATCAATTCCTTCTCAAGATAATTATGTTTGGCAAAGGAAGTCCACATTCTTTGGGGAATAATGCTGTTATTGGAATTTATTTTATCAGTATGAATTAATCAAACTATTTCTGGAAAACACTAGGGAGTGAAAAACATGCAAAATTGGCCCACTGTGCAATGCAGGTTCAGTCATGTTAAACTGTCTACTTGGAGTTCACAAAAGTATAACTACCCCTACATAACAAATCAGAACCAGTTTAGTAATGACAGCCCACACAGTGGTAAAAAATAAGGTTGTTGAGTAAATGCAAGGGGGCATGGGCAATATACGTAACCGTAATATTTGTACCCCCATAATATGCTGAAATAAAAAAAAATGTTTTGCCAAGAAAAAAAAATGCAAGTAGAATTGCTTATAATGCTTATGTACTCTTCCATTTAAAATTCCAGGTACAATTTCAGTTCTACATCTTGAATACTGTCAATAGTTCATTCATTCAACAGAAATTTACTTGGCTCCTACTGTCTGTATAGTCACATATGTGAAGCTGAGAAATCAACGCTGAGTACAACAAATAAAGTTCTTGCCCTTATGCTGGTTGGGGAGACAGAGAATGACAAATATTCTCACCCAAATATGTCATTATCCACATTTCATGATACATGTTACGAAATGAAGGTAAAAGATATAATTAGAGATGATACTGGAAAGAGGTCGGATTAAGATTAGAAGGTCAGAGGGGGCTTATTGGAGGACATAAAAGATGAGAATTTAGAGAGGAAAACTGCATCCAGGCAGAAGGGACAGAAGAAGAAATAACTGAAGAACAAAAGAGCTTTGCTTCCTCCCAGAACATAAGAAAGGCTAAGGGTGAGGGGTGGTGGGCGTGACTTCAGGGGGTAGCACAGGGAGGTCTCTGTGGTGATGGAATGGTCTTATATTTTAATTGTGGTAGTGATTACCTGAACATACACATGTAATAAAATGGCATAGGACTTACATTAGTTATCCACTGCTGTGTGATAAATTACCAAAAAATTCATGGCTTGATATAACACAAATTTATTATTTTATAGTTCTATAGTTAGAAGTCCAAGTTGGATGTCATGGGGCTGTTAAGACATTAGCATGGTACGTTCCTTTCTGGTAGCTCCCAGGGAGAATCCATCTTATACTTTTTCTGACTTCCAGAGGCTACCAGCTTCGTTTGGATGGTGATCACCTCCCTCCAGCTTCTAAGCCAGCAACACCTGGCTGACTTCTCACCCTGTTATCTCTCTGTCCCGTCTGACTCCTTCTTCCAAGAACCCCTGTAATTACATCGGACCCACACAGATAATCCTGGATAATATCCCTATTTTAACTTTGGATTAAGATTAGTAACCTTAATTTCATCTGCAACCTTAATTCCCCTTTTCCATGAAGCATGTGTATTCACAGATTCTAGGGATTAGGATGTGGACATCTTGGGGGTAGGAAGATGGGGGCCACTCACACTGTACTAACATCAACTTCCTGGTTCTGACACCATACTATAGTTATATACAGAATACCCATTATAGAAAACTAGGTGAAGAGTAGAGGAATCTTCTCTGTACTATTTTTGTGAACTCCTATGACTCTATAACAAGTTTTCAATTTTTTTTTAAATAGCCAATACTTGCAGGACAAATAATATATGCACAGCACTGTTTAAAGCACTTTACATTTATTATCTTCTTTAATCCCCACCACAACCCTATAAAGTGGACATTAGTCCCATTCTAGAGATGAGAAAATTAAAGCAAAGATCAGTTATATTAATTTAGTCAAGGCCAGATTAATCCAAATAGTGCATCTCTAAAAGCTGTGTTCTTAAAATCTATTTATGTTTTAAGGGCTCAAATTTAATTAAGTTTCCAAATATATGGACCATAAATCACAAAGTAAGAAGAGACAGATTGATGAAAATTATCATTTAAATAATAATAAAAAAAAAAAAAGCCAGGG
>VBSM01000949.1:16664343-16691731 GCA_008086735.1 Cheirogaleus medius | reverse complement strand
AAAAACCAGGAAGAAGAAGATAATGATACTAGAAGAGTCTTAAGACGCAACATTGTGGGGGCTAAATCCTGGGCTTATTCTAGGCGATCAGAAGAACCTCCCAAGAACCCTCCAAGTAGCTTTCCCCATCTCCTAAAGAAAAATTAGGTTGTAGACAGTAAGGTTCAGTAAAGGACCAATCCACTATGCTTTGGGGTCCACTGTTTACCGGTTAATTTACAGGCCGTTACCCACTAAATGCTAGGTGCTTTTCTTTTCCTTCCTTTCTCCCAACCACATGGATCCAAGAACAAATCAGGCTGTCCACTGTAATTCTTCACTTCTGAAAAGTGTCATGAAGTAGCTCTTGCTCATTCCGACTTTTTCGGGGTTTTCAGCTCAAGGGAATGAATACTTGGCCAAAAATAGTCAAGTAGATTCTCTCCTGAGAATATAAATCTGGAGCTGAACCATACAAGGAAAGAAGAAAGAGGATTAGAGCTGAGTCATCCCAAAGGTAGTACCATGAAAACATCACTCCATGAGTTCCTGGGAGTGGTGGTCACATGTCACCAGGCACAAGGATAAAAGCTACATGCCTAGAATGACAGAGCCTAGTAGTACTGGGATGCTGGTACACCAAACCTGGGCTTCCTTCCTCTCGAACATAAGCCACAATGTGGCCGAGTTTCTGTTACATGTAACCAAATTCATAGCAGGTACACTGTCAATATTTCCTTTTTAAATTTGCTAAAGACTTTTCTGTTGCTTGCAACCAAAGAACCCTAAAGTATGCAACTCCTCCATCTATAATAGAAAGCTGGAAATTCCCCTCCACTTTATGCACTCTCCTCTCATTCCTCTGTCTTCATTCCCATCAAAGCCAAACTTGTCTAGAAGTTTAAACACACATACACACACACACAAAACTCCTCCAAGACCCAGGGCTCATAAAAGTTTCTGTAGAATGCTTCTAGGTTGCTGCAGACACTCAATTATTGCTCCCTCCCCAACCCCTACCCCAGGATGTGGAGATCAAGTGGCTGTCACCCTCTAACTTTGAATTTGAGGGACGCAATGCCTTTAACTCAAAGGGAAAGTGACTCACATCCCCTCAGTGTTTTCTAAAAGGATATTGTTAGAACCAATTTCTACTCCTGGATCTTTTGTGCTCAAGGGTAGAAGCAGGCAGCAGTCCAAACACTGTGTAACCTTTTCAGCAGCCATAAGGAAAAAGTCACTACCACTTTGCTTTTTATACCGAGGTTGAAGAAAGAACAGGCAAAACCAATGCACGAGGGGATTAGCAATGTCTTCTAAAAAAAGAAACAGAAGATGTTTATGGGGAGTGAAAATGAATGATAATAGTCTCACTGTCCACTCTCATTTCCTAGTGGTTCGACCAAATCCCTGGATGTCATAAACACTGAAGGGGGAATAAAATGCTCTAATAAATCAAGGTGAGGACACCGTGAAGGGAGCCGATGGGGAGGCACACCTGCCGAGTTGCCAGCTCTCTGGACAGTGAGTCAACAAACAGAGAGCAGGCTTCCAGAACTGGGACGGGTACAGCCTCCAAGCAGAGGAAACTTCTCTGGACTTCTCCCACTACACACACACCCCCTCTAGTTGTGGGAAGGGGGCAAAACACTGTTCTCTGCTGTTATCCTACCCACTACTGCCCTACTTTTTTTTTGGGGGGGGGGGAGAGAGAGAGAGAGAGAGAGAGAGAGAGAGGTAGGGAGGGCGGGAGGGAGAGAATGAATGTATTTACCCAAAACACCATCAGCACTCAAGTTTCTATGGTTGTTTACCCCCTTCTTCACTTGACTAACTCCTATCCATCCTTTTAAATTCAGCCTCAAAACAACTTTCTTCCAAAAGCTTTCCCTGACTCCTCCATTCCTTGGCGGAGTTGGATGCTCCTTCCCTAGGTGCCCCCAATTTTCTGGGCAACTCGCCTCCCAGGCTTCATCTCTAGAGTCTAACTTCCTTGCAAGCAAGAAGCAAGTTAATTTCATCTTTGCACCCCCAGCGCTCAGCAGAGTGCCTGGGTCACGTTAGATATTCAATAAAGGTTTGTTAGAAAAGTGAATAATGAATGAACAAAGAGAGAAATGGTGGTTTCAGCAGAAGGCATGTCCCAGGGGACAGGACTGATTTTGAGTGGCGTAATTCCACAATTTGAAAAGAAGCATTGGAAAGGACTACAGCTAGGAGTCTACCACCTGTGATGGAACGCAATAAAAAAGGAAGTACATCATGCTTACCATCTTCCAGGAACAGAATTTTACAAGTTGCAAAGCCAGATAAAGCAGTAGAAAAAAACAGTACGGGTGTAAAAAAAGGCTCATTTTTCAGATAAGAAAACTGAGGTTCAGAAGGTTAAATATCTTGCCTAAGGCTACGTGATGGAGAAGTAAATGCTAGGAACTAAAGCTAGGTCTTCAGGTTCAAGTCCAAAGCTGTCTTCCTGGTACCATCCAATCAGTGAAATAATGAATTCTCCACTCCGAGAGCTGTTCATATTACTAATGTAGGCCAAGGGAAATGGTTTAAGTAGAGATTATGTGGTTCTCTTGCCAAGACACTGATAACTACGTGACAAAAAAAAAGACACTCTCATTCATTGCTGGTGGGAGAATAAAATGGGTACAACCCTCTTGAAAAGAATTTGACAGCACACACCAAAGGACCTTTGCCCAGTGAACTAGCTATTTCACTTCAGGGAATTTAACTTAACAAAACCATCTGAGGAACAGAAAACAAAAGCAAACAAACAAAAAAAACACAACATTCCGTGCACACATGTCAGCACTGTTCACTTCAGTGCCACTTCTAACAACAAAAACAAAACAAAACAGAGAGCACTCTCCTTGAAATTTGTTGAAAAGAAGACTGACACCAATTTGTTAAGGAAATGTTCTAAGGAATAATAGTCCTATGATTTGGAAGGAGATAAAGGATTTTCTCCATTCCATTGGCCATTTAACAAGATGGGCTAGACAAAAATTTGAATATTCTAAAAGAACTAAACCTGATTTAATCAAGGGAATAGGGAAGGACTGGGGTGAAAACAGTCATAAAGGGCACTGAAAATTTCTGACAGCAAGAAAAACAAAACAAAAACAAAACTAGAAACCTGATAAGTATTCAACAATAGGAAACTTGTTAAATAAGTACAGATCCACTCTGCTGCTATTTAAAACGGTGTTTACAAAGAATGTGTTAAATCGGGGGAAGATATTTGGTAAGAATGTTACATGCAAAACACGGGATTCAAATATTTATAAATGCAATCACAAATTAGATAAATTGTAGCATATCCCCATGATGGAATACTCTACAGCCATGAGAATGAATGGTGCACAACCCCATGCAACAGTAAGCATAAATGTTGAGAGAAAGAAGAGTATCTACTATATGATTCCATTTATTAATATATAAGGCACAAAGATGACCAAAACCTATTCCTGCTGTCCCAAGTCAGGTCAGTGGTTACCCTCAGTGGGGATGGGGGAGGATGACTGGACAAGGGCATGAAAAGGCTTGTGGGTCATGTCTTCTTTCTAGATCTGGGCACTGATTACCTGGGTGTGCCAGTTTATTACGGTCCATCCAGCAGAAAATATATATAATGCGCACTTTCATGGACGTGTGTTATATTTCACTAGAGTTTTAAAAATACAGTCAAAACTCCCTAAAAATGAGAGGTTGCCTCTGAGTGTGAGGAAAAAGTAAATCACAAATTAATTTTGGTTGTCTTCAGATGGTGGGACCATAGTAACTGTCTTATCATCTTTTTTCCACTATTATTTTCCAAATAATTCAATAATAGCCATTTATAATGGAGGGGAGGAGAGGGAGTAAACAGTACTTAAAGTAAACAAAACACTTGGCAGGATTGTGTGAGCACACCAACAGTGTTTGAAGATCTGCGTGTGTGTATGCATATATACGAGGGTATGTGTGTCTTGCTTTTACCAAGAGAAGCACTACTAGTCAGGTGGAAGGAGTATTTCTAAACCTCACAAGAGCAAAGCAAGTGTAACCTCTTACTGTCAAGGTGACACCAACTAAACAGACACAAAGTTTAAAATCTTGTGGAAGTTAATAAAGAAGCACTAAAGGTACGTTCACAGTAAAAAGTCTGAAAGCACACACATAAAAATACCGTGGTAGGCATTTTTAGTGATTTTTATTTTCTTCTTATATGTATTTCTATTTTTTAAAATGATGAAAACAGGCTGGGCATGGTGGCTCATGCCTGTAATCCTAGCATTCTGGAAGGCCAAGGTGGAAGGATCGCTTGAGGTCAGGAGTTCAAGACCGGCCTGAACAAAAATGAGATCCTGTGTCTACTAAAGATAGAAAAATTAGCCAGGTATTGTTGCATACTCCTGTAGTCCCAGCTACTCGGGAGGCTGCGGCAGGAGGATCACTTGAACCCAGGAGTTTAAGGTTGCAGTGAGCTATAATGACACCACTATACTCTACCCGGGGTGACTCTGTCTAAATTGATTAATTAATTAAAATAATGAAAACATATTTTGTACCTGGAGTTACCAATGGACATAATAGCAGAACACAGTATACCTGTGAGGACCAACAAGACAGTGTGAGCACATGTTACGTTGTATAAGCACACTTAATAAATGTGTTTTTCTCTTCATAATCACATAATTATTTTATTACTGTATAAAATGCATAGGTATCTTTAAAAGCACAAGGTGAGGCTTTTTCTTCCAAAAAACAACAGTTCCACTTCTCATGTCAATATTTCTATTACTACTCACTCAGTGATTTCAGATACTTAATAATTTCAAGGAAAAGGTAGCTATGTTAGGGAAAATTCTACTTTTGCCTCACGTTCAAAGTTCTCTTACATAAGAAAATTTGCTATTTCTATAGCAGACAGAAGAAAAAGTGACAAAATTTAAGATCAAAAGAGGTAGACGGATCAATAGATACAGACAGATGACTGATAGATGATTAACGATTAATAGGTAGATGATAGATGACTGATGATTAATAAATGATAGTTGACTGATAGATGATTAATATATGATTATTCAATGATTAATAGGTAGATGACTAGATGACTGATAGATGATTGATTGATTGATAGATAATTGATGGATGATTGATAAAACAGATGATAGATAGATAGATAGATAGACAGACAGACAGATAGATAGATACAGGCTGGAATGAAATGTCCAGAAAAGTTCCAGACATCAAGTGAAGGAGATCTCCCTGTGACAGATGCCAGCAAGAATCCTATGTGTGGACTGACTGCCCCAGAGGGTCCCCAACTGACAGGGAGGGTGAGAGGGAGTTGAGATGGCCCACTACATCAGAATAACAGCATTAACGGTGGACATGGGGGCACTGGCAGCAGAGGGAAAAATGTCCATGGAATCCTACCATATCCAGCACCTTTTAAAAAGTGCTTATCATTCTTTATCTAACTTAATTCTCACAATAACTCCAGGCGAGGGATGCCCAGCTCCATTTTGCGGCTTTGGTAAGTGAGCCACAGAAAGAGGAAGTAGTTTGTTAGAAAGCAGTAGAGCCAGGATTTTGATTCAAGCCAGTCACTGGAACCTGTGCTCTTAACTTCTTGCAAGCAGGGATATCAGGGAGATGCCCCTGGGGTCAAAAATCACTGTAAAACTGGACAATTCTAATTTGAGAAGGAAGTCTGCAAGAGAGGGAAGCAAAGCCAAAGGCTGAGCCCTTTAAACTGCAAGAATCACAGGCCAGGGGAGCTGGGGAAGGTGGTTTCTGACAACCTCTCTAGCACTCTTCAAGAGCAGGAGAGCCTAGAACTGTTGACAAGGGAACTCTGGGTTTAGATGACAGGGGCATCTGCAAAGGAGGGGAAGGTAGCAATCACAGTAGGTGAGAAGTGAAAAAAAAAAAAAAACTTCTTTGAGCACCTGCTACATTCCAACATTGTTAGATATTTTCTTATTTCATTTTCCCAGTAAACGTATTATATAATATAGCTTTATTAGTCACATTTTATAGATAAGGAAACCAAGGAACCCAGTCTAAGGCACCATGGCTACCAAGCGGAAGAGACCTAGACTGGAATCTAGGCTTTCTGATTTCCAAGGCTACAACATGGCCTTTCTGCCCATTATGTTGACTTTGACCAACTAAGCAACTTTCCCGTGATTCTTTAGGCACTCTAGGTACTTAGATGATAGAAAGCAAGTAATGCAAAAATGGAAAACCTTTGGTTTTAGTAGCACATAGATCTGCCCCAATGGATGAAAACATCTGCAATCACTCAACAGCTATTTTCTGAATCCTTCTGTGTACCAGGCAGCTGGGAGCCCACCAGCAAGTAGAGAGGACAGCACACAAAAGATGTCCATGGACAGAGGTGGTAGGGAAGGTGCACCTTGGCAGAAGTGAGGCCCTGCATGCCACCAACTTGGGAGCTGACCACTTGTGGCAGAGCCTGGGCCTGTCCAATTGTTTCAGCCACAAGACCAGTGCTACGGTGTTGCAGAACCTTCTAGATACATTGCCCATGAAACCAGACAACTTGGAGTCTTGGCTCCTCCAATGCACAGAAGTTTTGCAGTTGCTAAGAGTATTGAATTAGACCTCCAACCCCAGGCTGCCACTTGCTACCAATATAAGCATGTTTCCTTACTTCCTTCAAGTTTTCAGCTAAAAAAGAAGCTAAAAGTTCTTTTGCAAACTCAAATTCAATTTAGAAAAACAAACAAATAGAATCTGTGAATATGTTACAGTACATAAATTAAGGTTACAGATAGATTTAGGGTTTCAGGTCAGCTGACCTTAAAATAAGATTATCCTTGATCTCCAGCTGGGTCCAAGGTAATCATAAGAGTCCTTAAAAGTGAGGGAGACAGGTAGAAGAGAAAGAATCAGAGACGTGGCCATTCGAGAAGGACTCGGCCCAATGTCGCTGGCTTGAAGATGGAGGAAGGGGCCATGGGCCAAGGAATGCAGGCAGTCTCTATAAATTAGAAAAGGCAAGGACATGGATTCTCTACTAGAGCTTCCAGAAGGAACATAGCCCTGATGACACCTTGACTTTAGCCACTGAGACTTGTGTCAGACTTCTGACCTCCAGAACTATAAAAAAAAAATGTGTTGCCTTAAGTTATTAAATTTGAGGTTATTTGTTATGGCAGCCATAGAAAACGAATACCCCAGGCTCATTTTAAAAAATATTTTTTATTGCACAAGCAATACATGAACAATTCTCTCTCTTTAAAAAAATTAAAGCATTATAAACCAGAATAAAGCCAGCTCTTGGTCCTTCCTATTCTCTCCCCTATCCATCTCTCCTATAGACACAGCCACTGTGAATAAGCTGAGTGTACATTCTTCAGACCTCCTCGTCTGTCTTTCCTTACATATATGTATAAGGGTCACATTGCTCACTTATTCCTTCAGCACTGCCAGTCATGCAACAGTTAACACTCATCTCCCCAGGAAGGGAAACAGCTCAAAAAGCAAAGGAATCACAGTGTGTGCTCAACTGCTCCTGGGGGTGAAGGAAGTGACAGTTTGAGCACCTTTCAGTATACCTTCTGTCTGCCTTTCAGTTATAAATCCTCCATTCCGGAGCTTGTGGTAGGAACTGAACTCTCCAAGCTCAAATCTGTTAAGTATACACTGCTTAGAAGATTAAGAAAGGAATTTGTTTATACACATCGGGCCTAGTATTAGCAAAAAAAAAAAAAAATTTAGCCGAAGACATACAGGGAATGTGATCAATAACAAAACCACCAGTCCAACCACGCTTTGCCACCAAGACATAATAAATGCCTACAAAGCTGCCAGAAATTGGTCACACTACACCCTCCTCTCTCTCTGTTTTATTTTTTTTTAATCATTGGGATGTCTGGTATTTTTCACAAGTCTCATATCTGTTTCCCATACCTTCTGGGACACCACTGGCAAATCACAAATTAAGTCAGACTTTTAGAGCACTAGGACTTTGAAATCTTCCCTGAAACAAGGATGCAGGCAGCTGGCTACTGCACTCACTCAATGTCCACTTCTCTGGGACTTCTTGAGCGTCCACTCCAACACAGAGCCTGGCCCTTGTCCCTGTACTGCCAACTCAAGTGCCCCCTTCCTTCAGAGGTGGTTCATTACTCTCCAAAAGTAGCAATATTATCCCTGGCTAAAACACTGAAAAGTGGTAGAAATGGGCTGAGACAGCTGTAAGAGCATGCAAGGGTGAGAAAAACTCTTTTCCCTTGCTAGTGGAAGCCAAGTCCCAAGAGCAAGGTTTAGGCGTGTAAATTCCTGATCCCGTGGAGATGCCAAATGGGCTGAGACGAAGCATGTCTTCTCCACTGTGACCGGCACATGGCATGCACCCTATCCATGCTGGAGGTGGGGACGGGGGCTGCAGCATTACAATGACCACCAGTATTACTGTACATTTGGGTCCACTTGCCATTGTAAAGAAAAGTCCTTTTGATATACAGCCAAAGCCATCAATCTGGTGATTTGGCCTTGCTCTTAGAGACGAAAACAAATTAGCCTTACAAGGAGTATAATCCAATGTGTGTTTGTTATTCAGTGAGATATTAATTCATTCGATCAACAAATATAGTGTGTGCTAGTTGTGTATATGTGAGTGTGTGTACACCAAATATGTGCCAGGAGGTGTGAGACAGAGCCCAGGAGGACACTTTTCTAGAAAAGCCACTAATTACGGGGGTAAAATGTCAGCGGGTTCTATGTGCAGCTTAAGGAAATTCACAAGTAGAAGGAAACATATTAAATGAATGCTTTTATGGAAAATGCTATATTACTTTTGGATATGTGTTAAAAAAAAACCCACATGGGTTTAACATCACGGGGTGAGGGAGTAGCTATGGATGATGATGATTGTGATGACGATGATGATTGTGATGACAATGACAGAAGAGGAGTAGGAAAAAGAGGAAGAAAAGAGGAAAGAGGAGGAAGGGAAGACAAGGATGATAACCATGATGACTACATCGGTGACAGTAACTGAATGCCTCCTAATGGCCACACTCTTGTTCTAAGTATTTCATACATATGACCTAATTAATCCTTCCAAAACTCCTATCATACATCCAATTATTATCCCTCTTTTACAGAGGAAAATATTCAGACTGAGAACAGTTAAGCAACAAGTCGTGATCCAGGTCGTGGAACCAGAATTCAAACCCAGGACAACTACATGACTCCAGAGCCAGAGTTCATGACCACCAAGCCAGACACTGCTGAGTGTCCACCTCTTATCTCTCTTTTCTCTTTAGTAACAACACCTCATTTTAATTCTGAGTAGCCATGTACCTAATGAAAAACCTCTGCGTACTCCCTTGCAGCTATGGGTGGCCATGTGGAATGGTTCTTGCCATTGACATGCCAGAGGAATTCCTGGGGTAAGATGGCATGTGCTTCCTGGTCTTCACTTTCCCCCTTCTTCTTGACTGAGCAACAGACGAAACTCCTGGAGGTGGAACAGCCACAGGCTAAGGTTCAGAGGGAAGACTGAGGTAGTCATGGTCTCTGATAGCACCATAGGCTGGACTCCCAAACTGCACTGCCCACTTCCAAAGCTCTTGTCATGAGAGAAAAACTGAGTCCTCATTGGGAAAGCTGAGGTCCAGTCCTTGCTGCTACAGTCACCGTGGCAAGGTGGACCCCGTCAGTACAGATTCCACTTCAGCCCTCTCCTTCCATCAGCTGGGGTCATCACATGTGGGATCCGACCTTCATTCTGAAGTCTCATGGTCTTCAGAGACCATGAAATTGTGCAAACTCAGAGGGTGATTAAAAAAAAAAGGATAGGCTGAGCACAATGGTTCATACCTGTAGTCCCAGCACTTTGGGAGGCTGAGGCAGGAGGATTGCTTGGGCCCAAGAGTTTGAGGTTATATTGAGCTATAACACCACTGCACTCTAGCCTGTGCAACAGAGCAAGACCCTGTCATCCCCCAAAAAAGGTACAACCTGTAATATTATAGACATTCATTAAGTATCTGGTCAATAAAAGTAGAAGAGGAAGAAGAGCAAGAAAGGAAGCAATCAGCACAATTTCCCATGAAAAGGAAAGTTGAGGGCCCACATGTGGGAATTCTTCCTGTCTAAAGTCTTAGCATTCATACTTCGATGAGTTTCTAATGGCTGCTGTAACAAATAACCACAAACTTAGACTTAACACACATTTATTCTCTTACTGTTCGGGAGGTCAAAAGTCCAAAATCAGTCTCACTGGACTAAAATCAATGTGTCAGCAGGGCTAGTTCCTTCTGCTCCAGGGAATAATGCATTCCTCACCTCTTTCAGTTTCTAGAAAGTGCCACATTGTTGGCTCACAGCTGCATCACCTTTTCTTCCTCTGCTTCTACCATCATTTGGTTGCCTTCCTCTTCTCTGGTCACATTCCCCTCTTCCTCCCTCTTGTAAGAACACTTGTGATTGCACTTAGCGCCCACCTGGATAACTCAGGCTAATGTCACCATCTCAACACCCTTAACTTGATCCCAACTGCAAAGTCCCTTTTGCCATCTAAGGTAACATTCACAGCTTCCAGAGAGTAAAGCCTAAATATGTTGGGTGCCATTATTCAGCCTACGGAGCACTCCATTCATTTGTTCAAGACATAATCATTGAAAACTAGGCATTGTGTTAACAATGAAGGGGCAGCAGTGAACAGGTATTTAGTTCCTTACTTCATTAAAAAACACCTTTTCTAACAGATTCTGCTTAAGTTTTTTCTTTAATTATGTTTTAATTTCAAAATATTAACTGAGTACAAATGTTTTTGTTACATGGGTAGCTTTTATAATGCTTTAGTCAGGGTTGTAAGTGTGCCCATCACCTGAATATTCTTCATTGTACCTGTTAGGTAGGTTTTTACCCCTCCCCACCTCCCCCATCCTTTATTTCCAGCAATTTTTAATCCTTCTTCATAGTATACATATATCACATTTTGTTAATCCACTCATGAATTGATGGGTACTTGGTTTGATTCCACATCTTTGCAGTTGTAAAATGAGCTGTGATAAACATTCTAGTGCAGGTGTCTTTTTGATAAAATTACTTCTTTTCCTTTGGGTAGATACTGAGTAGTGGGACTGCTGAATGGAATGATAGGTCTACTTTTAGTTCTTTGAGGAATGTCCATACTGTTTTCCACAGAGGTTGTACTAATTTGCAGTCCCACCAACAGTGTATAAGCATTCCTTTCTCTCTGCATCCACTCTGCTTAAGTTCATGATGAGTCAAGTCATGTACAGTAGCCATAGCATAGAAATCCAAGTGCAAAAAGACCTGGTACAGGCTCACAAAGTTGGAGATTATTGATGGATTATTACCATTATCTAACAAAGATACAGTGGAGAGCTGCCACGGGAAACTCTGAAGAAAAAAACAGGAGGTGGGAAATGGGTCATAGAAGAGATAATACCTGGAAGCCTACAATGAAGAGAGTGGGCTGGTTACTCACAGACACTCCACACAAGTGGGGCTCACTGGGGATTGTGGGAAGTAGCGGATCTCGCTGAGGATTGTGGGACTGAGCAGAGCTTGCTAGGGATTGTGGGAAGAGTGGAGCTCACTGGAGACTGTGGGAACAGGAGAGATACAGTGGGAATTGTGGGAAGGAGTGAGGTTCACTGATAATTATGGGAAGGAGTAGGGGTCTCTGGGAATTGTGGGAAGGCAATTTCTAAACTCTTTGATCTCGAGTAAGAAATGTCCCCTTCTGACCACAAATTGAAGCAAGCCTAGCACACTGGAATAACATAAACAGAATGAATGGTTGAGGCTACACAGGGGGCCCATCTTTGGGCAGGGTGCCCAGATGAACTCTCATGTAACTCTGGAGATTGCTGTGGATGCCACAAGGCAACATTCTGAAATGCCTATTGCCATATGGAAAGAAAATGTTCAGTGGATCCGCGATCGCCTGACCAGCAACACTAACAACCAATGGAGCCGCATTTGTAAAGAGCTGGACTCGTCCCTCTAGAATTTTCTGCCATAAAACGTAAAGGGATATCATGAATGTTATTATACATAAATGCATGCACCCAAATCCTTCTTGCCTCATTTTTTTCTGTCATTTGTTCTGCTTTTAGATGAAGGAAGAAGAAGCCATCGTTCATTATAAATGTATTCAAGCTAAAAAAAACATGAATTACTAGAAGGCAATTCCTTTGGAAGACTTAGGCAGTGACACACAGATGCTTCTCCACACAATCTTTGTGGGCGAGTGTCTATATATAAACACAGCTCGAACTGATTGTGGGGTGTAGAGAAAAGTGAATTGCCCATGTGAAGGACATCTGTATTAAGACCTGTTCCCAATCAAGGAAAGTAATTCTTCTTGGTGGTCCGACCACTTAACTTAAACAAAAAGAACTGAGCCAACTTTCATCAATGAGCCTTTCTTCCAGTTAAAAAAAAAAAAAGAACAGAAAAAATGAGAGTTGGCTACTGGTTATGGCAATGTTGTGCCACAAGGTTAATAATGATGGGTTTCAGGTCACCAACAATTTCTCATTTCAAACTAACTTGAACCATCAACTCTCAAGGGCCAATTGTTTAATGTGGGCTGCATGGTACCCACAATCCTTCTCAGACACCCAACTGGTGGGTGGTTGACATTCTGCCATTATATCATTACCAAAAACAAGAGAGGGGCTTTTCATTCTTTTCTTTTCTTTTTTTTTTTTAAGTGCTCCTATGTTGAAGATCCATGGAAGATGCATAAACGTGTTCCATTTCTAGATGATTGGAACTTGAATGGGCCAGTGCCTTTTAATCAATTCACCAGGTTCTTTCATCCAGAGGGAACTTGGGGAAAAGAAATTCTAAATATTCCTCCAATCATTCAGAAGACTCTACAGTGTCTTCCTCCACTTGGTCTGTCGCTTGTTCTTGGATGTTCATTTCAATTCTAAATGGCCCAGGGACTCATCTGGAGGTTACACAACTTTTTCCTCCTGGCTATTATGAGAGGAGTCTGGAGGGACAGAAGAACTCCAGCTCACTTTTTGTTTGTTAGTAATAGCTTCTCCCTGGCAAGGGAAGATCATCACATTAGCTGGAGGGCCCTGCTCTCCATGAAAAACATACACTGCCGCATATAGGGGAGGAAAAGGAAAGAAGAATTAGTTGGTGATTTGAATCAAGCTACAAAGTCCTGGCCTAGTACAAATCAGCATGGCAGGAGAAGCTCTGATTTACACAACCAGGGGGCCTAAGGATCCGTGACAGCAGCAGAGACAGAAACTCAGATTCCTAGGTGGGTTTAATAACTGCCCAGTGCTGCCAAATGATCAGTATGTTTTAACTGGCAAGGAAGGAAGGAAAGAAAAGGAAAGAGGGAATGGAGGAAGAGAAGAAAAAGAAAGAGGGGGAAGAGGAGGGAAGGAGACATGGGAAAATGTATAGTTAGGAAAATGAGGATCTTCCCAGTGCTAGCAGATGTGTCAACTGGTTCAACCTCAACAGAAGGAAATGTGGCAAAATCGATCAAAATCACAAATGTACACACCTTTTGATTCCACTTCTAGGAACTGATCCTTTCAATACACTAATCTGTAGTTGACAAGGTTGCTCATTATGGTAGTGTTTGTAATAGCAAAATAATGGATAAAACCTGAAGTGTCTGGGAAAGTAGCATGAATGAGTGAAGCTGCTCAGATTCTTAGCTTGAGACGGGAGACAAAAAGGAGTGGTGGAGATTGTGGCAAACTGGAGACCACATACCCTTCTAATGCCTCTACTTAGCTCCAGCCAATTGATGCCTGCTCTTCCAATTTTCAAGTCTAATGTGAAAGCCAGATTTTTATATGAAATCTTTTTTTTGGGGGGTGTATGTGTGTGTCAGCTTTTTGTGTGTTTCTTTTTGTTTTGTTTTACATTATTGTGAGGGCAAAACCAAATGTGTCTGCCAGTAGGCGATGTCACTTGAGGCAGAGGAACATCCCACTGAGTTTTCTCTTTTGGGAATCACACCCAGAGCTATGGCTTGTTCCTGGGCTGGGCCAAGACAGGGTTGAAAAGGGGAGGTGGAGCGGCGGGGGCAAAGTCTGGGAATTGAAGGTTAATCCTAAAACGTTCATAAGTGATATATCTATCTGCCTGTCAAATTTCATGACCTTGGGAAGATGAAAAACAAACTTAAAAATGTCATCTAATTTTAGACTAAGTTACTTTGACGCATGAACGCAATTCATGGGCACATCAGCCCCCTCTCTGCGATCGAAGCTACGCCAGATTCCTCCCCCACCCCAAGGCAGCAGAAGAAAGGCTCAGTTCTAACACTGAGCAAGGTAATCCTGAGGCCCAGAGGTGTGTCTGTCACCCAGTGCCCTCGGTGCTCCAGATGAGCCAGCAGTGACAAGAGACAGTCCTAATCTCCGATTCTCAGTCTTTCTCAGACTCTAATCAAGAGCAAAGAGCCCTGAGGTCTTATAGAATTTGTTTTATAACCTGAGACTTGAATCTTGCTTTCCACCACTTTTTTGTCGGATGGGCTGCAACACAGAGCCCTGGGGAGCCTATTCTGCCAGAGATAAACACAGCGCACTGTTACAAGCCTAATTAACGCATTTTTCCTCTTCTCCCATGTTTCACCAAAGGAAATCAGCATCTTAGCTGGGATGGAAGTCAAAACTGGATTCACAAAAGTACAACAAAATGTATAACAAATTAAGTTCTCTCAATAACAGAAAAGTACCAAGAATCTAATTATAAAAAGCCTTGCTACCTCATAAAGAAAATCAGCAGTATCCACAGTATCCAGAGAGGAGCCTGCCCTCTGACCCTGATCCCTGAAAAAAATTGTTTAAGAAACAGGCTAACAAGATATAATACTATCCCATGTTTACTGCAGCACAATTCACAATTGCAAACATATAGAGTCAACCTAAGTGCCCATCCACTGATGAATGGATTAAAAAAAATGTGTGGGGTGTGTGTGTCTGTGTTTGTGTATTTACCCTTATACACACACACACACACACACACACGCACATACCATGGAATACTACTTAGCCACAAAAAAGAATGAAATAATATCTTTTGCAGGAACTTAGATAGATCTGGAGGCCATTACACTAATTGAAGTAACCCAGAAACAAAAAACCAAATACCACATGTTCTCGCTTTAAGTGGGAGGTAAGCAGTGGACGTGCATGATCATGCATGATCATACAGAGTGACTTAATGGACATTGGAGACCCAGAAGGGGGAGGGAGGATGGGGGGTGTAGGATGAAAAATTACCTATTGGGTACAAGTTACACTATTCAGGTGACGGGTAAATTAAAAGCCTAGACTTCTCTACAATGCAATTTTTCCACGTAACAATAATCCACTTGTACCCCCTAGATCCACTTAAATTTTAAGAAAAAGAAGATATCATACCAAATGTTATACATAAACTTTGACTGCAGCCTAATTGAAAACAAAAAGCTATAAAAGACAATTTGGGGCTAACTCAGTAAATCCGGGTATGGACTAGTTGTTATTTTATGTTAGCAAATTATTATCAATTTCATAAACATAATAATGGTGATAAATGTGATTTTGCAGAGCAACGGACAGATGGACTAACAAAACGTGGCAAAAAATTAGCAACTGTTGAATCTAAGTGATGGGCATATGGTTGTTCATTGTATCATTTCAATATTGCTTACACTTTCTTGATAATTTTCATAATAAACAAGTTTAAAAACTTGACATTTTCAGAATATCAGTATTTTAATTAGGTTTTTTTTAAAAATATGTTTTTAAAGAATATCTTACCAAGAAGCCCCATATGGAAAGTGGGGATACAGTGAGGATTACTCCAGTTAATAGTACAGAGAAGACAGGTGTGGTGGTTCATGCCTATAATCCTGCACTCTGAGAGGCCATGGTGGGAGGATCACTTGAGGCCACGAGTTCGAGATCAGCCTAAGCAAGAGCGTGACCCCGTCTCAACTAAAAATAGAAAAATTAGCTGGGTGTGGTGGTGCATGCCTGTAATCCCAGGTACTTGGGAGGCCGAGGCAGGAGGATCGCTTGAGGCCAGGAGTTTGAGGTTGCAGTGTGTTATGATGATACCACTGCACTCCAGCTGGGATGACAGGGCAAGACTGTGTCTCAAAAAAAAAAAAAGGCTGAGGCCATTTTTCAGAACATCCCTATACTCCTAGAACCACTCCTTTATCTGCCTCCCCACAATGGCACAAATTAGTAGCAGGTGAGGTGACATGACAGATCCCAGAGTTCATCAGCCCCAGTCCAGGGCTCTCTGAAATAGGCAGCCACCGGGCTGCCTGGCATTGCTTAGATTCGTAGCCAATGCTCAGGAGGGAAAGGATGCCTTAGCAACTGGCTTTATCATTCATCCTCTGTTCTTTGGAAATAATTCCCCTCATAGACACATACTTCAAATAAACATTGTCCTCTCTCCCGTTCACCCAGTGTAAACGGCATTATTCTGGGAACTTTGAAAAAAATGTATAGACAGGCAACAAGGGGTCTCAGCCCTGGAAACACTGATGCCCCACAAGTTATATGCTGGTGTAATGGACAAATATCTAAGAGCTGTCTCAAACAGGGTCAACTTCTAAAAATGGTTTCTAATCATTATATTTCAGTGACGGGAGAAAAAAAAACATTATTTTGATAGTAAAAAATTTAAATTTATTGTACATCTTAAAATGATTCCTGAATTGAAATTATAAAGTAATGAATCATTTCCTGAAAAAGTCAAGTGATTAGTAATGCCATTGCATGGAGGACTATTTAGAGATGTCACATGCAAGAGGAAAAGAGGGAGGGAAGAAAGGAAGGAAGGGAGGGAGGGAGGGAGGGAAGGCAGTGCTAAAGACTACTCAGGAAATTATTCCTAAATGTAGATACTTTCTAGAATATTAAATTAATATAAAAAAAGAAAGAAAAGAAAATTGAACTCTATGATTACTCTTGGAAAAAAATTAAGGTATCTCTTAATTTCTACTCAATTTTTTGTTTTAAGCACTGTCCTCTATAAGTAATGAAACAATCTGTATTTCTAAAAGTTTTTCTAATAGGCAGCTGTTACCGATGAATCAACACTGTGGCCCACACTTCACCATCTTCTGGACTCAGTGACATGGTTCCTGCCATCTTTCAATACAGGGCAGTGGAGACAACCTAACGTAACACAGACACGGGGGCAGGTCCATTTTTTGGTCATATTCGATGATAAGAATATGACTCTACCCTAGATCTAGGAGACTCATTATTTAACCTCATCTTAGAATATTTTCCACATATCGCTTAGGCTCCTATCAAACCAGAATGTTGGCTGCAACTCAGCTCATCCTTTCAGGTGTAAACTTTTACCAAAAGAAGAGGGGGGAGGAAGAGGAGGAAGAAGAGGGAAGATGAGAACAGTCTCAGTGGAGCAGTAATAGAAGCTAACATTTACTGACAACTTACTGTGTCCTAGGGACAATGTTCAACAGTTTACATGCATTGTCTTGCTTAACTCTAACAATCTAGGAGGCAGTAACTAGCATTAATCTCATTTTATAGATAAGAAAACTATCTATCTATTTTATAGATAAGAAAACTTCACAAAGATGAAGCAAATACCCAGATCACATAGACATTAGGGGCAAAAAACAAACCCAGGTCTATCTGAACCCAGAAACCTCAAAGTCTTATCTACCCTGTCAGATGTGGCCTCCCATGTCATTTTTTGTTTTGTTTTGTTTCCTGAAGACCCTTTCTCATCTCTTAGTTCAGGATCCTGCCTAGGCATTAGGGCTCGGTGCTGTAAGCCATTCATAATTATCACATATGGAAAGATGGCTGCTTCCCTGGAACACCTACATAGTTTCTTTGAACCATGTTTAAGGCTATTGAAGCAAGGATTTTATCCCTCCTACTATACTATAAAGAAAGGAACTATGACTTTTGTATTCCCCCATGCATAAGTCTCTATGGGCTCCCGGTTTACTGACTGAAGAGTAATGCCACACTGCTTTAGCCCAACACCCCATCTCCCACAGTGGTGTCAGCCATGTTTGGTAGGAGGACTGGAAGTTTTAGGAGTTAAAAAAAATACATTGCATTTGTTCAATAAACATTTGTGCAGTCCATAATAAGTTCAAATTTGTCAGACTCCAGCAGTCTACTTGAAATTGTCAGATTGCCTCTTAGGAGGAAACTAAATGGCATATTTTTTTGGCATCAGATGAAAATCACTCAATAGGGTTCTACAAATGACAGACTTAACACTTTTTTTCCAAATTCTCCACCCAAAGTCATGGGGGATGCTGTTGGAAGGCTCCCTACGCAATGCTATTAATTGTCAGAAAATGGAAAAATCCAAGAAATATGGGGCCCTGGAACAAGGTTCAGGGATGGAGGGCAACTGTTGATCCATGCAAAGATCAAAGCTGTGTAGAAACCATTCTCAGGTTTACACAGCTGCATGCTCAGTGCAAAAGCCGTAAAGCAAACACAATCTGAATAGGAGGGAAAGGTCTTGTGACTGGGAGTGTGTGGGTGTCAATGACTCCCCAGGACATCAAATGAATCCAGAGGCCAGAGAGCCACCTCACTCCAGGGCTAGAAAAAGAAGCTTGTACTCTTTCCCAATCCAGGACATATTTTTATTGGGCCAAAAAATTTCACCAATTCAGCCTTCTAAAATACAATCAGAAAAAGGGAAGAGAATCATTAGCAAATAAGCAAAAAAGTTTTGGAGTTTAATAAACAGCACCAAAAAAAAAAAAAGTGAATTGGTCAAGTCTTAATAATCTGAGGATAGGAAACTCTCTGCTCCAGCTTATCTTGTTTGGTTGCTGTGTACTACATCCAAATGAGACCCAGAGCTCTCAAAACTCCTTTAGGTGTATGAATTCCTAAACTAAATAATAACAAAGCCATATGTTACCATATTTTTAGATATGAATTGCCGTACTATGCACAAACACAACAGCAGCTCCCTGTTATCATTTGGATTCATTAAAAATAAAATCATCTCATAAGCCTGCAAATGTTGATTTTTTTTTTTTTTGCATTACAAAACTTTCATATTTCCCCTGTGTACAGAAGTATAATTTCTTTACATGGCTGTTCTCAATGTCTTGAACTTGATATACATGTAATATTAGAAAATGAAAATTTTATATATATACATATATATGAATTCCTAGTTTCATGTATTAGAAAACAATATGTTTTGCTCATTAAAGGCGCCAATATAAATGCTATAAACCATGAAATTACCTTTGAGCCCTTCCTGAAATAACCAGTTCACAAACAAATGATCCATGCAAAAAGGCAAGGGGAGATTACAATAATAAGACTAAGTTACATTTTCATTTCAGGATTTTTTTTAATGTAAAAAAGTATTATTACCACCAAACCGACATCTGTGGCAGGGACATCCAATTTATATAGAAAACACCAAACAATATCAATAGATTGAACAAAATAAGTTCAAAGTAGGGCTTTACATATTCTCCAAATGTGATGCAGAACTCATATTTACAACAAATTGTCTCAATAAAAGAAACTTACTTTTGTTTTTCTCACTCCACAGAGCTAGTTCAAAAGCAATGATGGCAAAAGCATTTTACTAAAATAACTTTGATGCTTTTCATATTCAGAAAATAATATTCTACCCCAGTAATGACCAGAAGAAGCTGTGGATGTCAGAAATCTTACCCATGAGTCAAAACTGTTTAGCTGAAATTAGCAAAGCCCTTAGTTTAATGTGATACCCAAACCAGCATCATCAACATCATCTAGGATCTTGCTAGAAATGTGGATCTTTGGGCTCCACTCTAGAAGTTCTAAGATAAAGACGCTGGGGGTGAAGTCCAGTGACATGTGTTCTAAAAAGTCCTCCATGGGATTTTATTGTTAGCCATGATGCATAACTAATTTTGAGAACCAGTGTTAGTTTGATAATGCAAACAACCAGTGTTGGAGATAAGGATGCTATGTCCTCTAAGATCCTGCGTAGAATCTGCAGTGGTTTCTCCACACTGCTCTTAAAGTCATCGCCTGCCTGTTCCTCCCTATCCAGACAATGATATCTGAGCCAGCTGATTTGCACATTTCTGCTAGATTAATCCATGCCACTCTCTGCTCTAGTATATCTGATCTGCAAAGTGATAGATGATACATCTTCAGCCAAGATCTAGAAATAAGTGAGAGCTGTTGGTTCTGACAGAAGCCAAGGGAACGTTAGACTCCTGGGTTTCCTCCAGGTTTTAACCACCATCCCTACAACGGTCCCCAAAATACCTACGAAACAGGCCAGCATGAGTCTGTCCTGGGCAGGGAGCAATGCAGACTTCTGAACAAGACCTACCAGGGGATCTCACAGCATTCCCACATGAGCCCCAAATAGAAAGCCACATGTCTCCTTTGGGCCAGATCTTGTTTTCGACCCACTCACACATTCATTCATTTGTTCATTAGTTTGTTGGTTCATTTAGTGACTCATTCATGCAGTCAACAAACATTGACAGAGCTCTCTTCTTCTCTCCCTTCCATCCTTCCTCCCTCCCTCCCTTCCTCCTTTTCTTCCTTCCCTCCTTTTTTTCTTTTATTGGTTCATGCTGGAGTTATAAAGCTGTATTAGACTATCCCTTCATGGAGCTCACAGTCTAGCAGGTGATACATATAAGCAAATAGATAATTACAGCACAGTGAGGTAAGTACAAAATGGAAATCTACATCAAGGAATACAAAGAGTGGATGACTAGGGAACTACTTATTGGCAGGAGAAAATCACACACACAACAGAACTTACAGAACAAGAATCTAAATAGAACAAGTAGAACAGAATCTTATAGAACAAGTATTATAGAAGCCAGCAATATTGGAAATCTTCATAGCAGAACATGAACGCAACATTTCCTGAGTCGATGAGGCTAACTCGCTGCGAGCTGTTTAGGGCAAGACGTGTGCCTTGTGTCTCTGTGTCTCCAACCCTAGCACTGGGCTTGGCACAGAGATGCTGGGTCAGCTGCAGAGAAGATTAAACTGAAGAAACGAGCAGGAACTCAGGAAAGGAAAGTAGCTCTTGAGGCAGGGAGGACGCTTAGGGCTCCATCTGAGCGACCTGAACAAGGAGAAGAGGATGTACTATTTTTCTAGACATCTGTTTCTAAAGATGCCTGGACTCAGTTACAAACAGTGGCAAAAGAGAGAGCAAAGCCTTACTGCCTGCTTATTAAGCACCACACAGCTCACTGGGAGGTTTACAACTGTCCTTCTTAATTTTTTGCAGTAAAATGACGAGGTAGGTATAAGACCCTATTTGGGGATTAACTAGTGGCTCAAAGGGGTGAGGACACTTGCCTGAAGCCACACAGCTAGAATGAAGAGAGAGGAAGGAGATTTGTGTCCGAGTCTCACTCAAGTCCAGAAAGGACGTGGCCTAAGTCAGAAAGAAGAAAGAAAGGTTCAGACACCTTGGAGACTAAAGTTTCAGACAGGGCAGGCCAAGAATGGCCCAGAAGCAAGGAATCAACAAAAATGATGACTTTACCAGAGTGTACCCAGCTAGGGGAGTCTCCATGAGGCTCTGAAATCTCCTACCATCCTGGCAGGATACCTTTGGCCTAGCTCCCTGGCTTAAAGATGCTGGATTGGAGTCCTCACCAACAAACCCATCCTTGAATACCTTACAAAGTATTTTAATGAAGTGCACATTCAGCTCTGCAACTGAGATCTGTCTGAACCCACTGGCCCTTCAACGAAGCCCTCCAAATACTTCAGGGTAAGGGCAGCACATTTAAACTTAATGGAATTTCCTGCCTTATTTAGTAGTGCCAGAATTGCTCCATCATGTAAATAAATTAGGAAGAGCTTTCTTTTTTCTTCCTTTTTAAAAAAATGATATAGAACATAATCTTTCAGTAAATCCTAATTTAAAGAGTTCTAAGTCCAAAAGATAATTATTTGGACCATATAAATACTGCATGTGTATGTATTATGGATTGCATGCATAGCTATAAAAAAATACTTGGCTCTGTTATTTTCTTAAAATTGCTGTGTTGTTACCATTTTTATTGGGTTAATTAAAAGACCATAAAAATCAATTCAAACATGTTTGGAAACAGATTTCCAAATTTCATAAACTGTGTTCAGTTGTTAGGCCAAAGATAAGAAAATGACAGACATCTACGTACTCATAGCTTTGGTGTCACTCATTCATTCCTTCATTCATTCACCCATCCAACCAATATCTCCTACTATGGGCCAATCTCTAAAACAGGAGTAGCCCTTGTCCTCATGGCACTATCAGTCTGAGAGACAAAAACTGAAGGACATCATTTAGGTGAGAAGGTAGCAAATTTGTCTGTGAAGAACCCAGGCAGGAAATATTTTCAGCTTTGAGGGCCACAATGTCTCAGCCACAACTGCTCAACTCTGCCATCGTAGTGTGAGAGAAGCCATAAACAATACATAAACAGACAGCATGGCTGTGTCCCAATAAAAATTTATTGACAGATACTAAAATTTGAATTCCATATATTTTCATGTATCATGAAATATTTTTTTTTTTTTGCAATCATTTAAAAATGGAAAAACCATCCTAATCTCCTGGGTCATACAAAAAAAAACTGGTGGTTCACAGACCTTGACTTAATTAGATTGTTACACAGGCAAAGGTACCATCTTCTGGTTGACCCAATATCCAGAAAAGATGATGTTGGGATTCTCAGCTTCTGTCTCATTCTGGAAAGCATCTCAAAAGGGCACAAAAGGGGATTCCCTCCCTCAGCTGTTGGCCATCAGACCTCCCTGCTCATCTCAATGATGGCTTCTTGCCTGGTTCTAAGCAATGGTCTTTGGTGACCATCCCTGTTCCCTGATGGCCTTGGAAATGTGCTCCAAACTTGATAAAGTGCTAATTTTGCTTTTCTCTTATAGCCATTGTATAACTTTGATAAGAAGCCAAGATAATCCTTTCTGAAAATCTGAAGGAATGGATTGAAAGCTGAGGATCCAAGTTACAACCAGGGGAAATTTTCACAATCAACGTCTAAAACTGTCCAGACAACGGTTTCAGGTGGAAATAATGAGAAGCCTCCATGTCACTCCCAGATTCCTTGTCCTGCCTGGATTGCTGAGTGTCAGCCACCAGCCAGCTCAGTTACAACGACAGAAACATAACTGAGTACATGTGAGTGGCCTTCGGTGGGCAAATGTTCAAGCACATTAAGGTTTTAATATAATTATAATTATAGAACATGTTCAACCAATTAACCACAAATATGCTGTTTATCTGAAAGGCTGCCAACTCTGTGAAATGCAGTCAAAATAACATTAGGCTGTGGTCCTTAAGCAAAGAATACACACTGAATCAAAAGACAGATCGGAAGGAAAAGGCCAATATAAATATTTTATCTGATATTTTATGAATATTTCTTCAAATGCCAGATTAAAATATGTCATCTCAACTTCCCATATATTTACTTGATGAAATCAGATTAAGTGAGTTCATGACACTGTTGAAAAACATAAACTGAAAAGAGAGAGAAAGAGAGAGAGAGAGAAAGTGTATTTTGTAAATCTTGGCAGTCAAGCTACCCTAACACTAGCCTAAGTATAATGTAAACAAGAAACAGCAATTAGAACAAGTCATATTTTTTAAGGGGTTTAGAAACTTCTCATTACTCCTTACATCTTTCTTAATTAAAGCCTTTTAGGCGTTTAAGCCAATTTTAACTTTGCCTTAGCAACTAAATAATATAAGCCTTGTCATAACTTTCCCCTACAAAAGAATTTAAAAAAAAAAGAACCTAGTCATACGATTTGTATATATACAATTTGTACTGCTGTAAAAGCATATTTTGAAAAGTGCTCCCTAAATAATTAAGCTATTCCTTTTACCATACTTCCTATATTACAGAAGTCATTTTCCCACCAAGAATCAATAAGTCATTCTTCACGTCAGTCATTTTTCTCCATTTAACGGAATGGACTAAAGTCCGACACGGCAAGTTACATTACCTTTGAATTATGTGTGTAATTTAAAATTCAAAGTACTACACTAAGGAGCTTTTTAGACTGACCACTCTACACTCTCTTCATAAATATGGTCCCTTGCAGACCCTTCTGACAGATTTACCGAACAACAGGAGTTTGAAACAGTTAAGACTGCGAGCCCTACAGGAAAGCTGTTCTCTGTAACAATGCCACAAGAACAATTCCCTTTTCAGAGGAAGCACAAAGCAAACTGTCATACATCACTCACCAGGAAACAGCTCTAGGTTTCTAGATTAATGGTAAAGCCATTCTCAAGCATCTTCACTTTAATTACAAATAAACACATGGGCAGATATTGACCTGTCAGCTCAGAGAGTGCGCTCTTAGTAAACGTTGCCGAGTGGGTTTTCTTTGACCGATTCCAAGTCCTCAGATCAAATTTCAAATGTAGAAACCCCAAACAGGTATGTAGTAAAGAGACTGTCATCAGTTAGTTAAACACACCACAAGGGGGAAAATAGAAAGATATTTTAATTAAAATGTGTAAGTGTGCACACGCAGCCATTACATGTCAACATTTTAATAAAAGTGACTTTATAAACCTTTCATTAAAATCCTGCACTGATGATATACTTCTGATTATAAACAGAATACAATGACCTCATTTCTTCAAGAACATAAAAATAAAGTGACCATTGAAAATGTCAGTGAATATTCTTAAATTTGCCAGGTACTGGTTCACACTGTCAGCTGGTAAAACTTTTAAAAACACATGTCAAGTAAACAGCATTTCTCTCTACAGCCCACATTATTTGATTCAGGACCTCCTCAGAAGCAGCAGACCACCCTAGCCAGTATAAGAGAAAACAAGACTGTGACACAGTTTTTTCAAATATTGGTTATTTAGAAAATACAACAATAGGTTTGATTGGGATCTGCATGTATAAACTTGTCTCTTATCCCTTCCTTTGTTCATGAGGTGATTCATTTACCTTCGGGGCAATTTTATTTTTTTCCTGTCACCGGTCAAAGCAGGACAGTGGAACCCCTTCTTTGGGAAAGCCCTACCTTGGACCCCCAAAGTGGAAGGTTTCTCAGACCATTTCACTGTAGGAGCTGCCACCCTGTTCCTTCCCACAGCTCTGTAACCTCATAATGTTTTTTCCCTCTTTCTTCATCAGTAATTCTGATAAGTGTACACTTTCCCCAACGTGGAACAATCTTAGACTATTCGAGCTTTACTAAATCACTCTTGCACATGCCTTCTTTGGGTCATCAAAAAACCAACTCTCCTTGCCTAGGTTTTTATTCTTGCCAACTTAGCATTCCCAAGACAAATCACTAAAAAAGCCTTAAAAAATCATTAGCTCTCATTTATTCAACTTGAACATCAGCATGGCCTGAAGCGCGGGAAGAAACAGACTGGCAAAGTTACGCTGCCAGCACTACATGAAGTTTTACCTTCCAGCGCTCCAGGTTCCCAGCGAGATTCCAGCCAGGGCTGCCTTCCACTCCATTTCAGCCTGGCGCCCTGACTCTCCGCCACCAGCTGCTGACACGCCTTGTGTTAGCGGAGAATTTGTGAGAAAAGCAGAAAGTTCCCGCTGGGTGTTAGTTTTGCATGGCAACACTCAACAATCTCAAATTGTGAGACCCCAAAGGATAGTTTTCTTTTTTCCTGCCTAACTCCACGATAATTTTTTTCTTCTTCTTCTTCTTCAACTTGTTTGGATTTTTTCCTACTTGAAAAATGCAGCAACCCCCACCTAACTGATGGATACCATTGCTCAGAAAGAGTGATTTACTCTATCGAAGCAATGGTACCCTGATACGGCCTATAAATTACGTCCCAATGTGCTTAGTTCCCATAAAAGGAGGTTCTATCAAAGGGAACTGATACTCTGGGAATATTCTCTCTCAAAAAGGATTACATGTAGGGAAGTACAATTTGTAAATATAAAGGGAGATGTTGCAAATACATCACTAGGATGTAAAGGTTTGGCATAATCGTCCCAGCGAAACCATGTGGAGGTACGCATGACTAACGAAAGAGGGACAAGAACTACATTTCTTCTTCTTTGCAGGGAAAACACTGCACTTGAAAAGTACAAGAACAGGCTTGCTCTTTCCAAACAAATGCCATTAAAATAACAACCACAATCACCACCACCAGCACAACAAAAATCAGGCCAACCTAGATTAAATTACTGGGAATAGATCAAAAGTTACTTTTATTACCATAAGGTGTGGCCTGCATCGGAACCTCTGAGTTACTCGTCCTGTTACTCAGTAATGAATTGCATATATATTCGTGCTGTTAAAGGGGGAAAAAAAGTAAACTCATAAATAATTCAACACACTGCCTCCTGCCAACTGATCATATATTGTTCATGTTTCACTTGCCATATTAAATAAAAATTAAAAAGCGTTCCCTTTTTTCATTTAAAAACCCAGTCTGTAATTGGAGGGAACCATAAAAAGTGTCTTGAATGTAGTGGGCATTCAAAACCATCATTGCTTAAATTGCACAGTTAAAAAAATGTTTTGCTAGAAGTGGCTAAATCAAAGGGGGGAAAAGTTAGTTAAATCTTAGGGAAATGTTTATCTGAAACACTGTCTCTAAAACTGCATCACTTCAGTGTATAGGTAGAAGGGTTAAAATTAGAAAAAGAAAACTGCATCACTATAAAAATCTGTATTGAGTGGCATGATGAAAATGAAAGAGAAGTTTCAGCTCAAACTTAGGAAAGAGACAGGCTGCACTGGTTTCTTTGCATTATCACATTAAAACAGGACATCACTGAAATACTTTATTTTATGCCTTTGTGGAAAATTATTACTTAATTAACCTTTAAAATTAAAAAAAAATTAGGAAAAAAAGATTAGAAACCTCATCCAATGAAATTATCAAAAACAGTCTAAACAGCAAGGTTTTTGCTTAAAGATTTGACTTCATAAGTCAAAATCTGAGGAGATGGTCCTTTGGCCTGGTCCCTCTGTATTTTGATTGAACCAGTCCATTGGAAAACAAAGCACTCTTGGAGCCCTTAAACTGCTTTAGAAACAAAACAGAAAAAGCAGTGCAACAATCGTGTGAGCTCTCAGAGATGACAGCATATACTATTGTTTTGTTCGATGATGACAACATAATTCTTTTTGAACTAAGTATCTCTCTAGACTACTAGTGGATCAAAGTTATAGATTTTTTCTGTGTGCGTGATTCTAGAAGAGAGAACTTGCTATTTACCAAAACTCAAAGGATTCAAAATCAGGTTGTTATCTGGTTAAAGACCACACTCCAACTACTTGAACTAATAGTTCATTTCAACAGACATTAAGATTTAAATAGAGGGGCCAGGCAAGGCGGCTCATGTCTATAATCCTAGCACTTTGGGAGGCTGAGGCAGGAGGATCGCTTG
>VBSM01000949.1:16554443-16664243 GCA_008086735.1 Cheirogaleus medius | reverse complement strand
TATGTTTGTTTGTTTTTTTTTTTAGGAAAAAAAAATCAAGTTCTAGAATCCAACAATCACATTTTACTTAAAAACAAACAAAGACATAACGTATTATTTTCCTGTATCCACAAGAGACAGGAGGAATGTAATTTTTATTGCATGTTAAGTTTTCATTGAATCACAATATTATTAAGCTTTAAATAAGAGGATTGGTTCCTTCGGCTAAGTCTAACAATACTAGAAAGTAAAAAGGGAGGAAAAAAACCCCACCTCATCTGGGGCTGTAATATTTGCTGAAAAAAATCTACTTCAAAACATTAATCAAATTTTTCGCCTACTGGGCAACCATATGGTATAGCAGCATGTGAATCTCACAAACTTGCTGATCTCCTGTAACTGGGTGCAATTAATTACGCTGGCTGCATCCATCTCTTGGATTTTCGCCTTGTGAAAAAAAGTATTTATTGCAACAGCTTTTACAAAACAAGGGAATGAAAATCACAATTGATTAATGAGCTGAATGGAAATATTTCCGTTAGCAGATTTTTAAAATGAATAAGGATTAATACCGCGATGGAAATGAACACACGTCGAGCTCTCCTTGTACTTTCTGGACCCCCAAAAAGGTGGAGGAAAAGTGGGTAGAGATGGCGCTGGGAGTTCTAACATGCATAATTCACTAGCAGGCTTTAGGTCGCAAGTAATAAAGCCTTAAAACTGGTGAAGTAATAAAGAGGTTGGCTTTACAAGATACTATCCTGGGAGACAAAAAGCTTGTTCTTTGATTTGAAAACACAGATATTAAACACTCAGTGGGTGAGGAACATTACAGGCCTGACAAAGGAGGGAAGGGAAAGGGCTCTTATAAGTAAGCAATCTACTTTGTCCTTAGCTATTTAGGCCCAAAGATTGCTGCACATATGGTCCGATTACAGTTTTAAGACCCCTCCATAAAACCAAGCATCCAAGAGCAAGTCGGAATGGTATCACTGCCCTTACCTGCTGGCTAACGGTACAAACAATGCATAATTGCAACATCTTTCTCACCAGTGTTCAGCCATCATGCATCTGACTTTTTTAACTGTCAGACCCCTTTCTGGTGTTGAACCATCATCACATGTGCCTTCACAGAACCTGCTTCTTAATAAGCACAAGGGTTGCAATCCCTCCCTCACTGGAGCAAGGCTGGAAGTCTATTGACAAAGCAAAAGCAGTTGCACATTGCCCCTTTTCAGAACTGCCCTCTGGGTTTAAGACCACTCAAGCTAGCCAAGCATTGATGATGTCATCTTCATGTGCATCCTTATTTCAGAAAGATCAGTTCCACCTTCTCTAAATAGACAGCAGAGGAGACTGCTGCTAACATTTTGCTAGTTGTTAAATACTTATCTCAAGAAAACAAAACAAATATTAAATATAGTGGAGAAAATACATAAGTTTGAAAGATCAAATAATGTATCACTCTTACAACTGACACAGGAAAAAGCTGTTAGGACCAGGCTTTTCAATTTGACTCTTATGCCAACCTTTCTTTTTACTGTGTCTACTGTACTTTTACCAGGAAATTCTGCAAAGGACTTTGTTAATGAGAATTTACTATCATTTTATTAATGCCCACATGGTGTGTGTGGCCAATATGATTTCCCTGCTAGACTTCTGTGTTTGTTTTGTGGAAATGTCCAGAGGAGATAAAATCTTCTATAATCACCTGAAAGATGAGAGAACCCAGGAAAAGGGTAATGACACTTTATAAAACAAGGAGTCAGTTAAGCGATATTTGAAATGATGCTATTTCATCCCAAACAACTCATCCCATTTGCAGTCTATGCTTTTGTTAGCATGTAAGTTTGAAAATTTTGATGTAATGGACAAAAATAACTTTGTGCATTTTAAAGTAGCAAGCACATCTAGATGGACAAGAGATTCAGAAGGCCAACATTGGAGAAATGTTAGTAAAATCATTCCAGTTGAGAATCAGAGCCAGTTTATGATCATAGAAGCCACTGTTTTGAAGACACCACTATCTGGTGAAAAGTAGGAAGAGGTTACCAAGAAAAAGTGCTTGGCTTCAGGGAAAAAAAAATCTAATGGGAACAGGGTAGTCCAACTCCTTAAACCAGTGACCCTACAAAGTACACCTCCACCCACCACCACCTCTCAGATGATCTCTAAGCCCCTCCTACATGAAATGGTGGTTGGCTTAAAAGTTTAAAGAGCTAACAAAATGTTTTAACGAGATACAAATCTCAGAGATCATTAATCAATATGTTCAATGTTATTTGTGATAATTCATCATGACATGATATTAATGGGTTACTGTACCCTTCAGAGGTGAGATTAATGCAAATGAGCTGCCACAATTAACTTTACTGCTCCCAACTCACAGGAATGGACAGATGATTATAAATGACAACTATATGTCAATTACAATATCCAATAAAGTGAAGCTTAGAGAACAATCCATCTCCTTTTATTGCTCTTCCTTGACGTAGCTGAATTTAGCTCAACCCACCGTTGTCACTATGTAACCATTGTTTGGGAGAGGGGAAAGGATTATCCTTTTATTTATTTATTTTTTAATTTTTCAAATCTTAAAAAGTGCTTCAAAATGTCCATATAAATACATTTTCTAAAGGCAAGCCACAGGAAACCAGGAATAAGTGCCACATTCATTCTATGTGAGTTAAAGAAAACTGTATCCATTTTCAAATTGTAGCAGCGAGGCCAGCAAGGAAACAACCTATCCAGCTGTGTATAATATATTTACTCAATTAAAAAAGCAAGGCACTGGCACAGCATCCTGAAAAGACTTGAGTTTCACTAAACAAAAGTTATTTGAAAATCACTCTGTTGAAGTAAACAGGTCAGCGAGTGGAAAGTAGGTATGAGGTCAAGGGCAGGAGGAAAGGTTTGACGTCAACTTCTACACCTGCACTTGGGTGTCAGTGAATACTCAGGTACAGGCAGAGTATTTCCATGCCTGCATTGTTCCTCCTTGCATGGATGGAATGCTATATGAGAAAATTCTCTCTGGTGAAGATGGGTGCATTGTAGTGGTGCCGTCTCACACCAGATTCTTCGACTGGGCAGGTGCATCAGAGAGGCTGTGACGTCTGCTGGTGACTCACAGCTACCCCTTCCTGCCTCACCTGAGAGGTGATGCCCACACTGCCCCCTTCTTCAGCAGATGCTGGCTAATCACTGGCTGCCCAGCCAGGCAGTCTGAACAGGACCAACTTTGCGGCACAATTTGCACCCTAGAGTCCCCCATGGGATCAGACTAAAGAGGATCTTCAGCTGAGGCCACACCCTTGCTGGACATTTTCCCTGCCCTTTGCCACTCCTCTTACTGCCTTTCTGCAAGCACATACCCCCACCAAATCACTTCAACAACAAGCCTGCCTTGAACTCTATTTCCAGGGAACAGGATCTAAGGCAGGTACCGATGAGACAGAAATAGGAACACTCTTTTAGCAGTGCAATTTACAAAGAGCTGTCCTTTGTTGGTCATTGATAAGAGACCACCCCACATGCTCCTTTTTGAAGCTACACCCAGAAAGGATTCCTTCCTTATGTTTTCAGAAACATACAAAAATAATATTAAGATGTAAAGCCATAAAAGAGTCACAGTGCATTGTGGAAGCTACAGATTTGTCTGTTTCCCCATATGCTTCTGTTGCCAAAATGGACCTCAGTTTTGCATTAGGAAACGGGGTCTCCTATACTCCATGTAGAGCAAGGGCATTTAACTCCAGCCTGCACTATTCAGGCTTGAAAGAACCCATCTGCCAGGGTCATGACTGATCCAGGGGTAGGTGTCTGCCTCAAATTAGGCCAATCCCCTGTGGCTTTGGGGTCAGAGGTAGTGGGGTAAACAGCTTCTCGTTGCTGAGACTGGTAAGATGAGAAAGTGCCGGTCTATCACCGCACCACCTTGATCCCCACTCAGACAGAATGTTCTCTTTCAAGAATATAGCACATAAAAGATATGTAAAACTAAGAGATTAATAAAGACAGAGGCCTTGATGGCATTTCTAAGTTCTGGAAAAAGCTAGACTTTGAACAGAAGTTGGTAAACTATACCCTGGGCCAAATCTGGACCACTGCCATATGTTCTTGTAGAGCCCACGGCTAAAAACGCTTTACATTTTTAAATGGAGGGGGAAAAATAATATTTTACGACACATGAAAATTTACATGAAATTCAAATTCCAGTATCCATAAATAAAGTTTCATTGGAACGCAGCTATGCCCAACCCTTTACATAATGTCTATGCCTGCTTTCGCTCTACAAGGGCAGAGCTGAGTAGTCACGTGGCTGGTGGAGCCAAAAATATTTATTATCTGTCCCATTACAGAAAAACTTTGCTGACTCCTGCACAAAACTTTGCATTTTGTGAGCCAATAATGACCCTTTCCATGTAAGCTAGTTTGAATTTGGACATTTCCAAATGTAAGAAGAAATTCCTGATTAACTAACTGAAGAATCTATTCTTGGCCCTTGTCACATACCCCTACACCCCTACCTACCCAGTCAGTCTGCTGGGATCCTGTATGTTATGAATCAATATCCAGATCAACTGATTGGCTGTTCCTCTTACCTGATCCTGAGAAGTTATTGCATTTTTTTGCTGAATGTCACTAAGTATTGATATGTTAATCTTAAAAGATGTGAAATATGTGCAATATCTATCATTCCAACTACCATTCCAAATATTGATATATAATATCGATCATTCTAACTGACATGCAATTCTAGGTCCAGCAATGGAAGATAAAGTAAGTTAAAAGTGGGGGAGGAAACTTTTTGTAAAAAGCTGTACCTAAAGAACATACTTAATTTAAAGGGAAATCCCATCATGCCAAATTGTTCTCCCAGTTGGGTAGAGCTTGCCATGATTAGCTGTAACGGCCTGGAACATTCTAGTCTCGGCTCACGAAACTCCGGTGCCTGGTAAGAACAGAGTGTGATTTTGATGACTTTTACAGAGAATCAGAAAGAGGGGAAACAAATTCATTTGCTTCATTTTTGGTTTCCTGTTTTCCATTAGGAGATAGTTCCAGGTTTAAATGTCTCTTCCCTTTTCCCTGCATACTCACCTGTGTCCCAGGACAGGAACAGCAATCATCACAAAAACAGACCCGTGCTGTCTCCCCTGACACATGAAGTCAGGCCAGTCAAGAAAGTTAGCAAAAAAGAGCCAAGTTATTCTCTTTTGTGAAAGCTCAATGTTACCTCGCTTTTATTTTTACAATATGAAGAAGAATTGTTGTTCCTTAACTATTGCCAATCCACCACACTACATTCTAATGGGTCTATTATTTCATTGTCTATATATTCTCCTAGCACGGGGTACAGACGGGCAAGACGGCTCCGGATAAATCACTGCCACCACAGGGGCGTTTTCTTTAGGGAATGAAGCCTCCCCTACAACATTTCACTTGGTCTCTTTTTGGAACCACCATGTCACAAATGAGTCTCTCAAACTGGAGAAATTGAAATTGATTTCTTAGGGTAATAATTAACCTCAGAAAATAACTATGAAAGTTGCTTATTAATTATTTTTTGTAATATACTTTGGGAATATTTCTTTTTTTCCATGAAAGATATAGACAAAAGTAGACACATTTTATGATCACATAAAACATTATCAGGTTCGTATTTTATAGGAGAATGAAACTCACTTAATTCACAAAATGCTCAATATGAGAGGGAGGGGTCACCCCCTACACACACACACACACACACACATATACACACACACATATACACACACTCACATACACACACACACATTAGTTTTTCTAGACCCTTAAATAGATCTTTTTAAAACAACAAAATCTTTCTGTTCTTTATTTCTTCACACATAACTGCCTTAGGGTTTTTAATATATTGTCACTATTTCTGTCCCCCATGGTTTTTCTACTTATTCAAAAAGAAGAAATTTTTCATCTGAATAGCAGTTGACAATGAACTCTGGTGATATCCTCATTCTTTCTTGACAATGGAAGGAGTTGTCACCAAGAAACTTGTTACTTTCCCAAGTAATGAACTAGCCTGCCTCAGTTCATACAATAGAGATAGAAAACAATCTAACACACACACACACACACACTCTTTAAGACAACATTTTTTTCATTTAGTCACCGGAAAAGTCCTGCAGTGCAACCTCAAACTAATCAAGGTATAAATTAAACCACATGACAGATGTTGTTCCAAATACGACACATCTGTCAGATGCCCAAAGTAGAAGTCAAAACATGAACGGACCAGGAAATGTCCCCAAAAGAAAGCGGAATAGATAAGATTATTCAAGGTCTTTTATTTTTCCTTTCTCTTGGTGGTTGAAAAATTTTTATTCTGCACTGTTTTAGTGGAAGGTGGTATTTTGTTTTCTTTTCTTTCAGAGACAAACAAACAAACAAACAAAAAATAGTTGTGTCACATCGAGTTCTGAGAACAACGTGGAACTGTTTCTTGAAGCATTCCAAATATAAGTTTTTGCTAATTAATTAACAAATTCAAGCTGGTTAAATAAAACCTTCTTCCAACACCTCCTATTTAATTGCAGTTTGGCACCAACAAATATATATCAAAATTATAGTATTTCCCCTGACAGGAAGCTCCTTCCTTCCACACACTGTTATGACTCTCTGCAGAGCAAGCCAGAATTGCTGACAACCTTGAACACTGCTACAACAATATTACTATACTTGGCAGAGAAGTACCCTTGCGGCAAGAGAAAAGCTGTAATTTTGACTGTCACTTCACATTACACTAGATATTATTTCACTGTATACACATGCACACACTCACAAATTCTTAATAGACTACAGTTTTCGCACTGCCTGCCTTTCCAATATAAATGGCAATATAATACCAGCGAACCGCCAATGGGATCCCAGTGAGAAACAAATGTTTTGCATTATGGAAACATCATCAGAGGATGCCTTTTAAGGGATATTTCATTCCTTTGTCCCCTACTCACACCATTAACACCCCAGCAGCAACTTCATAAGATAATCACGTTGGTTATCAAAAAGAATTTCACTTTTTTTAATCCTCATGGCAGGATAGAGTCATCATCCACAAATTCTATGCTTGAAAATTTCCATGATGTGTAGCAAAGGTGGTGCCACATGATTTGTAATATTTTGGACATCCTTCAAAGTCTGATGCCCGATGTATACAATTTCCAGATTTCAAAATGTATCCTTTTCCTACCACGTATTTCACTTTTCTTCTCACACAGAGGAGTGTGTGAAACTGCAGTGACCGCTAGCCGTGTCACAGCCAAGGCAAGCCGTGCGAACATTAAACAGCCCTGCAAATCCTGCAAAACCTACACACTGTCCCTGCCAGAGAGCAGCGCCTGTCTTTGCAGAGAGCTAAGTGCAACATATGCTTCCTTCTTACTGAGCTGGCTCTGAAGCAGATTGGGCCAGGTTCCCTACTGTGCACTCTCCTTCCCCCAGCTTTGATTTACAAGATGGTATGTTAATATCCCCTCTATTTGTCCCAAGCAAGGAATTCTGTGATGTCAGTAAGAACTCCAAATTGAGAATTCCCTGGAATCCAGAGCACAGGTCCAGGATGAATACATAGGTGGAGAAAATTACAATGTGCCCCAAGGAGAGAAGGGTAGAAATGGCAAGAGAGCACAAAAGCAAGCATCCTTACATCATCTTTTAGTAACTAGTTCACCCCTTACATAAACCTGGCAGGAAGTGCTTGAGAAACAAGGCTATTGGACAAGAAATTGGAGCTTCTTTCTCCACTTAATCTCTGCCATCCCATCTTTCCCCTGTTTTCTTCTTTTGAATTACTGTTTCAAAAGATTTAAATAAGATTTAAACTTGTTTTACTGAGTCAAAGGAAAGCAACAGCAAACTCTTTGCCCTCTGTTAAAAGAATGTATTCAAAACTTCACCGGGTCTGCTGACCACACCAAATTTAACGAGGTTCGCAAATGAACTAGAGTAAGTTTCCCACAGTGACACATTAATAATAAGTTCCTTATCCCATCTATCCCAAGCCATGAATATGTAATGTTATAAAATGAGTCCTTTTCACACAACGGAACCTCAGACGTGAATAAATAAAAACTATCCATCACAAGCCTGTGAAAAATTAATGAGAGTTCAGAGACACAAGGAAAAAATGGGGACCAAGGAGAGACAGCCCAGTTCATAAAAGCCTCCCTAACTTTCAGATAGTAAATATCCCAGGCCCTGCCCCTCACCCAATTTCCAGGTGAGGGTATGAAACAACAGATTTTATTTTTAATGGGCTGAAATCTCACAAAGCAGCAAATTGAGGCAAGCTACGAAGGGATCACGGCCACACAGACTCGACTTCCAGTCCCATAAATGTGATCCAAACTTTGGCAGCGCAGCTGGAGTTTATTTATTTAATTATTTATAATTCACAGCCAACCTACTTCCAGAAGGATTCAGGTTTCTCATAGCAGCTATGACAAAAGGGAGAAGAGTAGGGCTCCTTCGAGCTAAGACATCAGGAGACTAGAAAAGCCCTTTTTCATGCATCTTTCCTTGACATCGCTAGGGACACAGGGTGCATGATTAAACTGTACATACCACTTAGGTTATGATTAGTAACCCGTGTCAATGCCAGCACAATGCTAGTGCTATGCCTGAATAAGCTCCGATTCTCCCTCACTATTACCCCATTTGATGAATGGGAAAATTGAGGCAGGGAGGAGCTAGCTAACCCACCCCAAGTCTAAGAGCTGGTGAGAGGCACAAAGAAAGAGCATTGGCTGGCTTCAAAGCCCCTGCCCTCCCCACCTGTAGCCATTTGCTACCATTCATAGGTTAAGGCATAATAAATATTGCATTGATAACTCTCTCTTGTTGTCCCGAATTCCCATATGAGTTATTATATGCAAGAAAAGAGCAGAATCCAATCTGGATTCTGACCTCAAGAGTTTACAAATCAGTAGGGGAATCAGGATGAGTTCAGAATTACTATAAAGTGTTTTTTTAAGCGATAAGTCCATCAAAGACAATAAATGCATGGAGAGTTGGAAGGAGGAGTGATGACCCTCTGCAGATGGAATCTTGAAATTCAATGGGTTTGAAATTATGAGGAGTTAGACATAAAGGGAATGGAGGACAGGGAGTGGACATGGGACGCATATTCCAAGCTGAAGGGACAGCAGGAAAGGAACAGAAGCATGCAGCATTTAGGGAGATGAAGATGTGATTCCAGTTTAGCTGAAATATAGGGTATAACAGGAGAGTCAGTTGGGGTTTTAGGAATATATTTGTTTATAGTGTAAACTAAAAATAAAATCCTAAGCCCCCCGATGATTGAACAAACCACATCTTGGCCAAAGAGACCCCAGAAAAACCTTCAAACTAAGTTCCCAGCCATGAAGGAAAGCGATGTCAGTCATACATGTTTCATTATACTCCCTCCCTTTTGGAGTTCAGAGGAAGAGGACCTAAGGCCATGCAAGGCAAAGTTAAGTCGTACCCACAGGCCAACAGTTTGCTTAACAGTTCACTTTGAGTCAGTATATTGTGGCTTCCTCTATGATTAAGAGATTTCCTTATCTTAAAACATTCCTTTCTACTGATCCCAAGCCTTTAGATAGCTTTATTTCTTAAGCCAATTACAAATCAAAGAATCTCTAAACCCAAGAATCTATAACCTGTAAGCCACTGCTTCAAGATGTCCCACCTGTAAGGACAAAAGCAATGTATACCCTCCACATATTTATTTAGAATTTTACCGGCAATTTCTTTCTCCCTAAAATGTACAAAACCAAACTGTAACCTGGCTGTCTTGGGCACATTTTCTCAGAACTTCTTGAGATATGTTTCCTGGGCCACACTCATATTCAGCTCAAAATAAACCTCTTTAAATCATTTGACAGAGTTTGGTGTTTTTTGTTTTTGTTTTTTTCTCCATTACCAGTAGTTTGAAAACAACTAAGCAATTTTGGAGACAAGCAGATCCCCTGGGTTGGGTGCTGGGCTCTCCAGTCCAAATCTGTCAATATAACTGTGCCTAGTCAAACCCCATCCCATCCACTCCTCCTGAGTCCCAGGCCTAAATGCAGATGCCAATGGATCACTTCCACGTGGATGTTCGCAGGCGTCTTGAATTCAACATGGCTAACACTGACTCTCCATCTTTCTACCACATCCATTCCTCTTTCCATCTCTTGTCTTCAGAGATGGTTCCACTCCATACTCTACTTACTGTCCAAGCCAGAAATCCCCAAGCAGCCCTCAATTCTTTCTTCCCCATCGACCATGCCTGTCATCCCTCCTATAGCTGTTGACCTAATCTGGTTGATTTCACCCCCTTGGCATCTCTCAAAATTGCCTCTTCCCTGTACTCACTGCAACCATGTTTGTTCAAGAGCTCATCATTCCTTGCCTGGGTGACTAGAATCATTTCCCAGCAGGTCTCCCCACCCTCCTTTCTCACTCGGCTGCCAGAATGGTCTCCTAAAAGGCAAATCTGATCATTTCACAACTGTGCTCCAAATTCCTTCTAGGGCTCCCCACGGCTTGGATTTAATAAATGTTTATTGAATGAATGAGCTCCCTGAATACATGCTGCATGCTGTTCTCTGCCTGGCACAGTGGAGGTCAGGATTCTGTGGAAACACACTTCTGAGCAGAGTTACACAAGAAACAAAGTGGTTTATTCTGAATTCCACACTTCGCCAAAACATTGATCATCTTAGGGAAACCTGGGAAGTACAACCATGTGGGGAGCAAGGATGGGAAAGCAGGCTAGTGTCAATTCAAGAAAGATCTGGAGGCTAGGAAGTTTGGACCTAATTGTCAGGCCACGGGACATCATTAAATGTCTTCTAAGGATGGACACAATCAGAGCTACATTGTAGGAAAGCAACAAGCAGCATGAGGATAATGCACCGGGACATGGAGAAACAGAAGATTCTGAAATGACAAATTCTCCTATAATTAGGAGAGTGGAAATGAAGGAGACATGAATGAAAGAAATTAACAAGAAAAAAAAAATGCCTGCAATCAATAACCATTTATTGTGATGCCCCAGAATTTGGAGATGGGACCTTAATGGCAAACACTTCTAAATCTTCAACATATCCACTGTTGGATGTTTCCTTGTGAGGTAAAAGGCAAAAGTAAATCATGCAACCTTACTCCTCTCCAGTAAGTCCTTTCTGATTTTAAACAATGAGGATATGGTGTGGTGAAGTGAAAACAGCATTATCCTTATTTTATTATTATCATTATTATTAGCGTTATTGCTACTGTTGTTATGAACAACTACAATGTTCTGAACATTTCCCATTGCCTATCCAAGGTGCTTAGTACTTCACATGATCATCTCACTTAATCATCACGAAATCAGGGGTAATTCTGTAGGCAATGAGGGAGATGCTATTATTATGTACTATGGCAGATTATAGATGGCTGAAAATTCTTTCACACTTCTACCATCAGAAAATGGGGTGTATGTATGTTCCCCTTGAATCCAAAGGGGCTTTGTAATGGCTTAGTCCATAGAAGTGATAATGTGCCAACTTCTAAGCCATGCCTTAAGAAACTGTCAGCTTCTACTTCCTATCTTTTGGAACACATCCTCTGTGAGCCCTGAGCCACCATGTAAGGACTTCCCTAAGTCTGCCATGTTGGAAATGCCACGTGTAGGTCTCTGGACAATAGCCCCAGTTGAGCCCAGCATTCCAGTCATCCATGTGAAGGTGTCAGACACATGGGTAACCATCCTGGACCAGCTGAGGGCCAGTCCAACACATCTACCAGCAGAGTACCACTGGGTGATCTCAGTCAATGCCACATGGAGCAAAAGAGTCATCCAGCTGAGCCCTGCCTATATTCCTAACTCACAAAAATCACAAGACCAAACAAAATCGTTGTTGTTTTAAGCACTGGGTTATGTTTCAACACAAAAGATGCTGGAAGCAAATCAATTACTTTTGGAGTAACTTATTATATAAAGATATATAAATTGGAACACTCTCATTTTACAGATGAACTACCTGTTCCTCCAAAAGTTTGGCTGACTTACCAATAGTCTCCTAGCTGGTAAGGCGTGCAGCCTAGATTGGAATCTCAGTCTGCCTGATCTGCACACAATACTTATTAAGCAATCCCTGAAAAAGTTAAGGCCCAACTGGAGTTGCAAAAAACTAAATTCCCCATGCTTTTTGGATTGTGTGAATTCTGCCAAAATGTCTTACCTCACCTCACATGATTTACTTGTTAAGTATAGAAGGCTGAATCATGCGAAAACTGCTTCCCTATGTGACCCCCCCTTTCTTCAGAGTCTCATGTGACTATTTTCAAGGCTGGAAAAACCAACTTCCATAATGACCAAGAAGTAAAGATAAACCCAAGGACAAGAGAAAACCTCCCACCCTAATCGCTCCTCCTCATTAGGGTGAACAGACACTGAATTCCTATCATCCTATAAGGAAAATAAGAAAAAGAGATGTTTAATTGAATTACTTACTATATAATACATGGGCTTACTCTCTAAATTCAGATTTTAAAGAATTCAGAGCAGTGAAACTCTCATGATTGCTTCCCACAATCTTGAGACTTCCAGTGACATTCAAATGCTGGAACAAGCCAGGAAGGTGATAACTATGGGCAAGTTTGTAGTGTATGACAACGTGAAACTTCAGCACAATGGGGTTATGTTTCAACTCATGAGATGCTGGAAGCGAGAGTGCATTTACATGGGCTTGTGATTTCCTTTGACAAGATACATGCACTCATTCCTCTGACCTAAGCAAAATTCCCAGGACGAAAACAGATTTGAAAGTCAGGTGGACAAGGAAACCATCTGTGGATGAGATAAAGTACAAAATCATCAAAAGTAATTGTTTAAAAAAACATGACTCAAGATGACACAGGAAAGCATCCAGAGACCTATTCTCGGTTACTTAAAAATAGAATTTAAAGTAATTAGCTTAATATTGATGTAATACTAGAGCTCTATAAACTAAATCTAAAAATCTCAATTTGACACTGAATCACCCCAAAGTAAACAAAATATTTTCAAGCCACTAAATAATGATATATTTGCAAGATGATGAGGCTTTTCAGGCCAACTGTTTTACCTAAACACAAACACAGAATTTGAAAGTGAATCTGTTTAAGTTTCCGAGGAAAAACTGCTTTACCCATCTCATTTCCTACTTTGCCATGATGGATCGAGAAGTACGGAACATTTTAAGATCTTTCCTCTTATGTCTGATTTCAGCACCCTTAAAAGAGTGAAAGTATCTACAGACCAGATAAATGCCCTCAAAGTACACAGGTTCATCAACTTAAAAGAAATGAGGTACAACCAGCATGAAGTATTAATTTAAGAAAGCTGTAAAAAAAAAAAAAAATTCTGCTAGTCACTTAGAAAATGGGCCAAAATCATGGCTAGATTCAATGCAAACTAAGCTGTCAAATAAATATTAGCTCTGGGGCCAGATGGACTTCAGTTTGAATCCCAGTACCAATCTTACGGTGACACAACTTTGGGTGAGGCTTCAAGCTGGTGCAAATCTCCATTTCTTCATCTGCAAAAGGGAGAGACTGTGAAGCCTGCCTCAAAGGACTGTGTCTAAATCAACTCTTGGTAAGTGCCTAAGAGTTGCATAAGAAGAGATCGATGTTTTAAGTATCTATAGCGGTAAGGCAGCAGGGGCTTAAGAATACAGGTGTGGATGGCCTGTGTTCTAATCCTACCTCCACCATTCACCAGCTTTGTGGCCTTGGGTATGTTAACCAGTCTGTCTGTGTGAAGAGACTCTAGCATTCAGCTCTGTGAAGATAATTATTGTACTCCCCTCACAGGGCAGCTGTGAGGATGAAAGGCAACAATATGTGCAAAGTGCTTATAGTTAATGGCATTTGCTTGCTCCTATTAATGTTGTACTTACTATGTATTAGATACTATAGTAATAGCTTTCTCTATATCAGGGATTGGCAAATTTTTCTGTTAAGGGCTAGATAGTAAATACCTTAGTCTTTGGGGTACATATGGTCTCTGTCACCATCCTCTTTTTACTTTTTTTATGGGTTGTAAAAAAACATGCTGCAGGCTGGATATAGGGCTGTTTCAAACTGTGAAGGGTCTACGATTTCACTCTCCTTGTAAGCTAATGAGTTAGCTGCCAAGTTCTGTGGAAGCTGGCAGAAGACAAGAGCCCTGGGATCATACACAAAAGAATTTGTTACTCGTGGCAGAGCAAGCAGCATGAGCTTCACTTTTGCATTGATCCTCCTTGCCCTGGACCCCCGTCCCACAGGGGTGATGTGGAACAGCCCAGGTGGATGCTGTGCTCATAGTGGGTTTGGGTCACAGCTAAGGAATCCCAACCGTAGGAATGCCAACCTTTATCAAGTAAATCTGTCTAAACTTTTCCTAAAGGGAGACATTATCTTTATTATGCTGGACAGTAAATAACCCTGTCCTCTGTTCCCCAGGGAGACACTATCTCTATCTTCCAAGGTTTTTTGCTATACAAAGTTCCTTGAAAAGATAACCTAAAACAATAGCTGCAGGTACGTGCCAGACACACGCAATGCTCTCTCCAAAAAAATGATCAGCAGAACAAAATGCCAAAGCTAGCATTATCTTAATCTGAGGGTGTTTCTATGAACAAATCAAGCAGATTTATAGTTTTTAAAAGGTGCCCCTAAAAGAAAGAAGTTGACAATTTTGAGGCTTAACATTGAATGCCATGGAGATTAAAAGTTAGATCTGTGACATTATGCACATCATTTCTGCTGAAAGAATATGTTTAGTTAAAAACAGAAACCAATTTGTAAATGCGAATTAAATGCATGCTCCACAAAAATATCTGGTGGAAAAAAAAATCCTTACATGTAGATATAAATGTTTCCTGACAGATGTAAATGAAAACTAATACAGTGACATTTTTCAAGTTAGCCACTGGAAAACATTGTGTGTGTGTGTGTGTGTGCGTGCACGTGTGTTTTAGAACAGCCTGAGCATTTTTCAGTTATGTTGGCCTAGGAAAGTATTTATGAAAAGAATAATAAATAATTAATTCTACTGGTTGGAAGCTGCAACTCCTTTCTGCTTCGACGGTATACGTTGAAATGCTGTTTAAATTATAGGAGCAAATTGATTCAAAGGCGTCCATTAGTGAGATGGCAAATAGGTTTGAAGTTGGCTAATAAATTTTAGATAAAGATACAGCATTTGATGAGGACGGCAACACTGGAGTACTGATCTACCAGTCACCAGTTTGTTAAATCGGTGGCTGAAGTCTAGATTTCTCCCCGTCTCATAACTCACTGTGTTAAACAATATGTCACAGGGCAACACAGGCAGAGGCAAGTCGGAACAGCTGCCGTGTGAGCCACCGGCACAGTCGTGTGGCAGCTGCTTACAGAGCTGAGGATAACACAGGACCCAGGTTGATGTCAGCATCCCTTCCCAAGTCTCTATCCCATCAGGGTTTACAGAACATTAATCTAGGCTAATTAAGCCCACCTGTGACATAAAAATTTCTACCCATAATATGCCTTGCAGCTTAAAGTCATGTCTGACATATCTATTAAGAAAAATTCTTAATCAAAATCAAGAAATCATGCATGAAGCTCTTAATTCTGTTCAGATGCATGTACTTTAGCTGGCTGCAACCTGCTGCTCTGGGCTATGGAATATTATGCAGCTATTGAAAAGAATAGCTGAAAGCTGTACTCACTAATCTGAAAGGATAGATACCATATGCTTTCTAGGGAGGGTGAAGTATGTATCCACTTATTTTAGAAAAAGAGAACAAAATCTTATACATGTGTTATGTATATTAACATGAAGAAAGATGTTGGAGAAATTAATAATTATGGTTACTTTAAGGGGGGAGGAGTAGAATGGGAAGGAAGTTTTTTTTTTTTTCTTTTTGAAGACAGGGTTTCACTCTGTTGCTCAGGCTAAAGTACAGTGGTGTGATCAGAGATCACTATAACCTCAAACTCCTGGGCTCAAGCTATCCTCCCGCCTCAGCCTCCAGAGTAGCTGAGACTAACAGGTGATTGCCTCTATGCCCCGCTAATTTTTTTAATTTTTTGTATAGATGAGGTCTCATTATGTTGCCCAGGTTGGTCTCTCCTGCCTCAGCCTCCCAAAGTGCTGGGATTACAGGTATGAGCCACAGCACCTGGTCTGAAGGGGGTGGGGGTTAATTCCTCCGTTATACAGCTCTATAATTTTTAAAAAAATTATTCAAATAACTATGCATTTCTTTTGTAATTGGAAAAAATCTAACACCAAAAACAAATGGTATGAAGCCTTGTGCAGCTTGTACAAAACTGTACAATGGCCAAGTTGCTTATTTTCACACATCACACTTGGTCATAAGGACAACTCAGGTTGACAACATAAACAGAGAAAAGGTGACAAAGGAATTCAAATTTACACTTTCTCAAGTTTGCTCCACATACCAATGGGGATGGGAGGAATAGAAGGCTTTTTTTGTTGTTGTTAAAGAATCCTATATTTTCCTTTCCTCATTTCATGGCCACTTTTTAAACAGAGCCATTGTGTGGTATTCCCAACCTTGGCCCAACTATGGGAAAGGCAGAATCCATAAATGAAAATCTCAGAGCAGACACTATCCCTCATTACACGTGGATCTGAAGCAGCCCGGGTGAGCAAGATGAGGACCTCGCATGCAGGTCTCAAAGAGAAAAACGCCAGCTGATCTGCAGCTCATCTCTGGAGCTTGGTGTACACATCTGGGTTTCACTGCCAATGACTGTGCACTCCTTAGGTACTCGTTCTTCACGAGTTCCCTTCCAAGACCAGCCTCAGCAAAATAGAAGGACAGGGATGATGTGTTCAGATCACGTTGCCGTCTGGTAGGGATACTCATGAAAGGGAATGATAACACTCACTTTAAAATTTTAGCAGACTACAAAATAAAATATCCAGATCGTGCAAATGGAGAAAATGAAGTGAAAAGTTACAGTGATTCATTTTTAATTAAGTTCTTAATTATAGAACAACAAAACAAGTAATTAATTTCTGTGTGGCTACATTAAGCACTCCACACTTAAATGAGGCAGAAAGAACAACTGAAAAGTATTTTCTCCCCTTTCTTGAGTTAATATAAGATATAAAATTACATGTGTGTGCATGTCTTTGTGTGTGCATGTGTGTATATATGATGGGGTGGGGAGGAAGAGGAAGATGGATGAAGGGAAATAATAATTGGCATTTATCAAGTGCTTATTATACAGGAGGTGAGGTTCAAAGTGATGAATCCAGCTATGTGAACTCAGTTAATCCTCACACAACCCAGTGCAGTGGATACTCACTACTTCTTCCACTTGACTGGTGAGGAATCTGAAGTTAAGAAAAATCAAAGAGCTCACCTATGTTCCTACAGCTAGTCAGCACAAAGCAGAGACTGGCACCCAGCTCCAGAGAGTCTTCTGGTCACCCTGTGCTATCCTGCCTTCTGAAAAGAGTCAAGAAAAGAGGAGGACAAAGGCAGACGTGGAGACTACAGCAGCGGCTGCCAAGCGTTCTGGAAAGGGGCAGACAGTAAATATTTTAGGCTTTACAGGCCATACAATCTCCATCCCAACTACATAACTTTGCTGTCATAGGGCGAAAGTAACCACGGACTACTTACAAACAAAGAAGTATGGGGCTGAGATCCAATAAAAGTTTACTTTTGGACACTGAAATTTGATTTCCATACAATTTTCACACATCACAAAACATTATTCTTTTCATTTTCCCCCCAAACATTTAAAAATGTACAAACCATTCTTTGCCCATGGGCTGTACAAAAACATACAGCAGCCACAGCCTGTGGAGGCAGTGTGATGTGGGGGGATGTGTTTGGGCTTCAGGGACAGGCAGGTTGAGCCCAGGCTCTGCCCTTTTAAAAGCTCTGTAACCTTGGGCAAGTTCCGTAACAGCTCCACACTTAGTTTCCATGTCTATAAAATGGGGATTAAAAATATCCACCTCATCAATTTATTTTGAGAATTAAATGAAACTATATATATATTGTGCCTAGTACAACTGTACTGGATACATGACAGACAATTTGTTCAGGAGTCCGTTTACTTGACAAATCACTTACTGAGTCTCTATTCCGTGCTAGGAACTATTTCAGGATCTGGGGACACCACTGTGAAAAAAAAGCAAATAAAATTTTCTGCCCTCGTGTAGCTGACATTCTCGTGCTAAGGTTTCCAAATGTGAAAACAACCCAACTTTTTACCAAGTTGTCTTAGTCCATCTGGGCTGCTAGGACAGCCCAGCTGCTATACTTTCCACTGAGTAACTTATAAACAACAGAAATTCATTTCTTGCAGGTCTAGAAACTGGAAGGTCCAAAGTTAAGGTACCAGCAGATTGGGTGTGTGGTGAGGGCTCCATCTCTGTTTCACAGATGGTGTCTTTTTGTTGTGTCTTCACATGGCAGAAGGGTGCAAACAGGTTCCCTTGGGCCTCTTTTATAATAAGAGCACTAACTCCATTCCTGAGGGCCATACCCTCATGACCTAATCTCCTCCCAAAGGCTCCATCTCTTAACACTATCACATCGGGGATTAGGTTTGAATATGCCAATTTGGGATGAGATATAAACATTGGGACCGTGCCACATATTAGGCTTCACCCATCAAAGAATAAGTCAAAAATGTGACTGGGTGTTGTGCTGTCAATCAAGTCTTGCAAATCACTCATCTGCAAGGCTGCAAGACGAATCTTATAAATATAAAACACAAACATGGATACTACGTGGCTATGGGTGTCAAATTCACACAGTTATGTCGATAACTATGCTCTCCTGTGTTCCTGTATGTGTGACTAGAAGATGAGATTCATGACAAGAGGAGAAGAGGAAAAAGAAACCCTAACTCCACATGGTTTAAAAGCAGCAGCACCACACACGCAATTTGTGCTCTCAGCTGAGAGTGTAACTGCACAGGTTCCAAAGCCCCAGCTAGCCTCAATTGCTAAAGATTTTCAGGAATTTCTTCTCCTATCCTAAAAAATAAAATAAAATAAAATAAAATAAAATAAAATAAAATGGGATGATCTGAGGGGAAATAAACCAACAGAAAAGGCTGTCATTTCCTGAGCATATCTCAGGAAGGCATAATTTCTCCACATGTGTAAAAATAAAACTTCTGAACTCAACTCTCACCACGCTGATGCGGTGGCCCGAAATAGCCTTTCAGCCGGGTCACCAGGAGAAACGATGCCTCGTGGGCTATAACTCACCTTTCTCCCAAGTGGGTCCCTACGGCCCTCTGTGGTGACGAACAAATTAACGCCAAATGTCACTTCATAATGATCAAGACCCAAGCAGTGATCACCGTAACAGCATGTACAGACACACTTAGGGCAGGTGGCCAGAAACAAACCATCCGGAGGAAAAAAATGCATATTTCACCACTCCATGGCAAAAAGGCTTCACAGCCAAACACATATTTCTCTGTTGCATTAAGGGCAAAGTCGTGAGATGGCAAACAGGCTGGATTGTTAAAGGATGAAATACAGCAAGGCTGTTTCCACACTGGCCAGCCTGAGAAGCACAATGGTGAGTCCATGCCAAAGCGGAGACTTCTAGAGCCTGTGAGTTGGCCCCACTGGAGGTAGGTGGGCAGGGGAAAGTAGATATCCTTCCTACTTACTCCAGGTAAGTGGCAGATAAATCTCTGGGAGTCCCGGCTCAGGCATTCTTCTCATCAGTAATTATAAAACCAAAAATTATGATCTACATTTGAGTGGAACAAAATGGACCAGTGGTCTGCTCCTTTTATTTTTTTTTTTAAACCTCTCTGTTGAAAGCCCCATCACAAAGTCTCTGCAAAGCTGTAATAACTTCAATTAACAAATCAGATGAAGCCAACAAAGATTCGTTCATTAAGAGGCATTTAAAGTCACTATACTGCACAGGTGTAGTTCTTCCCTGTCCTGCACTTATCCCCCCTTCTTCCGCTAATAGCTTCCCCATTCACCTTCCAGCAGCTCCTCTTCCTCAGTGCACATGGCGGGAGACTGACCCCACCTGCTAGATCAAGAAGTGAGCACATGACCCTGGATAGACCAATCAGAAATGGCCACCATGACTGGTTCAGAGCTGGCCAAATGACTCAGGTTGGTCTGATGTGAATGAAGCCCTGCGCACTGATTGGAACTTCTGGGAAAAGAGAACCACTCTTGTCCTGTGGTCTCAAATGAGGAACACTGGTACATTTTACAAACATTTTAATTATCTTTTTTTTTTCTACTGTAGGGTTTTCATTTGTATTCAATTCAAAATGTTTTCTAGTTTCTATTATGATTTCTTCTTTGACTCCTATGGTCTTCAGAAATTTTTTACTAAATTTCTAAATATATGGGGATTTTCCAGTTATCTTTTTGTTATCAATTTCTAGCTTAATTCCACTGTGATCACTTTAAAAGATGATGTACTCCTGCCATTGTTGGGGCTGTGCTCTGTATATGTTAATCAAAGTTTTAAAATCATGTTTACTTTTTCTCTATAATTGCTGATTATTTTTCTGATTATTAATCTGTTACAAAGAAGATGTGTTAAAATGTCGTCTTATGATTTGTGGATTTATCATTTTTTTTTCAAATTCTGTCAACTTTTGCTTTAAATATTTTGAGTCTATGTTATCAGGAACACATACTTTTAAAATTATCTTATCTTGCTAGTAAATTCAGCCATATATTTCCTTTTTATATCCCTCTTTCTGATGAATGGAAAGCGAATAAGATGATAGATTTGAACCCAAATATATCAATAATTACATAAATTATAAACATTAGATAGTTCAATCAAAAGACAAAATTTGCTAGCCTAGATTTTAAAAGCTATATGCTTCTTAAAAAAAAATTCCTTAAATATAAGGATATAAAAATTTTGACTGAAGGTGAAAGGATGGAAAAAATGTCAGTATGCAAGCACTAGCCTGAAATAAAGCTGAGGTAGCCATGTTCATAGCATACAAAGTAGATTTTAAGACAAAAACATTTTAATTATCTTAAAACAACAACGGAGTAAAATTAATTGATCTCTTTATAAATAGATGAATAGAAAATAAAATAAAATTGGTAAGCCTGCAGTTAATGAAGCAGCCCTATTAACGAAGCTTTTGTCCGAAACCAAACTTCTCTTCTGTCACTGTGTGCCAAGAAAATAATCCTAGTAGGAAAAGGGTAGGTCCACTGTTACTAAAGAACAAAAACAAAAAGAGGTCCTCCAATTGATCTCAAACTGATAGAACTCAATTAGAATCTTTGAAAGTATTTAATTAATATTCTATCCTCAGTCAATGTAATAATGACTTCATACAATACTGTTAAATAAATCTGAAAATCCTGTTTCCCTAAATGGCCAATTTCCTATTAAAAAACAAAAACTCACCAATTCCACAAAAGAGGTCAAATTCCTAAAATGGGCACTTAAAGCCTTCCTCAAGCTGATCCCAACTCAACTTTCCCACATATCCCTTAAAATGCAACTTTCATGTGAAAAAGTTTTTGTTTCATTCACTGTTGTATCCCCAAGACCTAAAATACTGTCTAGCAACATTGGGTGCCACATTTTGCTGAATGGTTAAATGAGTGTCTGAAAACAGTATTACTCTTAGACCTAGGGAAGACAGATCCCTGTCCTAGACCCTAACCTTTTAGAAAACATTATATATCAAGCCCTCACAAAATAAATGTATCAGAATACACGTGGGTGCTTCTGTCCATTACAGATCTGCTGCTGAGTGTTGGCAGGGTGTGACATGTGACCCTACACATCCATTCTCTGACTAACACCATCCGAGCCCCAGAAGATCGCTGCTCCACATCTCATACCATCTGACTTACATCTGAATGCCCTGATGGTGAGTAGTGTGCTGTTCCCAAGCTCAGAAATACTAAATGTTGCTGCCTACCAGGAGGATTTGAGTCTTATAAGCTTTTAGATAACAGAAAAGACAAATTAATTAACTTGTCAAATCCTTCCTCTCAGATAGCCTAAATCCGATAGACTCTTGTATAATAAAGTGTTGTGTCCCAGGAGTACAGGGTATCCATTGTTATGTGTTCCAGTTCATGATTTAAGGAAGGCACTTACTAATTAGAAAGTATTAACAACAGGTACAAGTAGTGGCTAATATTAAAATATTTATATCATTATATTTATACATATGCAAGACTAGAAGGAACATGCATATAGCATGATGCCAACCAGATGGATAGTCCATGCTAGAATTTTCATCTGTCTTATTTTTATTTTAAAAAATAACATGATTCAAATTTTCAAAAAGAAATTAACACACTAACTTTCTCTTTAAAATGGTTTTAATCTTAAAAAATAAAAATAAAGAAGCAGTGGTAAATATATCACAGTGGGAACAAAACAGAATCCTAAATGTTCCTAAGAAACTTCTCAATTTTAATTTGAACTTTATTTTGAGTTGTATTTAACTCACAGTAGTTTTGAGGCCAGGGCCTTGTGAAGCATATATAACCCACATGTCTCTTCACCTTGGGAGCCCTAAGAACTATTTTTCAAGTTGCATATAACTCACACATAGAAAACAATAACAAATAACAAATTTTTCATTAAATTAGAAAGGATCATTTTGTTTTTGAAGTTTTTATTATATTTTCGTAATAGAACACCACGGCCCCAAGGAAGGATTTTTTTTTTCTATTGTGGCAATGTGCTAAACTTCAAACATAAATAATTTCACTTATAGTTTTAAATCATTATTTAATTAAAACCAAATATCTATGAGACAGTAAAAATTTTTATATTCTTTCATTATTACTTGTAGTTGTCATTTAAATTTTAATTGATAACTGAGTATTTTTGAAGAGAAACAACTTGAAAGTATGCAAAAATAATTTAAAATTTTCAATTTGTTACATTTCCTTTTATTTACATTTTTATAAACTCCATAGGATTTTATGCTTTAGATCATCCTAATTTAACTCAATTGTTAAATATTTTAACAATTTATTTTATAATACAGGCATAAACACCTCTATACATAAATTTGTGAGTACATCTTTAAATATTCTTTTAAGATATTTTCCTACATATGAAATTCCTAGGTGAAAAACATTTTAAAAACTTTTCATAGAGATTTCCAAATGATACCTTGGAGTTGTAGAACTAAATTGTTCTTTCTACCCATAGTGTATAAGAATGCTCATTGGTACACTACTCCAACACTGTGTATTAACAGCTTCAACCCATGGTAATTTTACATCTATAAAAATGGAATATAGTTTCTATTCTAAATCACTTCTTCTCTGCTAATAAGCTTGAATACTTTCCAAATATTTATTGGTCTTCTGCATGACTTTTTAGAATTTTGCCAATTGTCCTATTATATGCTTGTTTGTATGTTTTATTTTAGCTTGTTGATTTGCAGGAGCTGTTTATTTATTAAGTAGAATTAAGGTCTGAACGGACAGCTAAAAATTCTGTGACTAACTCAAGCCCATACTTACAGAAATAATTCAAAATTGTGCTTCTTTTATTAATGTGGTGCTAAATTACTTTATGAGTTCTTAAAGATTCTTATTTTTGGCAAGTTTGAGGTAAGGAATAAGAAGTTTCCTGTGTTTCCACATGTGAGTACTAGTAACGGTATTTGCAGGCCAAACACATGTTTAAAGCAGGCAGGGAAGTGAACTCTGTAAAGTGGAGATTTGTAGAGTGTGATAATGAGGTAAGTCGTTATGTTCTAACTGGTCTTAACTGTTCCATAAATGTTTCTTTTACCCTGTAAACTTTAAGGTCAAGATAATAAGAGGAGCACTTAAAGTAAAGAAAAGCCATGTGGGCCTTGGCTAGAGAACATGCCTTTTTTTTTTTGAGGGGAGGGGGTGGCAGATAATCTGGAATACTCTTTAACTGTTGTATGAACACATAACAGTAAAATTTCTCCTCTAGCATGACTGCCAAACCCAAAGGAAGAGCAACTGGGCTGTATCGTTTGCTTTCTAGGCAGTTCCTTGGAATTCCATGGGAGTGTCAAGCCCTTCAAAAGGGTTTGTTGTGTCCTCCAAAGCACAGCCCTGGCAAACACACCACAAATTTAGAAAAGGGTGTAGCATCTAAGTGGTAATCTAGTTATATAATCTGCAAGATCATCTCTGCAGTCATTTTGGGTTTCACACCATTGGTAATACGTTAATGCCAAAAATGAGCATGTCAGCATTAAATCTTCCAGTGAAACTACCTATTTTTTGCCTATTTTTAATCCTTTTTTTTAATCCCAGAAAATGGAGAGCTAACAATATACAGAACTTACTGGTACATTAAATAAACAGTAGAATGTTTCCCTGTTATTAATGCTGCTAATATAATGCTAATCTAATTTTTAAAACTTCCTCCAAACATCTTTGGCAAACATGAAATTAATAGATTACTGGTTAGTGTTTGAAACATTTTAAATGTCACAAGCCATGCTTCTAAAATAAAATATTTTTAATTATATGGAGGTTATTTTAATAAATAGGCAGTTCAGAACTCATAACTGCCAAACAATTAACAGTTTTTCCTACAACATAACTGTATACAGTATGGCCTGGATTTATTATACATATGGTTCTTTTTCTAGGAAACAAAGTTTGTGAAAACTTATTTATTTGTCTCTGATTTTTTAGGAGAATAAAAAAAACAGTGGAGATATATTCAGCTCCTGTTTCAAGAAAGAAAAAATCTCAATGACAAGAGTGGTTATTTGTCCCTGTTCACACACCAAGTAAGCAGTTGAGAGAATATTAGAATCTAAATCTTAGAAGCCCAAGAATTTCAAAAGTTGTCAAATCACTTTTGCATTCAAAGCAGTAGAGCATGTGTGATAACTGTTCCAAAATCTTTCCAAAAGAATAAAGAATCTGTGATATAATTAAAAAAGAAGCCTCCCAATGTCACAAGGAATGGGGGTGGAAGAAAACCCCTCTGGCTGACATGGGATTCTATTCCTTGGTTTTAATTTCATGGTTGCAGGGGGTTAGGGGAGAGTAAACAGCAGTGCCTCCCACCGAGCTCCCTGCAGGTTCTCCTTGTAGGAATGAGATTTTACTAGTGATTTATATTGTTTGAGACATACCCAAAGAGTCTTATGTCATTCAATCCCCCCATCCAACGCTGGCTTGGAGGAGTCTGCACCACCTCATGCAGGCCTATAACTGTCAAATGGCATTTCCCAAATCCATCAATACTGTCTGCTGCCAAATAAATACCTTGCTACTCTACAGGTTGCAAATATTTCAATCATTGTGCAGACCTGCGGCAGCATCTGAGCAAACTTGGAAGAAAACTCATGAAATCTGATGGCTTTATTTACCTTTCCAACGTAAGAGAAACATACAAGCCTAAACCTTCACTTTCCAAATGTTTACTGGAGATTAGAAAAATAACAGATGACAGCCAATGTGTCAGCCTAGAAGAATCACAAAAATCCTTCTTTAAACAATCTAGCAGCCAGATGAAGACCCCAGGCCAGGAGCCTGTGTGTGTATAAGAAGTTCATGGGGCCGGCATTCCTTTGGATTGCTGAGAAATATAAAAGACATGCCCTTAAGTCCAAAGCCAAAAGTGCCACAGAGAGTGGATTGCCTTGGCCTGATCTGAAGCAAATCTATCTAGATGTGTCTGACTCTTTGAATCAGAATGCAGGAAACTAGGGCTGTTCCGTATGGTTGTTCAGGTTCTATAATGAACGACTCAAGAGGTCATCATTTACATAAACTACAAAGAGATAGAGCCTTCTACATGTATGTAATCACAGATAACAGCCTGCAGGATTCCAAAGAGGGGCATCTGAGCCAGTCTATGATTCACTAATGTCCTGCTCTGTTCTCTGTTCACATTTATATATGAACTCATCAGTCAGTCATTCATTTGACAAATATTCACTAAATGCAAATGAAATGGGAATCTCATTGAATCCTACCACTACCTTTTTTGGTAGATGCTGTTCTTCCCATTTAGCAAATGACACAACTGAGGCCAAGAGAGGGTCATTAAATTGTCTAGGAGGGTCACAAAGCTGTGTCTTCCAAGTCTGAGTTTAGTACATTTCTCTCCTAGACTAAGTTGCTTGGTTCACTAGAGCAAAAAATTCTTTTCTCAGCCACGAATGTAAGACTCAAGTTCTCTGACAGAATAAGATGGAAGGCAGAATAAGATGGAAGGGAGGACACAGCGAGGTGAAGCAAGGTGGTAAGGGCCAGCAGGTTTAGAAGCTAGAGCTGCAAACTGACTGGGGTGACAACATCCAGTCTTTCTTCCACTTCATTTAAGAGAGGTGCAGAGCTGAATGGTGTGGTGGACAGGCCACCGGATTGGGAGGCAGAAGAACTATGCTCACATGGTGATAGTAACTGTGTGGCCTTGAATGAGTTACTAATTTCTCTGAACTTGAAGTTCTTCATCAATAAAATGGGAATAATAAAACCTCATAGGGCTATTTGCAGGAATAAATGTGATTATGGAATTATGAGGGCTAGAAAAATATCTGTCGTGGACGCTCAATACACTGTGGATGTTATTATTGACTGTTCTTGGGATGCATGATACGTGGGTAGGTCTCTGGTATCTCAAGGGTACATATTTACTAAGTGGGGTGTGTGGGGATGCAGAAAGAATGTGCTCTTCTTTCATGCCTTCCCTTCCCCAAAGGACGTAAGGAGAATAAACGTGCTCGTACATTGCCAAGAGAGAAAAATGCAAATTCTTTTTTTCCCTCTCTTTTTAATTTCAGAATATTACAGGGGTACAAACATTTTGGTTACATGAATTGCTTTTGTACTGATTGAGTCAAAGTTATGAGTGTGTCCATCACCCAAATAGTGTGCATTGTACCCATCATAGCAGCACAATTCACAATCAAAAAGATGTGGAAAAATGCAAATTATTCTGGATAAATTAGCTTTTGCAGTTACCTTTCTCTTTGCTGCTTAAGCAGAGGAGAGACAGAAGTCATAGCAAAGAGAGAGGTAACCACAAAAGCTAGTCCATCCAAAAAATTTACATTTTTCTCTCTCGGCAATATAGGTTCTTAGCGTCTTCCAAGTTTTTAAATCCCTTAGATTTATTCATTTATGTTTCTTTTTCCTGCTTCTAAAAGGTAGCTGTTCTTGCCCACTGTTTTGGAAGTAAGAAAACCTGGGGACTGTTCTGTAGGCTCATAAAGACAGCAAGCCGGAAAGTAGAAGGTATGGCAGGGAGAAGGGGGAATCTGAATGTGCCAAGACATTAGACCCTTATTGGTTATGGCAAACGTTAAACAGTCTAGAAAATCAGAGGCCTTGGAAAAGGCTTGTAAAAATAACAACGTGAGCACTTAGTGTGAAGGCGAGGGACATGAAAAGGGAAGCTGTGGGTGGCATTTGAGACGTGTTGGAAACTGTGCTGGAAACACATCCTGAACTGCTCTTGCAAAGTAAGGCCTCTTAAGAGGTTCCTGTGGTCCTCCCAACCCCCAGTACCAGGCAGGGCAAGATGCATTGCCGCCCATGGGCAGATGGATGGTTTTCAATACTCTGTTTGGGGTGGGGAATGAGGGGCGCACCTCACAGCCTGCACCTGGCGCTTTCCAAGGGGACTCCTTGAGAGGGAGTTTGCACAGATGCAGTAGAGATGGAAAATCTCTGTGTGAGAAGACAAAATGGATATTTCTCAGGGGTAAAGAACAAGAGAAGAATTCTCCATGGAAGAAAGTTTAAAAAGAAAAAAAGGAGCATCACACAGAAATCTCTCAAAAGTGAAGCTAGCTAAGTGAGCAGCATAGACCATATTTCCTGAGTGAGTGGCTGCTTGAATGAGCTTTGTGTTTGTCCTCGATCAACACTGCAACGTGAAATGCAAGGCCAGGGGTGGGAGGTGCACACTGAAACCATGCTCCTGACTTTACCACCTTACCTTTCTCATTCCCAAGTCCCCATTACATACCTCCTACAATTAGTCTCTTGGGTTTTATTTTTCAAATTCCATTTTAGTGAAAGTAATGTTGTTCATATTGCTCTATGACTATTTAAAACTAAAATGAAGTTTTATATTTGTGAAGTTAAATATCTTATTTCCCAGGCTCTTAGGATATCTATGGCTAATTTGAATCAACCATTAAACCGACCGTATTCAAATATGTCCATGAAATCACAGCATCCGTGAGTCAGGAGAATGAGATGCTGGAAAGCACAGAAGTGTGAAACTTCTGGCAGACACTGGGGCACAGTGATGTCTTCCATAATCCAGTTCTGCTACTTACTAACCTTGTGATCTCGAGCAGGGTACTTAACTCCTTTGTGCCTCAGTTTCCTCAACTGTAAAATGACATCATAATAACATCTATTCTTAGTGTTCCTGAAAAGGCTGAAAGTCAAAACACATGCAAAACATTTAGGACAGGGCCTGGCAAAATAAGAGTTCATGTATACTAGATTTGATAATGACTCTTATCATTACTGTTAGTAATGGATTCCTAGTTTCAGACATGCTAGCAGTGTTATGTGATGAAAAGAATATGTATAACCTTAGGACATGATTTTAAGCAAATGACGTAATACATCTGAACCCTAATTTTCCCTCTTCTGTGCTATAGGGAGAACAACAGGAATCTTCCGAGGATTAAAAGACACAAGGAAGTGGATGCCAAATTCATCTTTATTCTCTTCCAAAACAGAGCTGGAAAATTGGAACAATTATTCCGATCTAAACAGAGGGTACAGTCCGACATTTATAAAGGGCCTACGTAAATAGATGATATTACTGCCACTATTTGCGTTTCTATCAGCCCCTATGCTGAGTAATCAATAATGAATGTTGTTTAAACAAATGGTGTAATTTTCCAGTCTGTGTTGTTCTAAACCGACCTTTACTCCTCATTGCCACTTGTAATGCATGCATAATTCAACGATGAAGCGCAAGGAGAAATAAGGATGTTGGTCTAAGTGGCCCTTTTTGGGTTGTTTTTGATGATTTGTTATAATCCTATAAATAATACAAAGCTTGTCATTGTAAATATGTGTTATCTTAGGGTATGTTTAGTGGCTAAAATAATAAAAGCTAGTCCACCTCTCCTGGCAATCTCAAGGCATAATTAATTGCTGGTAAGATGTATTCTAGAACTTGAGTGCCCTAAAGTAGAAGGAAAAATAAAGGCTATTGTCAACACAAATGCTAAAAGAAATGCCTAAAGGAAATAGTCATTTGCCATTTGGGAGAAGTGTTTGCTGGAATACGTGTCTGGGAGGCAAGAAGATGACTCTGAATCATCAGGTAGAGAGATGTGTATGTATGCACATATACATACTCTTTAATAAATCTCAAATCGAGGGATATACAAAGCTAACTTGTCAATTTTAACTCTTTTCTGTTATTCACACACACACCTCTACCTGACAAAAATATATATATACAAAAATATATCTGTGTATGCACATACATACATACACACATGGATTGTTTTTAAAAAATAAAGCATAACTCAAGGGGTGTTCTGAGCTAGTTTCCATCAATTCTAACTCTAGTCTGTTGTTTGTTCACCTGCACACTCTCACCGCGCAATAAAATCCTTTCAATATGGGAGACAAGAGTGAGACACCCCTCTTTCCCCAAAGGGCACCTCTGTGTGCTCCCTCAGATTATAGCTGATGACATGTCAATGAAACAGTGCTTGCTCTCGTCCCAGAGATCAAAATGAGGGCTTAACCTGCAATTTACTCTACAAGTCCCAAGACACTTGCCAGATCTGAAGACTTCATTCTAATCTTCCCTGCTGAAAAAATAATCAAATACTCCAGCAAAGATGTATTGACAACCCTTAATTAACCATGCTAATGGGGAGAAGAGATAGCATGGTTAAATGAAATCCACACATAACCCCAAACCTTCCTTGGCCATTAATTTCCAGCTTCTCCTTCACTAAACCTTACAGAGAGGGGGTGTAGATAGAGAGAGATTGACTAATCATTTAACAATAGAATTAATTGATGTCTACATCTGCACCATGCCAATCATCGGTTGGACAAGCTAACAAGCAAGAAACTGGCCAAGGACGCCATGTCCACAAAGCAGTGGGGTTCGTTGGTAATGCGTTTGGATCCTTTTGGATGCAAGGAAATATATTTTAGGCAGCATTCAGAATGAAGTCAGTTGGAATAGTTTTGCAGCAACAGGCCAATTTGATGGAGACCTTGGTTCCTTACCTATTCATTGTTGCTGCTCAGTTGGATAGAAGGAGGAAGAGTAGAGAGAGGCCTAGCACCTGCACAGAGTGAAACAGGCAATGCTTTGTGATGAGCAGCTGACTGCAATGAACCAGGCTACAGAAAGGGCAAAAGCTGACTCCTGCAAATTAACCAGAGCAAAGGGAAGACAAGGGAGCGGGAGGTTTCCCTAAATGAGGAGATGAGCACTTGTTCTTTTCCAAGCTTCATAAGAACATACTGTGATGCGGTACCATGAAATACAACCTTGGAATGGAAACAGGGCAAAAATAAAAGTGGGCTTCCTCCTCCTCCTCCTTAAAACATCTGGTGCAGCCACACCAGATGGCAAGAGCCAGAACTGTGTGACGTTGGGGAAGTTACTCCATCCACCTGAGCCTCAGGCTGCCTCAGTGGCCACCTCTGTGCCTCCACCTTGCCTGGCACAACGTGAGTACCTAGGAAGCAGTCCTTATGATGCTAAGAGCTTCTACTCTTCGGCCAGGCACATCAAATGGACTATCTCACTTAATCTTGCCAACAAAACGTTATTTTTGGTTATCCTTCTATTACAGAGGAGAAAACAAAGGCACAGGAAGGTGAAGTTACATGCTCAAAGTTACACAGCTAGAAAGGAGCAGAGAATCGAACCCAGGGTATCAAGCTCCAGAACTAAGCTCACAACCACAACACTGATGTTTTGGGAGCTCTTCCTAGCATACCAGATAGACCCTGTGTAAACACTCTGTGTGTGTGTGTTCTCGTTTAATCCCTGTACAGCCCTATAAATTAGAAATTCCTACCATTATGTTATACAAATGAGGAAACTGATGTTGGAGAGGGGCAGTCAGCTGCCAAGGTTACAGAGCCAGGGAGCAGGGGTGGCACGTCCAGGTGAAGGTAATGATTAAGAACACAGGTCTGGAGTGGGTTTGAATCACTCTGTGTTCAGCTGCTCACTGGGGACATGGCCTCAGACCTCTGATTACTGTAGGGCTTTATTACTTTCTGAATTCCCTTTGCTGTTGCCCTCCCCTTCCTCCCATTTCCCCTTCCGTTGCCCTTTCTCCCCACCCAGGCCCCAGCCCCCGCCTCACAGCCATCTCCGCTATTAAACGTTTGTGGAATGTACAGCATTCAAAAGCCACATTCTAGTCTGCAGTTTTCAATTCTTGGGAAGAAAGGGGCCGTATAACTACAAACAATCAAGTCCCAAATGTCATTGAAATGATCATTTCGGTCCACCTAAGCTTATACGAAAACATTTTCTGTGCTCTGATCTACCCCACTTGCACTGCCAGGCAGGTCGGGCCCCAGATGAAACACCTTCTCACCTGCACACTGAAAACTGCACGCACTGGAAACGCAGCCCAGGCTTCTCCCAAAAACATAACTGGTCTCTGAGTCACATGCTAAAAATTAAGGGGATTAAGGGGACTCTAGATTTACATTAAAAATACAAGATGAAACTCAGTCCCGAGGCTAATGCAGGGTGCAATGGAGACAGTCATCCTTACTAAGCATGGAGATAAACAATGTGAATGGCACACTGGTGCCTGGTGCGGTGCAGGAGGTCCCTGGAGGAGAGGGGGGAGAAAGCATCGTGTGCAGCAGCACAGCCCTGCCTGTATACCTGGAGCTCTGGAGATGGACTGCCTGGGTTCAAATCCACAAGACTTCCACCGCCACCACGGATCATGAGCTTGGAAAAGGCACTCAACCACTCCATGCTTTCTCGTCTGTCAAACAGGGCACATGAGTTGTCTTGGGGACTGAATGATGTAGATCCACGTAGAACACAGAGTCCTGTGCCCTGTGAAATCCCCGGCCCAGAGCAAACACTAAATCAATGTAATTAGCATCATCATTCTATTACATAGCTGGTGCTTCATGTATATATTATGTCACATAATAAATGCCCATGGCTTGGGAGGTGTGCGCTTCAATTTCCACTTTGGAGGGCTATAGATGGCCAAGGCGCCATGTGCAGTTGGCTTCTGCATAAGTGTCCTCTTTCCCCACACCTTCGGTAAGGTACGAGCCCTTCATCATTGTCTGTGTGGGTGGAGTATGCATGGGCAGAAGGCAAGGGAGCAGGTGGAACCCCACATCCAGGTGGGCACAGTGCAGCCCAGAAGAACATCCCTAGAAAGCGATGTGATGCAGGGACGGACCCAAGACCACAGATGCAGGGGTACAGAGTTAGAGCAGACAATGAGCTTTCATGGGGTGGAGGAGGGCAGTGCAGAACGAGGGTTTGAGTGGATCTAATACATTTGAAGGGAATACAGATCCCGGTTGAAATCTGGGTCCAACTGGCACTGCTGGCACCTACATTCATGAGTTACCTCTCCTGTTCAGCTGTAACCTCCTTCAGAATTGGGACTGCACCCTTACAAATACTGAGTCCTCCAGAGTCCCCAGTGTCACCTTGTACAGCCAGGGTGTAAAAAGTGGGCAGTGGCAGTGGAAGCTAAGTCTACTCAGAGTGCAAGCAAAAATGGGTGTGTTGTTCACAGAGAATTTCAAAACATTAATAAAACTGGCCAAAGTTCAACTGCTCTTTGTCATCGCTATGCTCAGCAATTCTAAACAAAGTCATTGAAAACATACCCCCCTCAACCTGGGGTGGCCTGTGCCCATTGCCCCCCTCTCTTGGCACCTCACAGTTTTGCACACTCAACCAATATTATCTGAAGGACTAAACCCGAAAAAAGGGGGCTGGAGAAGGACAGAAACCCTGTTGATTTCTGGGCAGCAAACATGTAAACGTACTGACATTGAAATATACAAAGTACATCTTTCAAGAAAACTCATGCCATTCTTTCTCATGTGAAATGATAACACATCCCAACGCAAGACTCCAACTGCACAGACCAAACAGACCAAAGTTGCTATGAGCTGACTGGAAACAGGACATCTTGCATTCTTGTGGCTACGAAAATCACTCCAGGGTCCTAGGATTTATTTCCCTTTCTCAGGAGCCCAGGACAGATAATGAATACCCCTTAGCAGCTGATCAATCGCTGGCACTTCCAGGCAGGCACCCATCACCCCTCCCTGCCGCCCCGCCGCCCCTAAACAAGGTTAAAAGAACAGACCCATGAGTGATGGTCAGAGAGGAACTGGCTTCAGAAGAGGAAGCTGAAAATATTAAGAAATCAACATGGGCATTTAAAAGCAAAGCCCTTTCCATGCCACAGAAGACGTTTTGCTATTCATCTTGTTCCCTGACTCTGCTTCACCAACTTGATGGAAGATGGTTTAACTGACATAAAAACCAGCTATACATGAATAGCGGTGATGGATGGAGCCATTGCAAGCATCGGCCAAAAAAACGGCACTAAAAGATGCCTCGGGCTTCCTGTTAACTGTTTTATGAGGGGACCAATACTTTTACCCGCTCTTGTTTAAAGAATAAATTAGCAGAACAAGTAGTTTCAAAAACAGGGTAGGGTTACACAAGGAAAGAAAAAAAGTGGAAGGCCTTTGGAATGTTAGCATATGCGTGAGGACAGTTAGGACAGTGAAAACTGGATTGTTTAAGGCTTGTTCCATATGCAGCTGTTTGGTTTCAGGGTACGTGATTTAACTGGGTTTTATTTAATTCCATGTAATAACAAATTGTGCCGTTAAGTAGTCCTACCATACAAACGCAATGTTTCAGTGGCAACACAAAGAAAATCTAGTCTTCGATGGGAGCCTTAAAAAGAATGTACAGATGCTACAAATTAGCCATGATAAAGAAGGGGGTGAGAGAGGGAGATAATCTGCAAAAAAGAAAAGAAAAATTAGGTTAGGGAGGGCAGTTTTGCATGACTTGTGCTAAAGTGTGGAGTCTTTCAATACAGGGAGAATGAGACATACAGCATCGTATTCTTTGAATGTTTCTTAATATGGAAAGGACAAGAGCAGAGGTTTCAAAAGTGTTAGTTAGAATTCTCCCCCCACTTTTTTTTTGTTCTCTTTTCTGGAGTGTAGAGGGCCTTTTCCTGCCTTTCTTCCCTCTTATTTTGAAGAAGGTTAATTATGACTTGGGAGCAACGTAAGCCTCCTGGCACTTGGGACTCGGCCATTGTGGAAGAAGAATATTGTCCGTGCTGTACTGCAGGTACTAACTTAAGAAGCATCCAAATTTGGAACTCCTTTCAGAATCCTCGAGACAGATTCTATGTCACGGCATTCTATGGGATGACAAATACCCACTCCGTTCCCACTTGTCTTTGAAGACGCGCACATTAGTGGAGCATAAAATTCACTTGACTTTTAAAATAAAGTAAGCTGGCTATTTGGCCAATCTAGAGTAAGTTCTTATCTCAACATTTCAAATCAAAAGGCCCACTTACGCCTGTCCTCTCTCGGCTCTCCAGCCAAGCTCAAGGTTTTCCCAATTACATGGTGGATTTCTGGCCCAAGTTAATATGTATCAGGAGTTCTCAAGCGTCTGCACCTTTGACCTAGAAATTCTACTTCTGGCAAATCAATCCCATGGAAATAAAACCTTAAATGGAAAAATGTTTGAGAACCAAGGTGTTCACAGCCATGGAAATGACGCTGAAAAGAGTTAGTAACAACCTCAAAAGTCCAGGTAACAGGAGAAGGATGCACTAAACCATGGTTCATCTCATTGGTTTACCATCATGCATCCATTCAAAGCCCTGATTAGCGCCATCTAGAGGACAACTTAGAGGTGTTCTTATGAGATATTAAGAGAAAAAAGAAACTACTCTCTGTATGACATGATCACTACTGTGTTGAAATAGAAATCTCTGAAATATTTGGAGTGTGGTAACAGAATTAATTTAGAGGTAATGAGGGAATCCATCAAAAGTGTATATGCTGCAATGACAACAAAACAAAATAAAACAAAATGACCTGCACATTTGGAAGTACCAGAAGGATATGTGCCAAAATGCTAAGAATAGACAAATATCGGGGGATTTTTTTTACCCTCTTGCTCTTTCTACAACTTTTGAGTGGTTTCTATTTTTTAAATGAACATATTCTTATTTCATATAGGAAATGGCTCTTTTTAAGAAGACATGAGATTTCAGGAGAAAAAAACAATTTTTTTTTTTTTGCTCCTATGAGAATTCAGTGGATAAGACATGCATATTCTGGGCCCTCCTACCTCATTCCACAAGAATTTGTACCTACAAGTGGAGGAGCCTCGGTGCTCTCAAGGCTAAAGGCTAAGCCCCGAAAGGTCCGGAGAGGCCAGTGACTAAGGAATGGGTTTCCGCCAGGATTTCACTGCTGAATTGCATCACTGCCCTTAATCCTTTCCAGAGATACTCAAAAGGACCAGGAATGGTGAATTTACCAATCAACAGAGTGGACGTAACTAAAAAGGGGAATGTGAAAACCTGGGGAAGATACAATGCCCCAGGGAGGCCACGGTCTTTAAATCAAAGCAGGGCTAGAGGTCGAATCCTACTCTGCACACTTCACAGCTTAGACATGTCGCCAAGCCTCCCAGGGTCTCAATTTCTTCAACATCAGGAGAAACAAATGACTGTTAGCAGGTTTAAATGAGGCAGGACATAACATATGACATAAATGGCAATGTATCAGCATCTAGGATATGATTATACCTCATAATAATAACTGACCCCTTCCTTACATGCCCAACACCAAGCTAAGCACATCATGGGATCCTCCTAGGATTATTTTATTTAACCCCCATCAGGAAAATACTGTTATCATCTGCTTATCACACACAGGGACACTGAAGTGGTGAGGATTTGAGTTACTCGCCCACCCTTGGAAAGGCGGAAAATAGGAGCACAGCAGGACATGTCCCGACCACCTTGGACACCTTCTGTCATGTGCTTAGCTGAAATGAGGCGCTTTCTGAAGAGCAATCCATGCAGGAAATCTAACGGTAGCATGGAGATTGGATCAAGAATAAGGGCTTCCCGCCAGGAGTGGTGGCTTCCACCTATAATCCCAGCACTTTGGGAGACCAAGGCGGGAGGATTGCTTAAAGCCAGGAGAACGAGACAAGCCTGAGCAACAAAGCGAGACCCCATTTGTACAAAAAATAGAAAGATCAGCCAAGCGTGGTGGCCCGTACCTGTAGCCCCAGGTACTCGGTAGGCTCAGGTGGGAGGATAGCTTGAGTCTGGGAGATTGAGGCTGCAGTGAACTATGATGACACCACTGCACTCTAGGCCTGGCAACAGAATGAGACCCCATGTCTGTCAACCAATCAATCAATAAATAAATCAATAAAAGGGCTCCCAAACTTTAAAATGCAAGAGAGTATCATATGGTTGCACTGAAAGAAGGAACCTGGGCAGGAGGATGGTTAGGCTGGGGACAGGGAACATAAGTCTTACATGTCTCTTATTCCTTTTGCTTCTACTTCCTGTTCCCCAAGAGCCATGGGTCCCAGAGAAGGGAGAAGGGTCAGGAGAAAGGGGGGCTCAGAAGGTCACCCTGACCACCCCCACCTTTTGAATAAACCTCCTCGAACCCTGGTTCCATGTCTCCCTCACCCAAGGATTTATGTCTTATTTTCAATGGAATGTTACATTCGGTCAGACCACGAAGAAAACTCCTCATTATACACTAGGAAATGTGTGGAAAGAGAATTATTTACCCAAGGCAGCGCTCAATCAGTGTTGCCCGAATATTTATTTAGCCCACACACGGAGAAGTTGTGTTAATGTTTGCCAAAGAATGTAGCTCTATAAAGTAACTGGGTCAAAAAAAGACGGCATATCATTTTACAAATAACTTAGAAATTGCTTAAGTTAAATTGCTGGGCTCTCTCAGGTTTGTCTTTTCAAAAAGGCTGCAGAAACAATATCCAGAATTATGTCTCATAAAATACAGGTATTACAAAGTGGCTGTTTAGCCCATTAAAGAAAATGGAGAGTGAAATCTGAATTATTTCTACCCGAGGCAGAAGCAGACAGAGTTACCAAAATTATGTTAGGCCGACGTCGCCATTCTTCAAGTCTGCGGGGCAGCAGCGCTAACGGCTCCGGCACCGGGACTCTATTAGGCGAGCTGTATTTCTCAGTCAACAATGACAGGAATGCCATTTCTCAGCCCCAAATCTAGTGTAGCTATGGGGAATTCACCCAAAACATTTGCTTTTGCTTTATCAGCGGCATTTGTCTGCCTCAAAAAGCCCTGTGCGGGAGCGGGCTATGAAGTGATGCTGTCAGAGGATACTGTGGGTGGCTTATTTAAGTGACAAGAAGGTGAGCAGTGACCAGCTGGGTGCGAATCCTGGTTCTGTCCTCCATGAGTTGGGCAAATCTGAGCAATGATGTCATGATAATTACTCATCATAACAGCCACAGGGATTGTCATCATGCCAGGGCTGGGACAAGGGTGAGATGAGCAGGCTCTGATGGTGACAAAGGGTGGAGGGGGAAGGAAGAGAAAAGGCAGGCAAAGGAGGGAAAAGAAAAACTAAAATGATAGTAATAGTATCCACTGGCATTTATTTAGCATTTACTATACACTGGGAACTGTACTGACGGCACACAAGGCCCACCTGATCCACTGAAACCCTTTGGGAAATACCATGGCTATTCTCCTTTTAATGAGGTCACAGTATTTTCTCTGTTTTTAAAATTTCAATATAATTAGGGGTACAAGTGGTTTTTGGCTACATGGATGAACTGCATAGTGGTGAAGTCTGGGCTTTTAGTGTATCTGTCACCCAAATAGTGTGCATTGTACCCAATAGGTAATTTTTCATGCCTCATCTCCCTACTTCTCTCCCTGTTTTGAGTCTATATGCCTCTGCGTACCCAAAGCTCAGCTCCCACTTATGAGTGAGAACATGTGTTATTTGGTTTTCTGTTCCTGAGTTGCTTTACTTCAGATAATGTGGCTTCCAATTCTATCCAAGTTGCTGCAAAAGACATAATTTCGTTCTTTTTTATGGCTGAGTAGTATCCCATGGTGTACATATACCACATTTTCTTTATCCACTCATCGGTTGGTGGGCACTCAGGTTGATTCCATAGCCTTGCGATTGGCTCACAGTATTTTCATCTGCACAAGAGAGATACCACTGGCCTCCAAAGGCCAGTGTTGGTGGGATATAGTGAGCAGGGGTGAGCAGTGTGGGCCACAAGGCTGTCATTACATCAGTGAGCAGGGGCAGTGAGCCAGGTTAAGAACATACCCGCTGAGATGGGCACCAGCAGGCTGAGAGATCCCCAAATCGCAAGTTGCCAATTTGAGACAAGGGATCCATTCTTAGAGTCTCCCTGACTCCCGGCTCTTGTGCCACAAGTTCTAAAGAGAGTTCCACATGGACTCATGGATCCGCTATCTTCCCAATGAGACAGGGATCTTCTTAGGGGCACTGCCTTATATAGATCCTTGCACCTGCAATGCCTGCCCAGCCTGGCCTGTCCCTAACAGGAGCTCAGTAAACACTGACGTATGAATAAACAAATGCATATCCTGAGATCGCTGATCTGCAACGATAGCTGTGAGGGCAGGAGGCTGCTGCGACCTCCAGGGACTATAGACCAAGAACAAAGACTATAAGGATTTCTTCGGGGAAACTAGGTGTGTCAGTTTGTTCAGGCTGCCCTAGCAAATCACAGAAGTCCAAAATCGATGCGTTGGCCTGGTTGGTTCCTCGTGCAGGCTCTGACAGGGTGCCATGCCATGCCCCCTCCCAGCTTCTGGTGGCTGCCCCCGATCCTTGGCATCGCTGGGCTAGTAGATGCATCGCTTCCATCTCTGCCTCCAGCTTCACCTCACCTTCTTCTCTGTGTCGCTGTGTCCGATCCTCTTCTCCTTTTATTTATTTACATTGTTAAAGATGGGGTCTCTCTATGTTGCTCAGACTGGCCTTGAACTCCTCCCACCTCATCATGCTGGGCCCTCTCCTTTTCTTATAACAACAATAGTCATTGGCTTTAGGGCCCACCCTAAATCCAGGATGAGTTCATCTTGAGATTCTTAACTAATTACATCAGCAAAGACCCTCTTTCCAAATAAGGTCACATTCTGAGGCTCTGGGTGGGTGTGAATTTTGGGGAGGTACTATTTGACCCACTGCACTTGGACTCTGCAGCTGTCCACATGGATGGTTTCCCTCCCTACGGCTTAGAGCCAGAGCACAGCCTCATCACCAGGGACTTTGAGAAATTACCAACGTAGATGCCTCACCACATTCCATGGTGAGCCTTGAGGAACCAGGAAGCAGTAGCTCCACAAGCTGGAGGAGCCAAATGCCTGAGACTGGGGCAGAGGAGAGGGGTGGAGGGACAACCGCTGGCTCCCGTGAGCAGGAACACAACACGTCATCCCTGGGCCCAGGTCTCCATCAGAGTTGCAACCTAAGCAAGGCTCTTCCTCATGGAGATGGAAGGACCACACTGCTTTCCTTGCCCTCCCGGGGGGAAGGAACCCCACCTCCCCCATTTCCCCCAGCATCCACAGAGGGCCAGTCAACAACTCAGACCCCAGGATGGCAAAATGCCACTCTACGGTCTCCCGGGGCCAGGGCTGGAGAACGCTGTGGGAGAAATGCAGTCCAGGGAGGCTGCAGCAAAGGCAGGATCAATCACAGTGTAAGTCAGCACCAGACACTCTAGGTGGGCACATGTGTGTACACACACACACAGCAGCTGGGAACTGACAGGGGTTATGTGGCAGGGTTAGATAGCATCCTGGATGCCAGTGGGCAAAGGGGAGCCCAGCATGCAGAGAGGAAATGTAAATCTGTAGGCCTCTGGGCAAGAGTACATCAAATGGAGTGTCCCCTGCGTCTGAAACCCTTGTGAGCAGATGCACTTCAGTATTCCAAATTCTTCCCTGTTAGAAAGGTAATTCGGTGCACAGACTGCATATTACAAACAAAATACCCCCGGGCGGTGTTTGGGGTAATGTCCCGTCCCAAAGACATCTCTGTTTCTTTGGTGAAAATATGATCATTCGCACTAGAGAGGAGAAACAGGGACACTAAAGCTAAGGTCAAGTTCTGGCACCAAATGAGTTTGTAGTAAATTTACCAAAAACAAAAAAAAAAAATTAGATTTATTTTTTAGAACTCTTTGGATTTTGGAATAGCAAAAAAGGGACTGCAGACCGGTACTTCCAAGCCTGAGTCGAGGCACTTTCTTGAGGAAAGCAGCCTTATCCCCAGGAGGTAAGGTGTGGAAGTGAGGCCGGGGTTGAGGTCAGCAAGGCAGAGACCACAGCCTCCCGCTTCAGAGAGCTCCACTGTTTATCTATTTTGTAAACCAAGCTTCCCTCAAGGGATCTGGTTTAATGAAAGAATTTGGAAGCTACAAAAAAGACTGAAAATCATTGCTGTATGTCAGAAGTTGGCAAACTTTTTTTCGTAAAGAGCCAGACAGTAAATAATTTAGGCTTTGTGGGCCAAGAGGCGAAACCAAGGCTATTATGGAGGTACTTATATAAGACGAGAGAAAACAAACTTCTGTAAATTTTTTATTGATGAAACTCAACCCTTTATTTATGGACACTGAAATCTGAATTCCATATAATTTTCATGTATCATGAAATAATATTCTTCTCTTGATTTTTTTTATGACCATTTAAAATGTAAAAACTATTTGGAATTTCATACCCAAAGAGGTACAGGCTGTATTTGGCCCATGGGCAGTAGTTTGTGACCCCTGGTCTAGGTCATTCCAGGTTAAGCAGGGTCCTGTCCCAGAATGAGACCCTCTGATGACCCCCCTTACCCCCAAGGGGACCAAGTGAAAGCTTTTGGCTGGATCAGAGGCATACGAACTTGGCTGCTCCTAAAACAAGACACTCCTTGCCTTTGATGTACAAGTCATTTAGGAGGCAACTGCTTTCTACTCAGTTTTTCAAAACCTAAATACCAAATGTGGTATGAGCCATAACTCAGAAAAATTATTTTCCTTAAACAAACACTCCCTTTCAGAAAATAATATATTAAAAAATGCAATGTTTGTACCCGCTTACACTGGAATCACCATACAACAGGTAGGCTATAAACTTATTTGCATTACACGTTTTCAGTGGGAGCCACCATTAGTCTGAACACTGACCATGGAACTCAATAAGCCAGGCAGGAACACAGATATTACCATCAGGGAACCATCTATCCACTCTCAGATTCCAGGTCCCTCTCTGGTGCCCATTGTGAATCTGAGCACATGTTAAGTATGAAAGTATAGTCATACATTTTGATATATAGGTTTCATGGTATAGCAATGTCTTAACCCGCTTGGGCCAAAAACATGCACTAACAGATTAGAAAAACTCTAAATTAAAATGTGCGATCCATCTTCCAAAAGGATTGGAAATGATTCCAGAGAACTTCATGTGAGTAAACTACTTAAGGCAAGTCCCATGTTTAAAATGGCAATGTTGAAGGTGTCCTCTACATGGAAAGGAGAAACCACAAAGTGACTGTTAAAGTTCTGATGTGTCTGCCAAAAAAGCAAAGCCAACTGTTAAAACCAAAAAGCCAAAAGCATCACAAAAACATCTCTTCTCCAGGGGCCTCAGGTCTAGAACCACCTCCTACCATCCTTTGTAAGTGTGCATGAGGAGGCCAGAAAATAGACTGGCATTTATTAAGATCTAACTTTGAGCTTTGTATGCCTTGCATAAATGACATCATCGAACACTTCCAATAACCATACAAAGAAGCTATTTTTATCTCCATTTGACAAGTGAGAAACTGAGGCACGGAATTTTAATTAACTTACCCAAGTTACAAGGTTAGAAAGATTCAGATCTGAGACATTCAAATTCAAAGCCTGTGATCTGGATGCTAGAGTCTAGTCGGAGGCTGGCATACTATGGCCCACGGGCCAAATCTATGATTATACATACCACTGTACTCCAGCCTGAGTGACAGAGCAAGATCCTGTCTCTATTTAAACAATGACAACAAAAAAATACAGCAGCAAAAAGAGAAAAAGAAAATGACACAAGGTGGGAAAGAGGAACTTGGAAATCAGCGAAGCCACACTGAAGGTGCAGAGAGCTAGACACAAGGTCAGGGGTCTCCATTGCATTCCAGGCCTGGTCTGGAGACTTTTCCTAGCCTAGGGACAGGAATTGCTGGTGTCAGACAAATCTCCTTTATCCTTCACCGGCACCATCCTGAGTGCACCTCCACTCCCTGACACCAGGAGTCAGAAGAGCCAGCCTGGCAGGCTTGCTTCCCTAGACCAGACAGACAGCAAGGAACAAACTTGGCACAGTGATGCATCCTCTCCATAAAAATGCAGAACAAATCAAAGAACACAAACCATGACTGACAAACACAGCCACACTCTATTTTAAAGTACTGAGCTGTTTGAAAAAGGTATGGCAAGGACTCTTCTCCACTAATAACAAAAACAACAACAATAATAAATGTTTTATAATAATTTCAAATAAATTCTTAATTATGTCATTTCCCTCCATTATCATTATCAATGTCACTATGTGTGTGTATGTTTGTATTTTTTTCATGTTAAAACCAGCAGTTGAGGGGTAAAGGATTTCTTTTCCTCTCCTCCTTCTCTTGACAGAAGGACCCACTGTTGTAAGTTTTCAAGACCACCCAGCAGGAAATTGGAAGCTGGGTTTTTATCCTAATCCCCTAGTTGAAAAAAGAAAAGAAAAAGAAAATCCATATCCAAGATCCTGCTGTATCAACTTAATCAGTTTTTTTAGGTTAAATTTGATTTTTAAATCCCTTAGGTGATGATACTTGTGGGTTATTTTATCATTTTAATTCTATTTTTAAAATATAGACTTGTGGTTCTTTTTTCCAAAATCAGTTCAACAGAAAGTGAATTATGGTCAATGCATAATAAAATGAGAGTTACCTTTTGACTTGAGAGAATTATTAGCATTGTGATTTGATGGGTTCTCAGTTCTTCAAATTCAAAAATACCCTATCAAGTCGAGGACTTCTCAAAATACTGGAGTTCTAAAAATTGCTCTTTTTCAATGCTTTTAAAACTAAAAGGGCACAATAGAATAGGAATGTGGCTGTTGAATAACTTGTAAACTTTGCAGAGACGAACAAAAACACGGCTGCTTGAGCCAGAGGTGTGGTGAAAGACTGGGGCCCACACGGCACACACACATGAACTTCTCATGACCCTCGAGTATATTCATATGATATATCATAAATACCATAAAGCAGCATTGTAATTACAGGGAGGAATTGATTTTAAAAGGCCTACATCAAAATTAATAGTCATAAAAATATAATAACCTGGACCAGAGAATTTAGGGATTAGAGCATTTAGAACATTATTCCTCAAATTTATAAAGGCTATAAATTAGTTAGCATTCACAAAGGTTTTTTAAAAAAATGGAATAGCTACATGCATGGTAAATTTATTATATAATCCAGATATTTTTTAAAAATGAGTACTAACTCCACCTCCGTCCCCCATTTTCAGGACTAAAATCAACAACTTCCCTCAATGTAATTAAAATGCTGGTCCCAGGACCTATCTTCCCATTCTCAGACTTAGGACATTGGGGAACAGCGTATGTATCTGCAGGGAGACTCTAGGAGAGGAGGTTACTTACACACCTCCAGGGCCAAGCATGGAGGATGCCTTTCCCCAGGTGGAGAAATCAGCACTGAGCACCAAGGAGAAGAAAACATTTTGGTACATTTTGGTGAGATCAAGGTATACTATATCTTGGGATGAAAATCGACTCATCAAAGGAAAATGTTTTAAATTCTTGTTTAAGCTGAAATGGCACATACATATTACACAATGCAATCCACTGGTGGAGGATGAAGCCAAAAGCATTAGGCCAGCAGGCCACCACAGCACATTAAAAATGTCCTCTTGTACCTCTAGTCAACAATAATGTACTATATACTTAAAAATTCGTTAAGAAGGTAGATCTCATGTTACATGTTCTTACTGCAATAAAATACATTTTTTTAAACCGGTCTCTATATGACTATTATGATTGGGAAAGATACCTTGAACAGAGATGACTAAATCTATATAACTTTGAATTTCCAGTGAAGCATGTTGGCCATTAACAATGTTTTCAAAACATTCCACATATATGAAAATAACAAAAAATGTAACTCCAATGTATGACTTTGAAGCTGAACTGGTTCCAGTTAATGGTGACCACCTTCAGCCAAAATAATGAGTATTTGTTTCTTGGCCTTCCTTCCACAAACTTCTAAAAGACAGTGGCACTAAATGAAGACAAATTGTTTAAAAACAAACAATTACAGATACTCATTCTTTATGAATTTCTTGATAACAGAGAAAATCATATTTGAGAAGTAGTTTACACTTTCCAAAGGGTTTTTGCAGACCTCATTTGATCTTTAAAAGGCCCTTCATTAGGAAAAAGTAAATTCAAGTTTAAAACAATCAATTTTACCCCTCCCATAAAAGAACATTCAGGCCCTGGAGATAACCTCCAAGTTTCTCAGATTTAAAAAGTTAGTTTTTCTTATCTTGACCCAAAATCTGTAGAAACAAGATTTCTCTCCAACAATGAATTCCCTTTTATGAGATCCTTATCTACCCACGATTTACCTCTGCAAACTTCTACAGATCCCTGTTGGGGAGGGATCTGCTGATGCAACCTGACAAGTTACAACCAAGCAAAGGGGTGGAAAGTGGAGTTAATCATACAATAATGTGCGCATTTATAAATGGAGGATAAAAGGGACCACATAGAAACTCTGTATAGAATTCCATACTTACTGCTGTCATTTAATGAATGGACAAACATGTTTGTCTCTGACCTCAACTGCCCTAATACTCTGTTTCCCATAAAGAACTGAAACTCTTCATTTGTAAGTTTTCCTACTCCGGCCATTTTAAGGAAAGTGATTCTTGAGGCTGTGGGTGAAATACTACATTCATTTTTTTTTTAAAGATAAGTTATACTTATTTGCACCTTTTGTCATTTGTTAATGCTGTTTAAATTTTGTGGCCCCAATAGGATGTAAACTCAACGATAGCAAGCAGTTGCCTTTACTCACAAAAGGCATCCATGGAACAGAGCACAGGGCCTAATCCCCGTAGCAGGCACTCAAGACTTATTGAATGATTGAATAAATACATTGAATTCTATATTGTGCAGGAAAAAAAAATCAAAGTCAGACCGCTTTAAAAATTGGCATGTCTTGTAGAACTTACTGTATGGGCAAACCTGAAGTGAAGTCCAATGGGAAGCTCTCCTAAACAATGGCAGTGCAATCAAGATGGGCCCCATTCCAACACTGTTTTTCTCTGAATCAGCTACTCCTTAAGTTCATATATTGCTCCACTCAGCCAATGGCAATTCCGGGAGAGAGGCAATTGATAATAATTATGTTTTCTGCCTTCTCTTGGGTTATGAATTTATCATGATGCGAAAGTCGAGCTACTATGATGCCACGTTAACAATGATAAACACCATAAAGACAAAAAGAAACTAAATTTAAGCATTTAGATTCTGCAGGGGAGTTTATTAAACAGATTAACTAAGGAAAGGCAAAGCTACACAATTATGGAAAACAGGTAGCAACACTCTGGCTGGCTATTTTTGATGGCCACCTGAGAACAGATTTCAAATGCCCTCATTTCTGCAGGTACATTATCATGTGTTTTATTGTTATTCACAGCTGCAAGTTGATTAATTTGCATTCAGAAATTCTAAGTGGTAAATGTGCAATGCATAGTAATATACATTTTTTATGGACAAAGTGAAAACGCCTAAGCCACATCTCTCTTGCTCAACCGGTCAGCAAAATCCATAAAAGAGTTTGCAAAAGGCTTTGAAAGTTTGGTTTGAAAGGAAACTGCAAAAGAAAGTCCCTCTCCTCTACCCAATCCTTTAAGAAGAAAACAAAAACAAAAAATAACAAAAACTAATTCTGAAGGAAAACCAAACAAACAAAACAGTTGGGTAATGTCAAGCTGCCAGACTCATCCATGTTGTCAGTTCATGCCCTTATCTTCCTGCTCCCTGGGCGTTCCCAATAAAATCCAGAAACACCAGGGATGACTCCATACCCTAGTCAGTGCTTGAATAAAAGATAAGGATACCTGTTAAATCCATTGCTTAAATGCAATCATAGGAAGTTCTTAAGAATACTGAACCAACTTTCCGTTTTCTGTACTAAGGAGATAAGGAGTGGCATGGATAATCTAAATGGGTGGAAAATTCTCATTGGTCTGAAAACACATTCTGGTACGTGTTTCCCTCCATCAGCCCCCTAGTCCATGCCCCTCGCTAATTTATCTTCCAGATCATGCCTTCCCTGCTCAAAGTGAATTTCCATTCCCTTTCACACTGACCTTAGAAGTGAATCTGAGACCATGGTTTCTAACTTGAGAAAACAACTTTTCTATTTGAAAATCTTTGCAAATTGTCCACCACTTTGACAGGTACTCAGCAGTTGACAGTATCCATTTTGGAAAGTTTTATCAACCACCTAAGTTAACTTTAAGATGCAATAGGAGTGGTATATTACCAAGCATACACATTCATCAGTATTATTTAAAATGCAATGTTGGTTTACTTTTTCATAATTCCCTATGCTTAAAATTCCTAATTGCTTTCCCAGGCCGGCTGCCATGAACATAGCCCAATCAAAGACTGTATGAGTCAAATGCTTGTGTACACCAATGTTACCCATTCATTTCCACCAGACACATTATGGACACAGCTAAAACACTGGACCAAGCCTTTCATAAGTTCATTTGAGCACCCCAAACATAATTGTAGATGTTCCCATTATTTGTCATTCTGTAATTCAAGTATTTTCCCTAACTTTCCCTGGCAATGCATATTGGATGGATTGAAAGATACTGAACTGTAAACAAAAAATGAAAAGAAACACCTGAGATCTGCTCTTGGGGACAAAGAACAAAGCATCGGCTAACAGAACTCAGCGAGGAAAGGCAGTCCCAACTAAGGCACTCTGCTAAGGTTTTACTAATGGGATTCCACATGGTCTGCATGTTTACGGTTTAAATGAGCTACAAACACTGAAACTGTCCACTTAATTAGCACCAAAACAAAAAGTACAGGCTGGGAATCTCAGATCCACAGAGACTCTACTCCAGAAACAGAAACTACTATCTCCTCAGGCTAATCACTCCAAGTCCTGGAAATGCACACAAGGTCACAAACAGCTCATTTTGTTATTTCAAAAAATATATATATTACAGAAAACAAAATCTAAATTTCGAAAGGACCAGATATAGGCTAAATCATAAAACAATGATAATAAAAGTTAAGGCCTCCTTCTTGAGTTAAAAAGAACAGAAAATGTTTGACTTGAGTTAAAAAGAAAAGCAATTTGATCAAGAATCAGGAATTCCAGATTCTAGTCCTGGTTCTCTTTATTCTTTTGAAAAATATTTATGGAGTCTTTCTGAGTATTAACACTGCAATCCTTAACTCCACTTTTGCAATGGTAAATTAATATTTGCCCCTATTGGTATATTAAATTCAACTGAAAGGAGGGGTGAAGCAGACATATGAACATAGTGGAAAAACCTGTAGACAGTGTTATACAAATGGGACATGCTGGTGTTATTCAGTCAAATGAAAAGTATCCTAGGACAAACCAGTCCTGGCACAATTCAGGATAACAAATAATGCAGGGTACAAGAATAAAGATGAGGTCACATCCTGTCAGGTATGACTTTCTGCATTAGATATTACAAAGGATTCAAAACACTGAAGTTGACACTTGGCACAAAAAGCTGCCACAGCTCCAGTCTTGTAGAGTTTTTCCCACATTTCTGGAAGGAAGTAGAGAGTGGTGAATGAATGATCTGCAACTGCAATAATGAAGGATGAAACCTCACTGTTATATCTGTCAACTAATGACATTCCCCAAAAGCTCCAATTTTAAAAGTCCTAAAATGTAAATTTTTAAGTCATCCGAAATCCTCTTTCATTTAAGAGAATATGATTCCTATTGATTCATGCAAATGTCTACTGAGGCGAAAGAATGGTTATGCGTCTGATGTCTTTTCCCCTCAGGCATCTGCTTCTCCAACCAATGAAGATTCTGTTTCAGGGGTAATAGAAGACCCTGGACTCTGGGGTGACCTTCTTGTGTCTTGTCACCTTCCCTCTCTCTCCAAACAAAAGCTAAAAACAATGGGCTCTTGGGGTGGAGGGAGACATCCAGGTCTTTGTGATCATGTTCCCAGCTCCCTGGAGTGGGATATGTCCCAGCTCTCCCCATGGCCCTGGGCAGGTACCATTTGATGACCATAACTCTATTTGCCAGAGAGGTGTTCCCTAGGCCATGTTGGTGTGGTGTCCTGGTGACATCTTGTGGTGAAATAGAATATAAATGAGCCTAAAATTCTACCCATGGCTGCATTCGGGTTCAATAGTACCTGATCTGACAGTGTGCGCTTCTACCAGAGCAACTTCTCTCATGTTGTCCTTACTTCTCTGAAAGACAGTGTTTTCCCACACTGTTACCATAAACAAACGGTATATACTGAGGGCCAATGATACACACACACACTTAACCACAGATCAAAACAAACACTTCCCAATATACAATATATAATACAAGAAAGCAGCGATATTGATTAGAAGAACAAAAGATGTTGTCAAAGAGATAAAGAGGTTCTCTATTTCACTGACCACCATGTATTCCAAGAGACTGAAAAATGAAAAGGTGGCAGGAAGGAACCATGGCACACAAGTGGAGGCCTCAGGTGACATATGTCTGACTCCTGAGACTCCTTCAATAAAGCCTAGATTCAGCTAATAAAATTCCATCAAATTTGTGTGAAAAGTTCTTATTCAATTATGAATTCTTTAATCCTAAAATATACAATTAATACATAAAAGGTAAACTTGGGGTGCTTATCTAACTGGGGTTAAAAATGAATAATGAACCAAAAGAGATTCCAGCCAATAAAATGACTCCATAATAACATGAAGAACCCACTTGGCTGTGATTGCAAGCACAGAGGAAAAGATCATAGCAGTGAGGATGCTAACAGAAAGTTGAGCCATTGGCATCGTGAACTAAAGAAGTACAAGAGAAGCATATGTCAATGCTAATATAAATACCTCTTTGTGCCCAGAGTAATTTCTTTTTAAACCTTTCAAGGCAAAGGGTGCATATATTAGAAGTGATATGAATCAGTCTGTATGAAATCCTTATGTCTGGGGAAAGGTCTTAACAGATTGGGCAGGTCAGTGGAAAGGCATTTCCACGTGTGACACACTGAACATGCACCTTTGATAAGTGTGCCCATCAACAGCAACCACAGCACGGCCATGCCTGGCCTTCATTATCTATTCAGTGTGACAACAAATGAGGCCAGATGCACACATTTGTTACCTATTATTATCCAAAGAGTAGTGGCATAGCAGTGAGGCCTGAGCTACACAAGAAAATGTCATAGGATGGAAAGAAAGGAAAGAAAGGAAGAAAGAAAGAAAGAACCTTCTTTCTAGTATTTTCTAGGCAGCACCAGGGAAAATCATTATTAAGATTTTTCTAGCAAAATATGCATCCCTGAGAATGCTGAGATTTCAAACACAAGATCTGGGCGGTAAGATTCAAAACGTTAGGTACCCTTCTCCTTGATGGCTGGGAGCCATCAGGCTTGGTGCAATCTGCAAACTGAATGAAACCTAAACTCAAACCAGAAAGGGCAGAATTATAGCACATACCCCACTGGGCTCAGCATTTGAGAGCTTAAGAATATCCATCTTCAACCATTCAATCCATTCATTTCTGGAGGACACTCAGACATTGCTGAAGAACAGAAATTGAGCACTACATGCTTTCACTGATAAAGTGAGCCAAAATGCCAAGTTTTTGTCCTGTTGTGTTGTTGTTTTTAGATGCAGAAGTAGCAGTGAAAGGAATAGCACTACTAGAATAAAAATTAAAATAGCACTATTTTTAAAGTCTAAAGTGGTGAAAAGATAATACCTTATTTAGATGTATTATAGAAGGGAGTCCAATTATAACAACAGAGAATAGAATATAATTCAAAGAGGATGTGCTCCTTGGAAAACAAGAAAAATATGGGATGTCAGGGTTATTCCATGTTAACCTAATATTTAATGAATTAAGATAGAATAATTGCACTGAAGCACAATTTTCTTAATCAGCCCAGGTGTATTTACGGGGAAAGGAATAAATTATTGCAATAACTGGTGTTGGGACAACAGACTAATCATCTGGGGAAAGGAAGCTGGATCCTGACCCCATTCCTCATGGCAAAGCAAATTCTTGTGAATTTAATGATTTCAAGGGCAAACATAGGAGCATGAAACGAGTAAGACTTATAAGTGAATAGAATGTTATTGTGGAGAAGGATTTTTAAAGCATAACAACTAAAAGCAGAGATCATACAGGACAGGCTGATTGATGTGGCTACATTAGAATTAAACAAAATTAAAAGACAAAAAAAAAAGTAGAGATCATGAGAAAATACAGTCATGTACCACAAAACATTTCAGTCAATGATGGACCACATATACAACGGGAGTCGCATAAGATTATAATGCTGTATTTTCACTGTACCTTTTCTACGTTTTCATATGTTTAGATGCACAAACACTATTATGTTACAACTGCCTATAGTACAGTAACATGCTGTATAGGTTTGTAGCCTAGAAACAACAGGCTGTACCATATGGCCAAAGTATGTAGTAGACTATGACATCCATGTTTGTATATGGACACTCTATGATTTTCATACAACAATGAAAGTGCCCGATGATGCTTTTCTCAGAATGAATCCCCATAGGTAAGCTACTATGCTTTACTGTACCCTGCGATATACATAACAAAGGGTTAATATCTTTAATATCTTAACATTTAAATAGTACCCAAACACGTAAAAATTCTTATCATCCATAAAGACATAGAGAAAAAGATCAGTCAAAAGGCATGAATAGACCATTTTCGAAAGAAGAAATTGTTAGTAAGTCCATAAAAATGTTTAGCTTCACTAATAATCAAGGAAATGCACAGCAAAATTAGGTTCTACCTCCTACTACTCAGCCTTAGAAAACAGTCCTTATTCTTAGTGAAGACACAGGGAAGTAGTAGCCTTTCAACCTTTCAAGAGGTCAATTTAGCAATTTATCTCAGAGCCTGTGGATAATCTTACCCTTGGAACCAGCACTTCCCAGCAGAGTAAGGAATCACTCACTGGAGTGTTATATAAAGACGTTCACTGCAATTCTGTTTACAATAGAGAAAAGCTGTAAATAACCTGTATGTCCAACAATAGGGGATTGGTTAAATAAATTATGACCCACCCATCCATTAGGATGTTGGGTAGCTATTAAAAATGATGCTGTTGAAGGATTTAGTAGCACAGAAATATTATTAAATGAAAAAAGGCAGTTTCTAGCACAATTCTATTTTCTTTTCTTGGCCTGCCTATATTTTCAAATTTTTTAAGAGTATACATGCTCGTATTATCAGAAATAATATATTGGAAATTATCACCAAAAAATGATTTGTTCCACTTAATAAAGATCAAGAAAAATAATGTAGACACCCCCTCTGGTTCCTTCCCTTCTACTGACAAATGGGAGCTTCAACAGTCACTTAACCTACTTGGGCCTCAGTTTCCCCATCTATAAAACAGGAATAATAACAACTTGCATATCTTAGACATATGGATTCTATGAATATACTCTCTCTAGACACATGAACAACTGTTTTGTTGTGTTGTGGTTGTTTTAGAAACTCTGCTAACCATATAAAGATAATTTCTCAGCTCCATTTGACAATTGTGGCCATGCGGCGGAGCTCAAATACCTTCCCCCAATATCTCTGCAACTGAACTCAAACCCCCTCGCCTTTGGGAGCCTGGCCTGGAAACTAAAGGGATAGCTCTGGCCTCTTGCTTCCCGTGTACCACCTGGGGTTCCTACCACTGTGTGTGTTTCCTGCCACATGGTTCAGTGGCCTGTCTTCCACCCTCCAGTGTGCCTTATGCACCCTCTCTTTGCCCACACCACCTTCCACACTGTAGGAGCTCCAGCACCCCCTGCATTAACCTCCTGTGTACCCACCAACACATCACTGGTGCTCTTCTCTGCCCTGTTAATGCTTCAAGCTTGAAAAGTGCAAAAGGGCAAGCTCCATGCAAGTGCAGGGTTTCTCAGTCTCAGCGCTATTGACTTTTCAGCCCAGACAATTCTTTACTGCGGGGTGTGTATCCTGTGCAATGTTGATGTTTTGAGGCATCCCTTACCTCTACCCACCAGATGCCAATAGCAGCCCATTCCCCCTAAGAGGTGACAACCAAAATGTCTCCAGACATTGTCAAATGTCCCCTTGATGGGTAGAATTGCTCCCAGTGGAGCACCATGGCACACAGTGAGAAAGGCACTATGAATATTTTCTTGCTGCTGACAGGCACAGACTATAAGCAGCAGGTACCCAAATCAAATAAATGATTTTAGCAAACACGCTTCTTTGGCAGGAAAGTCCATGCCACAGCCTCAACCAGCATCTCAGGAGACAGAAAGGGGAATGACAGGCGGAGCAGCCCCCCTCCTCCAGCACCCTCTGAGCTTTGAGCAAAAGGAAGGGGATGGCGCCCTAAACCCAGAGCCTATTTGCATCTCCTCTGAGAGCATGTTCTGGAAGCGCTACACAGGGAGCGTGAAGATCTTTTGTGAGATTACTTATCTCATGCGTGTGTCACTTCTTCAACGCCATAAAACTGAAATACTTGAAATAGATGTCACTACATTTGTCATGAACTGACATGGCCAATTAATATTACAAATTCACCGTGGAGAAACGCTTCCAGCTCCCAAGGTATAAACTGCTGAACATCACAATTTCGTCGTGTAACAATGGGCCAACCTCGCCAGGGCTATAAATACGATGAAGTACAGACTGATTAAATGGTAAAAAGTGCTGTTCACCAGGAGTCTCTTTCTGGGGGCGACACTTGCACTGTGCCTAAAGTTAACAGGTACCATCCATGTCTCGGCTGCAAAATATATTTTTTTCCCTCCCTTTCTTCAGGAAAAAGTTGATGCTGCATACTGTCATTTTTTTCCTCCTCATAGCGAGCGACTGGCACACTCATTATAGGACATGAAAGACTGTGGACACAGGTTGTCCCAAGTTATGTTGCTATTTAGCTGCTTTGGCTTTTTCTTCATCTTTCTTTTTCTTTCCTTCTATTAAGTGGTGTCACAGCCAAACTCTCGCTCCTAATGAAGCGCAGCTGGGCCCTTGGTCCCTAAGAAATACTCATTGGAAATGCACTGGAAAACACTTGGCCTCCCTTTAACTTCCCAGGAGACAGATTCATCCCTCTTTGCCCCCTGGGGGTCAGCCTGCTTCTTTTCCGGTTGCCATCTTAGTGAGCAAGTGGAAAAACGCCATTGTTCCAAGACACGCAGTGAATTTTTGGTGATTTTCAAACATTCTCCATATACCACTGCAAACCGAGGGCAAGTGAAGTGAATTCCACAGACTGTTTTAGGAGCTCAAAGGCCTTGACTTTCTTTTGTCCGCAGAAGTTTTAAGTTTCAGTCCTGTGGCTTCATTCTTTATATGGAATGGAAGACAGCATTAAGAAAAGAGATTATGTATTAAGAAAAATAAATAGAGGCCGATAAATTACCCAAACTGAATAAACAGAGTCTGATTTGGAAATAAGGTTTTGGAGGAAGGTGAGAGCTGTATGTATGAGTGCATGAAATCGGAGAGAAATGTGTCAAAAACAAATTACAAACCTTCCAAATACAGGATCACACATGAATGGATGGTAATAATCACACATCAGTCAAACGCAATGTGCACATTATGTCTTGCATTTCATCAAACAAGAGTTAGCTCTTGGGTCATTAATTAGCAACCTCAGTTGTAGATACCAGAATATGAGAAAGGCTATGGTACCCTGGTACTGCCTCAGTATCTACTTCTCTTTTTCTTGCCTTAGTTTGCTCAAAAAGCCTTCTGAAGAAAGACAAGTCCTTTCTTTTAAAAGGAAAACATCCACATCTCTTGCCTACAAGGTTCACAATTAATGGAAACAGGAGATTGCTTTCTTCAGAGTACACTTAATTAATTTACTAACTCCTTTACATCTAATACAAAAAAAGCTATAGGAAGTTTTATGCATTTATATTATACTTTTTTCCTTATTCTTATTCTTTCAATATTAGAATCTTTCTGTTTTATGAAAGCTAAACCACTCCACACAAAGAACAGTTTCCTCCAATACAAATAGAAATTACAGAAAATATAAAAATCCCACTAAACCCTTTAATCTCTAACTTTCCAAGCAGGTGAATTAATATAGAGGACATTCAAGATTTATTTTCTTTAAGCTCCCACAGTAAAGAGTGTTTCAAAGTCATTCTCAAAGCTCTGGAGATTTTTAAAATCCAAACGAACCAAGCTTAACTCTGTGGTGTGATATATAATAAAACCTACTCCAGGATTCACCTGCTTAAAGGTACATGGTACACGTGGATAAAAGAAAAAGAAATTAAAGAATCTAAACATGTATGAAGCGAACGGTTAAAAAATGTGAATAAAAGTTTCTTGCTTTAAGTAATAAATTTGAGCTTCTCGACGGATATTTTTAATCTTGATTTTTAGAATGAGCCCAAAAAGGAATTACTGGTGTGAATACCAGGTAAGAGAAGAAATGATGAGTGTGTTTCCCTAGAGGAACAATGTCTCTACCCTATGACCATGAATGTGGCACCACCTCATCACACTCTAGCTCAGAACTGACATCATGGCCCTTTTATGCTTCTTGGACTTTGTCCCATCACCACCTGTAAATTGCTTTTCATGTTAAAGAAAATGTAAACGGTTTTCTTGTCCCTAAACTTCTTGTCTTACCTAAGAAAACATTAAGTACATTTCAAATAAAAATTTTCAATGATCAATAGCCATGTCAAGGTTAACACTCAATCTAGGACTGCCAAGTTTAAAAAGATGGTGAGCTGTAACAGAAAGCTTTGAGTTTTCAAGTTATGATAAAAAAAAAAAATACCACTAGGAGACTCCTGAGAAAGCAGAAGTATAGTCAGGAGGCCTTTGGGGATTACTTAGGAAGAGTCATTTCTGTAATATACAGTTATGACCCAAAGTAATATTTGTTATTCACTTTAGCAATTACTCCAACTGAATAAACAAAGTTTGCTTTGGAAATAAGATTTTGGAGAAAGGGGAGAATTGCATGCATAAATGTCTGAAATCAGAAAGATAAAAGTTAATGCTCTAGTTTTGCATTAAGTGCAGGTAACCATGACATCACTAGCCTTGAAACCACATAAAACCCATTGATATCACACATGCAGCCCAAGAAATGAAACCCCCAACTCAAGAAAATATCAAACGAAATCCTAACACATTCCAGACAACACTGGATAAAGAAGTTGGGTACCTAAATGAACAAAGATGTTCAATCATTTGGCATTACCTCACATTTCACAGAAGGATAATCCATTTTAAATTAATTTTAAATTCATCAAAATACAGTTTACAGAGTAATACACTGACAATGATTCAAGAGACACTTTTTTTAAAATTACAGCTTTCTTGAGATATAGTTCCCATATTTTTTGCCCACTGAAAGTGTTCAATTTGATGGGTTTTAGTATATTCACAGATATATGCAACCATCACCACAGTCAAGAGAAGTGATGTCAAAACAAGAGAAAAGAAAGGAAGAAAAGAGAAAGGAGAGAAGGAAAAAAGGAGAACAGACTTGGAGGCACATATTCTACGGTGAGTTTCCACGGTCTTTTGTTTTTGCGGGATTTCCCACTATTCCCCATGGTAATAGAGCTTTATTTGCCTGGTTGCCAGATAAACTCTCTTCCCAAAGAAAGTAAGAGAGAAAGCAAAAGAAAACTGTTCATTCGCAAAACGGAGACTCACCGAGTTAAAAAATTAACTTGTACAGATCAGAAATTTAATCATAGGAGACAAGCTCTGAGAGTTTTTCAATCACTGTGGGGCTGCATCAATTTAAAGTCATGTTACATTAAAGAGAAAAACGTCTTGGAGAGTCTCTTCGTGTCACTTTAGATTAGATTTGTTGTTGTTATCAGGCTGTGCATTTTGTTGGCTTTATTTTACATTTTAAAGATATTGCTTAATGCCCATAAATAAGAAAATTATAATCTATGACCTGTTCTCTGTTGCCCAGAGATTAGTAGACAACACAAATTAACATGAAGAGTGAAACATGCAATGTTCATCTAGATTCATATTAACACATTAACTTCCTTAGAGTAATCTAACATAGGGCAACTTCAAACTGAATGATTAAAAAAAAAACAAACTCTGATCTCCTTAAGAGTTACACAAAAATCAATTTGTGGTCTACCACCTTCTACATAGTCTACCATATAGGAGAGAATTGGAAATTTTCATACAGTGTGTTATCTAGTGTGACTTCCTTTATCTCACCAAGATCTCGTTAAATTACGTATGAGTTTAGTCCTGGACTCCGAGGACTTCTAAACATCAAGTTGCATAAAAGTGACACTTCACCAATTTAAGTGATAAGTTTTCAAATTGTGAAGCATCTAATTGCAACAATAAATCCACCTTGCTTTCCTCTATGGCCAGACATCTGTATCTTTAACAAACAAAAGTGGCAGTTTAAAAACAATTAGACTCAAAAATTCTAATGAATAAAAATCACTGGCTCTATAGATAGCACATGAACCCGGATATGCAGCAGAGAGCGCTTCAACCCTGCATGGCACACACTGGCAGGGACATTCCGAGCTAGGAAGGACCCTCGCCTCAAGGTAAAAATGCCTTCTCTATTTTGCCTTCTAGAATGGAAACCACTCTAGACATCATAAAGCTAGAGAAAACATTAAAACCCTCATGTGACTGTGTGAGGAGAATATTCTGTGGCTAGTGAGTGCTCCAGCACAGGCTTTGGAAATTGGAAGAAAAGGCGAGTGGTAGCGGGCAGCTGAGACACACTCTTCATTGTTGGGGGGATACAGCAGCGGCCAAAAGCATGGCTGAGTACATGGCCAGTGCTTATATATGGCTCTGAACAATAGTAGCAACATGCCATGGGAAAGCAGGATCACGTAGTTCACATAGGAGATAACACCTTGGTTACATGAGTGTGCTGACTCATGCCTCCCCGGAAGGCCAGCTAGCTGAGGGGCCAGGCCAGAAAAAACACTGTGGCAGTCATCTTAGTTTGGCCTAAGAAACCTATTGCCTATACAAATGCATTTCTCTTCCAGACTGTCATCAATTTAGTGACTTTGTAACTATATTTATTTACCTTAGAGGAAGGAGAGTGGTTTTCCTGTTGGTTGATAGAATTTGAAAAAGGGTTGTTTGCTACTTCATATAGTCAAATTGTGACACCTGCCAACAGCCATCCCCCTCGTCTCCCCACACACCTCGGCCCTTTAGAGCTGCATCACCCACATATTTAGCAGACCTTACAAGGACATCAAGAAAGGCAAAGGCAGGGAGGGTGAACATGCGAGGGTGCTGAGCAGGGGTGGAACACCTTGGCCTCTGCTTCTCATGGAAGAGGAAGCTGCTGCGGAAATAGGAGGAAGAAACTGGCATACAAGTTTCCAGACTGGCTTCGAGTTGCCAAGGGTGTGAAGTCTGGAAGGATCTTTGAGGGTCATTTGAGTCCACTCCATTTCCAGTTTATATGCTGACTTCAGAACCTGACCTGTGCAGGAGATGGGTCTCCATGGCATACAGAATTATTTATCCCTGTACCCCTATATATTAAACACCCTTTCCCGGTAGGTGAAATAACTGTTTGCTGAGTGAATGGATGAATCTTGCTTTTAATGTTTCAAGCATGTGTGAAACACTTTCTGAGACACCTGGCACCTAATAACTTTTGATAGGAGATTTCTCTTCTGAGGCCCCGTTAAGTTTTTTGGTCTCTATTAAGGTCAGAAGCCCAGAACCTGGCAGAATAGTCTGGTCAGGCTCTTATCTCATCAGCAGGATCACATTTCTCAACACAGCCAGAATTTAGAAACAGCAGTATTCCATCTTAGGCAGCACACCACTCCAAGAGATTATTAGGACCCTTTATTATTCTTGTTCTACTGTTCACACAAAGGCTACTTCCTCCCTGCCTTGAACTTTATTTTCCACCAGGGTTATACCTACATAATTGCTGTATCTATCAGCTGGAAAGCAGGAGTCCAACCAACTACTTTCATTTTGGCCAGTGGTGCTGGGTGCTGTCTAACCACTCCATGCATCCTATAATAAGGCAGGCAGGGAAGTCAGGACAAATCAGGAAGGAAGGGGCCAGATTTGTATTACTGTAGATGTAGGACAGTGTGCTAACACCTTGTGGTGGGCAGAACAATGCCCCTTTCCCCACCAAAGATGTCCAAGTCCTAATCCCCAGAACCTGAGAATAGGGTAGACTAACATGGCAAAGGGGAATTCAGGTTGCAGATGAAATTAAGGTTGCTAATTCACTGAATTTAAAATAGAGAGAGGACCCTGGATTATCCAGGTGGGTTCAGTAAAAAATCACAAGGGTCCCTTAAAGGTAGAAAAAGGAGGCAGGAGAAAAGAGTCATAAGAAAAAGTGACCACAAAAGAAAGGCATAGAGAGATGCAGTCTTGCTGGCTTTGCAGATGGAGTCAGGACCTCAACAAAGGAATGTGGCTGCCTCTAAATCATAGAAAAACGTAAGGGAATGGACTCTCCCCTGGAGCCTCCACAAAGGAATGTAGCCCAGCGGCTACCTAAATTTTAGTCCAAGGAGACCCATATAGAACTTCTAGTCTACGGAACTATAAGACAATAAATCTATGTTGTTTAGCCACTACATTTGTGGTAATTTGTTACAGTGGCAGGAGGAAACGAATACACTTGGATGCAACAGGTTTAACTCATCATTCAATATACTGGTTTTCTATAAATTTGTGAGTGCTAATTTACTTTAAAATAATTGAGCCAGGCTCTGGGATTTACAAAGACCAAAAAAAAAAAAAATTATATTTATTATTATTACTTTTACCATTGTTGTTATTATTTTTACTTTTCAGCTGTTCATATTTAATTGACAAGAACCAGAAACTTATTGAGATGGAATGGTCCACACAGGTCTCCTGCTGAGACAGGCAGACTAGCTGGTGGCTGAGACCACTGTGTAGCCACATCTTGGGTCTCTGTTATGCCCCCGACTCACTGTCCAGCTGTGAGCCAGTTAGCATCTCGAAGACCCAGTTTGCTTATCTTTGAAATGAGAATAAAAATAGTCCCCATATCCCAAGGATCATTATGATGATTGAAAAAGATGAGACACTGTGTAAGGCACCAAGCTCAGCACCTGAGACATAGTAGGTGTCCCATACAAGGCAGAAACAGACCCATGGGACATAAGGGATTTGCCAAAGAGTACACAGTTAAATAGCAAAGTTAGAAACATAATGCGGTCCCCTTCCTCTGCTAGCACTCTCTCCCCAGCAATATCTTGCATCTGCTACCAAACCCTGCCATGTCTCAAGCCACTGGGTTTTAGTCCATATTGGCTTAAACAGCAAAGACAACCTTCTTACTACTCATCTCTGTTAAGCTGTTTGAATATGATTAAGTCCCAAATACTGTCATAGCAATATAACTAAAAGATACTAAGCAGTACTGCTAGGTTCTAGCCCAGCTCCAAATTTTTAGACAGAGAACATGTTTGGGTAAACTTTACTCATTGACTATTGATATTCGACTTATCTTTCACAACTATAAGGCAGCTCATAAGCAAACGACATAAAGTCAAATGATGAAACCAACTGCAGGTCAAACTGGGTAGAGCCAACACAGGCATTAAGGTTACAAAGAAATAAGGACCTGACCTTGCTTTTAGCAGGCCTAGTAACTTCCTCAGGGTCTCAGACATGATTGTTAGGAGAGGAAAGGGCTAGGCAGTCTGATTACATGGTGTAATTAGTAGGGACAACAGTTATGCAGAGGGTGGAAGTGCTGACAATGGGGCTGACAGGAGCAGACACCAACTGAAAGAAAAGCATCAGACACTGTGCCTGATGATTTACAGGAGTCACCATCTGAACCCTCACAAAAGCCATTAAGAGGTAGGAACAATTGTGAATCACATTTGCAGAAGAGGACACTGAAGTTCAGAGAGGTTGAGTACTTGGCCAGAGGTCACACGGGTAGGAACTGGGTGCGGCTTGGACTTGGACCCTTCAGCCTGACCTTGAAGGCACTCAGATACCCTGGCAAGAAGAGCATCAGTGAATCTGGGGGATGAACCAGTGATGGGGCCAGGGTCCAGCAGGTCAGTCTGAAACAGGGAGCTGAGGTGGTCCCAGCCCAGAGCCAGGTGTGCAGAGTCTCTGGCCCCAGACAGCAGGGAAGCAGCAAGGTGAATCTGACAGACAAATGCCCCTGCCCCAGTGGCCGGCAGAGGAAGACACCAAAAGACAGGTTGTACCTCGTTTCAGTGCTCAGCAGAGCCGAGGCAGCCGTACCAGGGAGGCACAGGGCAGAGTGTGACATGCTCACACCCCGGACAGGTCTGCAGACAGCCTCCTGAAACTGCCCTGGGGGCCCCAGAGGCCCTCGGGTCTCCAGGGCTTGTCACTCAGGCACCGAATACACTTAGTCTAATTGGATATTATTCCTTCTTTATGAAGCCAAGCAGGTTGTTACCTAGTTCCCTGGGTAAGACATTTGCAGCTTCATTTTGCAATTACATCTCCCTGGTATTTGTCATGGCACAGAAGTGAAATTTCTGTGTCTCTGGTCCCCAATGTCATCTTTTCCTTCTGTTTAAAATATAGGTGCTATGCCAGTTCTTTTTTAATCTGTAAGCTCTTTTCCATCCTCTCCAAAAAAAAGATCCTGCAATATCTGACCAATTATTTTCTCAGCCACATTAAAAATAGATGCCATTCCCATTGCCATGGTGGCAGTTATTAGAGCTGCTCACAACTGTTCTGGTTCTTCCATTCTTTAGGATTGCACAGTAGGATTGCACTTCTCTGCACTTTCAAAGTTGGGCATGGACACTGACTTACTTTGGCCAGTGAATTGTGGGGAGAAGCAATATTTCTGGGTGGAAGCTTCACCAGCCAGACACTGATTTGCTGTGTTCCCTTTCTCATATTGCAGAAATAAGAGTGGCATGTTATAAGTGATGGTACCAAGGTCAGCCTAGATCCCTGAGTGACTTTAAAGAACAAAGCCCCCTTAACTTACCCTCTTTGGTCAGATATCAGGAATGAGAAATGAACCTGTTGTGTTAAGCCACTGAGGTCTGGGGGTGTTTGTTACTGCAGCAGGGTCTAGCGTATCCTGACTGATAAAAGCCAACTGAACCAGTTCAAGTTCCATCTTTGTGTTCCACATGTCTTTCTCATGAGGCCAGTGTTTCCTTGGCATTCTACATGGGGCTGCCCATAAATTATCAATAGTGGGCCAGTCAGGCCCTCTATGTTGCAGTGTCTATCCTAAATTCTATGTCCTTGTCAGTTCCTCTCCCTCTGTGCTCCACACACTCTTTCTTGGACCTAATCCAGATTTAGAGAACAAGAAGATGTTTCTTACCACCTCATCTTGAAGAGGTTATTGGTAGACTCACCCACATTTTAGCTATGAAATTCAAATCCAGGCACAGTCAGCCTATTAGTCCTCCCGGGGCTTTCTCGAATTCAATGCAGACCACACGTGTAGTCAAAGAAGGGGTCATTCCTCCATTTGTCCCTGGCAAGTCACCAACATTCCTGGGGCCCAAGTCCTTCTAGAATGCCTTAGCTATTGTTTTCTCAGAGGTTACATATTTTCCTACCATCCTAGATTGATCTACCTCTGCCCTCAGAGAAGAAATCAATCCACTCTTCTGTATGAAGAGCAGTGAGCCTTCCTTTTGTGACAGCAGCCGATGGGCAAAGAGGCAGAGAGCTGACGTTCCACAGCAGCACCACTTCCAAAGCCAGACGCTGATCTGGGACTGGGCAGGGGAGCTCCTGGCCCTGCATTCCCAGCAGGATCTCACCTGCTTGCTGCCCCCACACATCTTTCCCACACAGACCAAATAAATAAATAAAAGAGTATGATCAAATAAATAGAGTTCCCATGATGATGTTCTAGGAACTTAACATGCTTTATCTCTAAGGTCCAGGACAAATCAAGCTCAGATAGGTGAAGGGCAGGTAATGACAGAGCCTGGATTTGAGCCAGGTCCCTCCCACTCCATCCAACTGCCTCCCCTCATACCTTTCCTTTGTGTTACTCTGTTACTCTGTACTGCACATCAGCCATTCCATGTAATTCATTCTCACCTCAAACGCATCCTTCTGGAACTTCTTTTCCACAGTATCAGTAAAAGAATTAGTGCATTGATTCTAGGCACACAGTCCGGGTGCCTGTTTTTTCTAAATTTTCAAGGCACCACTGTACTCTCTGTGCTTCATCACAGAGGTCTTGACAATGTAGTAGTAGCAGTGGCTGTGGTGGCAACATCGGCAACTGCCAACATCTGCAGTGCCTTCTAGTTGCCAGGGACTTTGTTAAGCAGTTCACGGGTGTGATCGCCCTCTCCTGCACCAAACACTCTGCTCAAATGTCACCTCGCCAATGAAGCCCTCCCCAAGAACCTGACAAGATCAGTGCTCAGCACACAGTAGGCCCACAGTATGTAAGTGATGAATAAACGAATAAAAGGATGGATGAATGAATGAGTAAATGAATGAATGAATGGAAAGCGCCCTTCAAAGCCACGCCTCTGGACTCTTTGTGATGGATGAGTACACGCGATGGCCACGCGGTGGCCACGAGAAGGCTCAACTGGTTCCGCCATCGCCTTCCTGAGAGGTAAGACCCAGCCCAGACCTTAGGAAGTTGGCAGCATGCAAATGAAACCCACAGTATCTGTCCACTTCCACTGAGCTGGGCTGGGGCCAGAACCAAAAATAAATCCCTCTCAGCCCTCTAGCTTCTCAGTAGGAATATCTGAAGTATCTTTAATCAAACTTTAGAGGCTCAAATTGCCCACAGTTCTAGAAATGCCTCCAGTTACTATGGATTTATCAGTGAAGAGAATGAAATAAAGAAAATTTGTTTCATAGTTAAAGCCAAGGCCACTTTATCCCACATGTACTTAAATCACTTAGCTCTTAACAGAATCTTTAACTATAAATACACTAAATTTGGTAGTAGGATAGATTAACTACAAAAGGAAATTAACACTGCCTTAGAGAATGGAGATAACATATTAAACCACTGATAGGCTACTTTTGAGAATTATAACTGGGTAGACCTAACATTTTTAAATGGATATTAGAGATGATGAAATACTACTCGGCCATCCTCTGAAATGCAATTGAATTTACATTGATTAAGGAAGCGGCCGGGGTGGGGAGGAATCTAATGTAAGCCCTTACATTAAAAACTTTAAATAAGCCCCAAAATGACTCCGCAGGAAATAGGTTTTGGTGACTATGCAATGTGTCATTAGCCCTCCAGTGAGAAAACGCAGGATTTAGTTCCATGATTAACACGTGTGTTCTGGGTTTCATCCATGGGTAGATTAACACTCGCCTTGCAAAGCGACCAGCAGCAACAACAAAAGTTTGCAGGGCTTTGTCATTAGCCCTGTTTGCATTCTCCAGAGCAAACTGACAGTCTCCTGATGCAGTACATTAAAAATCCTCAGTGGTATTGACTGCCTGAAGCCGATGCTTCCCCGTTAAATACAGCACAGCTCAATTAACAGCTCTTCAATATACAATTTAATTTTTCTTTCATCTTGATCCACAGCCTGGCTCAAAATGAGGAATGCTAGAATAGATGTACTTTGAATATTGAAGCAAGTCTTTAGAAATAAACCTATCACCCTTGTAATGATTTCTGTCATAACATGACAAAATAGATGAAGCTCAGCGTCTGGAACTTCAGCTCACACGTCATTTTTCCAACATCACCAGAACCTGGGGTTTTTGTTGGGTGGGTTTTATTTACTTATTTATTTATTTTTGGCTTTTCTTTAATACTGGTTCCCAGTTATCTCTGAATGGCATTCTGCTGTTTGAGAAAAGTTTATCCTTCTTTTTCCTTCCCTTTCCTGTGTGGCAATTCTTCAGAAAGAATGAAGAAAATTACTATTCTGCTACTTACATGTAAGGGAAGGCATGTAACTTATAAATGAATTATGAAGGTCTTACCCTTGGAAAGACATACATATTTCATCATAAATGTGATCCATAACACTTACTCCACATACAGTATTTATATTTATACATGATTATTCAAGGTTTTTTTAATCTCAGCAAGCCCATACTTTCAGAAGCAAATCCAACATTCTCCTTTAACCTGTAAGGCACAAAATAGAATGTACGAAAGGTACCCCCAATTGACCCCACATATATACTCTCTCTCTGGATGGAAGGCATTAGATTTACAAAGCATACTATGCATCAAGTGATTTCTCAAAGGTATACGATCCACTGTTCAAATAGCTCTGTGTGCTTGCTGTTTGTCAAAGACGATGATGTTTCACTTTGGACCAGACACAATTTCTTACGTTTAAACATGTTCATAAAAACACACTTGACGGCAGTTAATGCCTTGGATAGAAGAAGGTAGCACTGACGTGGATTTCTGACAGTCTGCTTGAGCTAGATGAGGGAGGAACAGGGCCCTTTCTCCCTAAGTGGCTAGAGTATCAGTGGACACAGGCTAAAACCCATTCCCTTTCTGATTAAATCATTCCAGCTGGTCTTTTCAGGATGCAGAGGAAGCTTCATTGCCGAGTTGAGATCTTGAGTACTGTCATAATCACATCATGATGACAAATGTGAACTTATTTAAAATTTACTGGTTTTTATCCCATTGTATTTGATGTTCACATTATAATTTATAACCTATTTTAAAAATTCAGAATGCATTTCATATTTTTCAACTCATTCACTGCCTATTTAGCATGAAATAGAAATTACACGTAAACATGCACAGATATAAATATATACACACACAAGTACAACCATTCAAAATGACAAAACTACCCATATTTTAAACATACTCCCTCCATTCTTACTCTTCTTTCCCCAATGCTATACTGTTACTTACATAATATGGAGGGAACTAAACAAAAGCTATGAGACTTTTTAATTGTCAGAGATAGAGCACTTAGAATTTATAGTAATTAACTAGTCATTATTTCAAATAAGAACATTAATTGGTATGTTCAGAAAATCTGCAGCATTGCAAAATTTAAAATAAACATTACAAAGATATCATTTACAACTAATCTATATTTACCATTGAAGTGAGCTTCAAACTATATTTCTTTCTATTATGCTTTTATTGGCTACAGCACACAGTAAATGGGGTGTGTTATGCACAGCTTCCTAAACACCTAAATTTATAAAACCCAATTACATAAATTAATTAGGAATGAACGCATACATTTATGCCTTTGTTTGTAACTGCAACATATTAAACATGACAAAATTAATAAGTAGACCCTAAAAGAAAAAATAGTGCCATGTATTCATTTTCCATAACAGATTTTATGAGATTTAATTTGACTTATCTAGTCCTAAGGGTCATGATTCTTAATAAATATGTGCTTTCTCCGCCATTTCATATATATGTAAGGGTATGATTTTATGGTTCCTAAAGGACCAAGAATGTATAAATTCGAGAGCATTTATTTCAAGATCCACAGACAGAAGGGCAAAGAATTATTCAAATGTTATTTCTGTCTTGCTTATCTCCTAGCCTGTTATCAAAGACAGGCTTTTGGTAATTAGAGTGATTCGCCATCACCTAGCTTATCATACAAAACATCCATTAAAACAAGCTTAGTCTTAGCTCCATGGAGGAATAAAACATTGATATATGATCAGGCAGGTCACAAGAACATGGCTGGAAACAAATGTAAATTTTTTAATGCAAAAAAATCAGTACCCCCCAAACACCTTCCTAATATGTTTAAAATAAACTAAATAGTTTTACATCATTGTTATTCAGAAGGATCATTTCTTGCATGGCAAAAGCTAAAAGAACATATTCTAATTTTGAAAAGAAGTAAAAGAAAAAAGATCTGGAATGAGATCATCTCTCCTCTTGCCCCTAATCAATGCATATTCCGAACAGTCTCATTCATACACGCCTGCAAGATTGCCAGGTTCAGAAATGCCACCTGGCAGGAATGTGTGTGCAAGCGCACAGTTTCGTGCCCTGGTTTAAGAGTCCTGGTTAGGAGAAAAGCAGTGATGTTGTAAAAGCAAACCTTATTCCAGGCCTCTGTTCCCATTACAGCTCTGGGGAAACAAATGAGATTCTTCAGGTCACAGACCACTTCAGTGGGTCATACACTGCCCCGGGCTCCCTACTCTACCTGCCCTTGCTTGCTACAGTAAAAGAGAGTCCCTCACCAGAATAAATAAGAATGCAGAGTTCCTCGTATCACCACACAAGGTGACACATGGTCTATCTTAAACAAAAGGGCCTGACTTCATCTTTATAATGCAAGATCCTCTTGCCAGGATGCTGTGGGACGTTCACGGTGGAAGGAGGCAGCAGCTGGCAGCACAGTTCGTAGCCTTACATCAGGCCTGAGACCGCATTGCTCCATGTGGCTTCCCTGCAGGTGCCTCCAACTCAGCAGGACCCAAACCAATGCATTTCTCTTCTCCAACACTTCCTCCTTTTCCTCCACACCCTGTACTCCGTATTTCTGTGAAAGGTGCAGCAATCCAAGCATCACCCTGGATGCATCCTACACCTCTTCCCCCATCTCACTGCCTACCTCAACACCCACTTGTGTCATCTCTCCAAGTCATTCGTTCTTCTCCATCCACACTGCTGCTTCCTCCCTACAAACCCTCAATGTCTGCTGCCAAAATAACTACAAGAGACCCTGTACCAAACCTCCAAATGCTGTCAGAACCAACTTCCCAAATGCTCGCCTGAGCAAAGAAAAGCCGCCCTCCCTCTTGCCCTCAGTATGAAGACCAAACACCTTAGCAAGGTATGAAAGGCTGCCTGTGCTCTCCCCAACTTGCCATCTGCCTTCGTCTCTCACCAAACCTCCATTCTCTCCCTACACTCCAGCCGTCCTGAAGATCCATGACCTTCCCAAATGTACCTCTGCTCCCTCATGTCTGCAGATCTTTATGTGGCGGAGCACTCTGACTACAGTGTCCTTCTTCTCTTTGCCAATTCCTCATAATTCTTGAAACTTCAAGCCAAAAGCCTCCTCCCCTAGCAAATCCTTTCTGACTCCCCATCCCACCAAGAAACTGGGTTAGATCATGTGGTTTCAAATAGGTCCACAAACACTTTGACCATCCTCCCCTCAAAAAGTGGAGCCTAATTCCTCATCTCTTTAAGGTGGGCTAATTCGCTTTTAACAAACTGAATATGGCAGAAGTGAAAGTGACTTCAGGGCCAGGGCATAAATGGCACTGTGGCTTCCACTTGGCTAACTCACTCTTGGATCCCTTGTTCAGGAAAAATCCAACTGCTGTGTTGTACGGACCCTATAGCAGCCTATGCAGATGTCCATGTGGTAAGAAACTGAGTCCTCCTGCTAACATCCAGTGAGAAACTAAGATCTCCAACCAACAGCCATGCGAGGGCACCATCTTGCAGTTGGGTCCTTCAGCCCCTGTCAAGCCTTCAGATGATGACAATCTTGGCCAACATCTTCAATACAACCTCATGAGACAGCTTGTGCCAGAACCACCTAGGAAAGCCATGTCCCAATTCCTGGCCCACAGAAACTTTGTGATAAACATGTACTTCTGGGGTAATTTTGAGGATAATTTGGTATGCAAGAAATAGGTGCCCTATGTGTGCTTCCACAGCACCCTGCATGTCCCTCTGTAGCACTAGTACCCAGTACAGTCCCTGGAGTACTGTTGGCACTGAATACATCTGAAGGATACACAGATAGATGGCTGAATGAACTAACTCAAGAACAAATGAACCAACACCATGGCAACTATAGATACAAAATATTCTAGCACTAGCTATATGGATGCTGTGCTATGGGGTTATGTTAAGATGTACAAGTTTTTGTGTGGATACCTGTTTTCAATTCTCTTGGGTGTATACAGAGAGGTAAAATCATTGGGTCATATGATGACTCTCTGCTTAATTTTGTGAGGAACTTCCAAACTGTTCTCCAAACTGGCTGGAGCATTTTAAACTCCCACCAGCAGTTGTATGAGGGTTCCAATTTCTCCATGTCCTCACTAACATTTGTTATTGTACTCTTTTTTCACTACAGCCATCCTATTGGGTGTGAAGTGGTATCTCATGATGGTTTTGTCATGCATGTTCTTAAGGGGAAAAAAACCATGAGTGGCATACATAGATATATCTACTTTATTAAAGCTAAAGAGGCTTTGAAAACAAGTCACCAAAAAAAAAAACAAAAAACAAAAAAAAAACTGTTCTGCTTCTTAGTTAAAGAAGTGCAAATTAAAATTAAGAATCTACTTTAAAACTATCAAAGTCACAAATGTTACCAAAAAAAAAAAGTAAGAAAGAGAACACCCAGTGTTGACCAAGGTATAACAAGACAAATCCTCTTAGATAATGCTAGTGAAAAAACTACCCAATCTAGCTCAGGAAAATATTTGGCAATATATATCAGAGACATGAAAACTATGTGCACACTTGACACAATTTCTAAAATTCTATCCTACAGACATAATCACATATGTAACAATTTATGTAGAAGGATAGTCATCAAAGTGCTATGATTAAAAATGGGAATATATCATAAATATCTAACAAAAAGAAAGAACTCAATAAATTGTGGCAGAGTATGTCCATGTGGATATTAAGAGCATCACATTTTTAAAAAGTGAGAAAATGCTCATAAAATAGTTAAGTTATAAAAATGAGCAATGGACATTACCAGTAGATAATGTAGAATTAAGCCTGATTTCCCCGTTTATTAACACTCTGACCCTAGGAAAATTACTTAAACTTTCTCTGCCTGTGTTTCCTCATCTGCAAAATGAGGATAATAAGGAATGTATCTCAAGGAGACACTAAGAGGATTAAATTTTTTAATTCATATAAAACATTCAATTTTCAGTCAGTGGGAGGAATTATTGGCTATTATCATTATCTTGATTTTGTAACACAGAAAAGACTGAAAAGGTCTGAAACCCTATTCTGTCACTTTTTAGTTGTATGACCGTGGACGTATACCATAAGCATTCATAGCTCTGCCTCACTCGTCTACAATATGGTAATAACTGTCGCTATATTCAAAACATTGTCCTGCAGGTAAGAGAAGACACCCGGTCCAGTACTCTGCTTGGGAGGTATTCAACAGTGACTCTCATAATTATTAATGGTATTCACATAAAGTTCTTACCAAGAATCCCCCTCAGTCTTAAACTACAAGTAAAATAAAAAGAGGAGAAAATTCTAAATTTTTGAGTAAAACAACAAAGGTCAGAATATTTAAGCAGCTCCCCAGTCCTAATCCAGATTAACAAAACAGCATCAACCTTCAAACTTGTCTTTTTCCCATCTCTTTAAGGAAAAGACCAAAAAGGGGGCAACATTTGAAGCTCCTAATCTTAGAACCCCTAAAATCCCAAGGTATAATACTTTACCCTTTTTTCTTACAATTCTTCTCCTCTTCCATTCTCTTGTTGTTTTAATAACTAAAATACTTTTGCTGTTGATTGTAAATAGAAAATAAAGTATATTTTTCAAGGACAAGCTCATTTTCAAAATTATTTACCTTTATTTTGGATTGATATCCTTGCACTGCTAATAACTTCAAGGACTTTGGCATAGCTATTGTCACATCATCCTCTCTGCCTCAAAGCCCTGGGATGATTCCCCATTTCCTAACATAAAAAAATTCCAAACTCCTTAGCATGGACATTCTAGATCCTATAAAGAGCTCACCTTTTCCTTTATAAACCTCCATCCAAAAAGACTCAAAGTACTTATTACACAACCTAACACATTTCCCTTCTCCATTAAAACATATTTCCCTTCCAAATGAACCTACTTATCACTAATCTCGCTTAACATAGATTCATCCCACAGCAACATGAATCAGTGCTTCATAATTTGCCAGGTGCACTTCCCCAGCCTTCTCCTCTGGGACCTCCAAACCACTGCAGGATGGACAAAGGTGGTTGTCTTGATTTTGCAGTGAATCCAAGAGAAGCACAGCGAAGTGAACGCTGCAGTTTCTCACCTGTCTCTTTCTTCCCCAGCTGCAGCCTGTATGGCCTTTCTAAAGATACCAGTTCAAGGACAGGTTGAGGTAGGAATGTGGCTGTGTTGTTTTGGGGTTTTTAATTTTCCCGCCAGGATGCTGAGAGGCCTAATTCTACTCCCCTTAATTCTGTGTTTGGCAGACAGCCTGTGCAGGAACTGGCATTCCAGAAACATGTTTTACTTAATATTTTCTGTGTCGACCCTCTCGACATCAGTTATAGTGCTGAGAACAAAATAATTGCTCATTTATTCACCTACCATGTTCCAGGAACTATTCCAGGAATTCAACCGTAAACACAACAAATCTTTTCTTCATGGAGCATTTAAAGAAAAAAATAAAATAAAATAACAAAAACGAAACAGTAAACCAATAGACAGCAAATATAATGAGAAATTAGGCTAAATTTTTAAAGGGGGGAACATAATACAGAGATAAAAAAAAAAAAATACGGGTAGAGGCCAGGCGCAGTGGCTCACACCTGTAATCCCAGCACTTTGGGAGGCTGAGGCAAGAGGATCACTTGATGCCAACAGTTCAAGACTGGCCTGGGCAACATAGCTAGACCCTGTCTCTACAGAAAAATATAATAAAAAAAGAAAATTGTGGGACACTGTTTTAGATAGGGTATAAATATTGTTGACAAATGAATTAATTCCAACTTCCTGGTATTCCAGCCAAATTAAATTTCTTTTCCAGAGAAATTTTATTTTTAAAATGTTAAAAACTGAAATACATGCAGTTAAGAAAACATTCCCCAAACAGAAAGCTGATCTGACAAACAGATCAACAATTAAGTCAATAAAATTCATGGTTAAAACCAAGGTCTAGATGGCTTCTGTGAGACTCAGTTCTTGAAAACTTGACGAACTTAGCTATGTTCCAACAACCCAAGGCTCCAGATAAACAAAGCCCATATGCACGGAATTTAAAGAACTTGACCAGCTAAATCCCTGGAAAAAGAAACAGAGGGATGAGGCATGATTGGGGGAAAAACTCTTCCTTCCTACCCACCAAGGCCTTGACGCCACATGGCCATGGTGTATGGCACCAGGACCAACGACTCTTCCAAGCCAGCAACCTCAGCCCAGCCTGGAAAGGAAGATGGGACCCGGTGTGCCCAGGACAGCCTGGTCTGGTCTGCCAACCAGGAGTCACCCAGGTTTGGGGGGAGTCCAGGAGTCTTATCAAAATGGTCCCTTACCAGGTTTTTAGTCAGATTGTAAGACCAAGATGGAAGGAGCTAGTGAAAGTTTGGGAAATGAAAGAGAAGGTTATAAGTAGAGAGCCTGAAGAGGAAAAGTCAAAAGCAAAATGAAGGCTAATAAAAGGAAATAAAATGCCCAGTGAGGGGATTTTAGGGGTTGGGGAGAGAGGTACAGATGAGCTTAAGAGTGACTCAGAAATAACCCCATAAACACAGCCTGGCAGGCATGGCTTGGCTAGGACCCTCTTCCAAAAGGGATCAAATTGTTTTTGGAAACCTATTAATATCTACTTTTCCCTCTTGCATTTTTTCCAACCTGCTACAAACTTGTTTGGCTTTGCCAAATGTTTTTCACTTTATGTCTTAGCTATCAACATTTTGGACTTAGGATATAGTCTTAGAATAATCAATCTCAAATCATCAATACATTCTCATCATTCCTTCTCATGCTTTCAATATTCTTATAAGCTTCATAAATTTTCCTTATGCCCTCAGCCTTTTCCACATTCCCCACATGATGATGTTATATTAATTTGCCTTCTAAAAAAATAACTGTCTTAACAGGCAAATATTTTGGTTCTTAGTTCAAATTCCTTCCCTACTTCAGTGATCACAGAAGGGAGGGAATATGCTACCACATTAATTAGTACATTTTAACACCTTATGATAAAAACATTTATTTGGATCTGTTTGGGTGTACAGTGGTACAGTGACCTCTATCCGGGGTGGATTAATATGGGTATAATTAAAAGCCAGAAATGATCATACTGTTTTCAGCCCAATTTTCTTTATAACTGCTTCCATGAGAGCAAAGGGTATTAACACGTTTGCCTTTCAATCGTAAGCTTTCTTCTGTTTACCGTCCACTGTACACTCACACTCACTTGCAAATAAAATGGAATGAATTTTTAACTGCATGAATTGAATTTGGGAGTGATGCTTGTTTTCCCCTCCAGCACAATGGATCATGAATGCACACATGCAAAGTGCTCCAATCCAAAGTACAGTGCGACAACTGAGGGGACAGGCCGTGATGGAACACGGTGATGCTTTACACAAACAGACAGGATCACCTTGGGCAAAGGCCACCATGCTTTAAAATTAATCCAGCCCTTACAGATAACAAAACTTCTGTAGGGCTTGAGACACGCAAGTCAGATCTCCTAGTATGTGGATTAACTGTGAAAAAACGTCCAGGGAGAGAAAGAACACCTCACTTGGTCGCCTGAGAAGGCAAGTGCCCCAGAATGTGAGCACTGTAATGATGACAATAATGAAAATGTTGTAACATTCTAAGATGGAATAATGGATGCTCTGCTAAGCACCAGGGCATCCCAAACCCTCACAATATCCATGCAAGGCAGATACTGATACCACATTCTACATGGTGGGAAACTGAGGCTCAGAGAGATCAGGTGTCTAGAGCAAACCTTTGTTTTTATTCCTTTTCTGTCTTTTCCTTCCTCTCTCCCTCCCTCTTTACCTTTCTTATTGTTGTGAGAGTGAATGCTGCAACCTTTATAGTCACTTAAACATGTGCCAGCAGGGTGAGAGGAACAAAAACAAACCCAGACAACTCAGCAGTGAGTCCCATGAAGCAGAGAAAGTAGAAATTAGAAAGCTGGGGAGGGATTTTCAAGATGCCTACTATGGTGAGCGGCTGAGGCAACAATCAGCAAACACTACTGGGCTGACTTCCCAGTTCTACCTCTGACTCCCTGTCTGGCCTTAGAAATCTCTTGGTGACACTGAGTAACTTAAAGGAGGAGATATGAAAAATACATTATTTATTTCCTTCCTTGCCATCCCCACAGGTTTAAAAAGAAAATTAGGTTGTACACTGGCTACCAGATCATTGGTGACTTCTATTGAAGCCACTACCACTGTGGGTCCAGACATAATTCTCTTTCCTACTGGCTCTTCTTGCATAAGTTAGTGTTTTCCCTCATGCCATCGATCATCCCATCCAACAGCCTGCTTAGTCTGTCAATGACTCATTGATAGTCAAATCTACAGACATAAATGCCATCAGCTACTGAATTCAGACAAGAGAGAAGAGAGATCTTGGAGTCTGGAACACAGCCTGAGCAAGACACTGCCAGATGTGATTTTGAGGAAAAAGACCCAAATGAATGAAATCAGAAATGAAAAAGGAGACGTTACAATTGATACCACAAAAATACAAAGGTTCATTAGAGACTCTTAGGAGGGGAGGAGGACAATAGGTATACATGAGACAGACAAGTGAATAAAAAGAAGTATCAGGCGAGTAGCACTGAGGAGATTCAGAACCTGTACTCCTAAAGCCTCTACTGAGCGAATGCCATGCTATGATGCTATTAAATAGCAACTCGCAGAGTATAAACAAGGGCAGAACCCATGTGAACAACAAGTTCACTGCAGAGTGTAAGGGTCATGACACCAGACTCCTAGAGAAGGAAATATAACACACGCAGATTAGTTGGTGCTTGGGTAAGACATTTTTCGATGGCCATAATGATGGACATAGCCATTGTTTCTCATCTTTTAGAATGAATCCATAATAATGCACAGGAGATTTAATCATGGCTACAGAATGAAATGTAAATGTTATTACCCATAACAAAGTAGCCATAAAAGTAGCAAAAGTTAGTGGTTTAAAGGGAAAAGAAGAGGTAGAAGGACTCGTGAGGGCACCAACAACCTCTTCATACAAGGGAGAGTGTCCAGGACACTGCACACTGTAATTTGAGCCAAACAGAAACATACATACATAGCCTTATTGATGCGCGCATGTGTGTGAGTGCATATATAGATATACGTTTACATATTTACATATAGAAAATATACAAAATCTGAAGTTGCAAACATAACGGGAGGAAGGAGATATAACTATTGAAGGTGGTATCAATGAGCTAAATCCACATCCATAACAGTAAAAGTCATTAGATAGCACCTGAAATTGACAGATGAAGAAGCAGCAGTTTACACACACTATTGAGACATAGGAAGCAGCCACCTGAGGATCAAAAACAAACTGTTCAGAGAGGTTGCGTTTGTTCATCCAGAAAAGCACATGCAGAGTCCGTGATCCATCAGTATTTGTTGAATGAACAGATGAGTGAACAAAAGTGGAAGGTAAGAAGGGCAGGGTGAGAGGCTATTGCTGGTTAAGGTTCATCCTTTGGAATGTTTGTTCCTAATGATTGCAAGTATTACCTCATGTGTGTTGGGGGTGGTGGTGTTGTTTGGGGTGTTGTTGTTTGTTCTAGTTCCACTGGTCCTGGAGAGGTGGCCTGTTTTGAATGGTGAGGATGCCCCGTATGAAAATGTGAGATGGGGGGATCGGTCCTGAAGCAGCAGCGGTTACTTTGCCTGGTTAGCCTGGGTGGAGACCCCAGAGCCACTTGCCCCAGGAAGGAAACACCTGCAGGGGACGGAATGGCTTATCAAACTGCTGCCAGGGGATAGTGTAACTTTGGGGTTAAACTAAAGTTTTAGGCAAGAGGACTGAAAACTGCCTTTTGTTCCACCATAACCACAAATGTTCAGAGAAAAGAAAAGAAAAGAAAAGGTATAAAATTAAAAAAAAAAGAAAAACCACCAGTACCAGGGAAGGAAGAGGAACACAAGACCTTGTCAGTTTGCAATGTGCAGTTAAACATAGGGGCTCCATTTTCAAATTCTGCTTCTGCGAAGGGCTCAGCAGCGTGGCCTCGGGCAAGTGGATTACTTCCTCTCCTGTCAATGTGTCTCACTTACACTGCCATCTCCCTCATTTGTCAAATGGAGACAGTGACATCCCTTTCATAGGGTTATTAAAGGATTCAATCAAATAATACCTGTAAACATTTGGCATATGGTAGAAGCTTGAGTGTCATTTCCCTTCTGTCCCTCTCCTTGGGATGAATGCTGGAAGAACACATAGCCCTCCACCACAAAATGAGTTTATTCATAGATATTTTCTAAATGGAAAGGACAAAGTTTCATGGTAGCATTTATTAAGCTCGGGTTCAAATTAACTTCAATGCCTATGGAAAACATTTTTTAAATCCCAAAGACATTTTGGTGTAAAATAAAAAAAATTACAAAATATAAAGCTCAACCAGTAATTAGCTGAATTTAAAAAAAAATCATTTTATATATGTTATACCTAATGTGGGTGGGAGACTAATTTATGGCATCACCCCCAAGATGTGCTTATGTTGAGGCTGGGCGACATATCACCTTAGGAACTGGGGTTGCAGTTCTGCCACCTGACAGCTGAGAGAGCCTGGCCAAGTTTCTTCATGTTTCTGAGCCTCAGTTTCCTTTCTATAAAAAGGAGATGACATTACAGATGGTGCAGAGGTATCAAAGAATGAGGAATAATGGAAGTCAACTGCCAGATACAATGCCCGGCACAGACAGAGCTGGCTCTCAACTCACACTAACCGCTATTATTTGTAATGCATTATCACCTCCTCTGTATCTTTGAGATTACATATTAGGCGAGTAATTTTCTCTTCCATGTGGGAAGGATTTCACTAGAAAACAAGAAGGCTCAGAATCATGTTTTGCTCTCGCTTAAAATGCTCAAACCAGGCAGCAGTCAGTGGGGGTGATAAAATTGCCTTGTGGATCTTACCATGACTTTTGTCCAAAATGATCAGAGAGTACATTAAATCATTAGCAGAAACTTTGCTGCCTGCTGATTTTACAATGCAGGCAATGAAATTCATTGCAGAAGCAAAATAGGGCCAATAATATAATTACAGTGCTCTGCCTATGCAGTCAGAGCTAATGCTATTATTTGACATTGCAAGGCTGTGCTTTTCCCCAGAGCCTCGGTGGAGACAAGGTTCGCCCTAATTGGTTCCAAAGCACAACCTCCCCACCACAATCTTTCCTAAGGACCAGTAATGTTAATTTCCACACGACTGTAAATAGTATTTGCAAACAATACAAACATGGTAATAAGAGGCTAGGTGGGTAATTAATGTGGTTACAAAGTAGCTTATTTGCATTTTTATTTAAAAACGGCCTTCTTTAAAAAGCAGCTCAGATTTCTCTTTGCAAAAGGAGCCTTGGTTAAAGAGTATAGCAGTAATTACTCTCTTTAGGGGTTCTTTTATATGTCCTTCAGGGAATTAGAATGAAAAGATAAGCAGAATTATAAAGGAAATAATGTAAAATATGAAATGTACTATAAACACTTAGTAGAGTATTTACCATAAGCTAGGCTTACCTTCCTCATTAATGGAATATTTTAACCTGCTTACAATACATTCAAATTAATTGTAGATATGGCTAAAAGGTACAATCATCTAGTTAAACTTTTTTTTCTTGAAAGGTATGTTATTTCAAGATTTGATATGCCACCACAGCGAATTCCAAATGATCATCTCCTGCTGAAAAGTGTCCCCAATAAGACAAAAGGTTAAGTGTGGCCCATCACGGAGATAAGGCACAGATTTGTGTTCTTCTCTAATAAAAAGAAACCAGACTGTTAGAGCAATAATTTCATCTATCTTTTCTTAGCTTATGTCTTGCATTCCTGGGCTCAAGAAATATTAATAGGAAGTGAGAAAACAAACTTAAAAATTGATTGGGAGTGGAATTCAGTCTTTTTCATTTCTCTCCCAATCTTAACGTGTGGGAATTTCTATTTTACAAGGTGGCCATGGTGTCAGGGCCAACAGTAACTGAGATCCCTGAATTCATTTGGAGGCCATTTAATCATCACCCACTAACCAGTGGGAGGTGAACTAGAAGCTGGGTCCCAGAGGTGAAGTCACCCCTCCATTCCTAGAGAGGTTCACAGTCTTAGGGCAGAGCTGTCAGGTTAATAAAGGAGCAGGTTCCAATAGGTCTGCAGACACTGGGAAAAGTTTCACAGAGGGCATGATGCCCCAGCCGACTCCTCCAGGAGGAGAGAGAGACTGGAGTGTGAGCAACAGAAGTGAGCCTCTCCAGGCACAAGTACCAGCAGGGACCAAGGACCTGGGGGTGGAATAGCTTGGCAGGTCTGGGGAACCTCAGGGGGAAGGAGGGAAGCCCAGTGGGGTCCTGCTTAGCAGAAGGCACAAACGACATTGCAAACTCAGATGTCAGTTAGGTAGCAAATGCATTCATTTATTCCTTCAATGTATATTTATTGAGGGCCTGCCACTGTGCCAAACCATGTTCCACATAACAATGCACTGTATCTCCCCTATTTGGGGGAGACAGTCAAATAAACAAGAAATAGAACACATAAGAAAATTAAATAAAATGTTAGCAGGTGCTAAGTGCTAAGGATTAAAGAAAGAATGGAAACAGTTTAAAAGGATCAGGAGTAAGGAAGATTGGTGGTTAAACCAAGCAGGGGTAGTAACACCCCAAGGAGTAGAAGACTTGACCCCCAAAAGAGCAGCTGCTGCTCAGTCCCCGTTAATTACTGCCACATCTTCTGATACTGTTCAGAGAAGCCAGCAATTCGGATTCTTGCAAGAAATCCTTTTTTTAAACTAAACAAAACAAAAAACAAAAACCTATCACCTACTAAGCAGTTCCAATAAACCTGTCTGTAAAACATCAATGTAACAAAGCTCCCTGTCTCAAAAGATACATTGTTTAAAAAGATTAAGTTAAAATTTAAAAAGGTATGTCTTTACTCTCATTCACCCAGCCCTCCAAAAATTCAAACAAACAAACAAAAATCCCAAATTAGTTTTGGTGGAGTGTGCCTCTTCATGTAAGCATCTGTATTCATACATCCATATGGTGTTGATATTTTCTCACCTCCAACTCCTAGCAACCTCTAAACAGCCAAAACATACTTTCCATAGGATGTCTAAAGACACTTCAACTATATCACACCAGATCTAAATAAGACCAGCTACATGGTATTGTTTTGAAAATACTCACCCGGTAAAATTTATTTATACTTTAGATAGAATTCAGAGGCTGTAATGATGTTTTAAATATGATTTCAAAATACTTGAGAAAAGCAGAAAAGCAATGAAGTAGAAGAGAAGGATAATAAGTTTATGACACTCAAGTAAATATATCCAGAAAACTGGGTCATTTATAGCAGAACTGCAATCTTTTCTGTTAAAATATGCAAACGACAGTATGAAAAATGGTTTGTGATTTTAAAGAAATATAGCACTACAAATGTCAGCGTGAGAGAACTCAATAACACTTAATGAAACTTTGGGTTTCAAATTAATTACTGATTGACTAAGGCATCTAGTGGGAAAACAGCCTCAATTAGAGAAGTCTGGGACAGGCCATAAATCTGGATGCCTCTTTCGAGGACTCTGAGCTGGCATTTCATCCTTTTGCCATTAGTGCTAGGTTAATGGGGTGACTGGTCACTAGAAAGACCACTGGTTTGATTCTCAGAAATGAGACTGGTCACTATTTACCTGGCTCAGAAGTACCTTTCTTCCTTTTCTTTTTCCTTTTTTAAATTTTTATCATGTGCATTTATGTTTTAATTGCTTAGAGGTACTTGAAATAAAAGCTTAAATAAATCTGTGAAGTCACATTTTACTAAAAGATAAATGGCACCTATATTAAGAAAATCTTCTCTGGTCAACTGTATTCTTTGTTCACAATTATCGTTCCCTCCTTTGCCTTGCTTTCCCATAGGTAGTCCAGACTTTCCTGGGGCACTGATGTTGGCCTGGGCCATGAGACTTGATATATGGGAATATGAGACAGACATGAGGCACATCAATGTCTGAACAGAAGCTCCTGTGAGCTTTTGCTCTCTGAAGACCCTAATGACTTCTCTCGAAGCCTGGATCCTGGGATGAGAAGTCATGAGAAGCTGTGCCCAGGAAAGCCCAGCTAAGACTGCCAACCAGCCACAGCCAACCTTCAGCCACAGGTGTTACAAGCAAACAAATACACATTTGTTCTTGTAAGCCCTTGAAAGTCTGGGGTTGCTTGCTACTGCAGCAAAAGCTAACACCATCCTTGCCAGTTAACTACAAATACTTCTACCACAAAAATTCAAGTCATAGCTTTATCTTTCATGTAAGTTGCATAACTCAAAACATCCAACTATAATAGCACTACACCCATAACAAGTAAATTCTCACTTAATGGAGAAAAGCTTTTTTTGAATAGCTACTATAGAAAAATGGACAAAGAAGAGAATATATCAACCATTCTTCTGGTTGATAAGAGCCCCAAAGCTTCAAATGGTCACCAGTAAAACAACAATAGCAACGAGAAACCACAGTGCTTGTAGCATGCCAGGCATTGCTGCAAGTCTGTCATATACACTCATGTATTTCCCCAACAACCCAGGGATGTGGGTCCTATTTTATATCCCTTTTATATACAAAGAAACAGCTAACATAGAGCAGTTAACAAACTTGCCCAAAAAAGAAATGGATAACCTTATTCTCCATATAATTATAATTCCAGGTAATGCCTATTCAAATCTCAGCATTCTCTGTATTACACTTTCAATATATTAATAACCAAAACAGATTAATTAAAAAAAATATTCTAAGCACAGGTATTCCATCACCCCTCAGGAAAGTTACCCCTATGATCACATGTCCTATAAATTCTGAGAACCATTCTAATAATTATTCCAATTCATTTTTTCCACACGTAGCTGTGCCTCCCACTATACAATGCTGTTCTCAAATCCCCCCTCAGATAAGAATCTCTTCCGAGGATCAAGAACCTGCCTTGGTCTAAATCCCCACCCAAAACCTTCCCCATGTGGGAAATCTATGTTAATTCTACCAAACTGAAGCTATAAAACAGCAATCATGTATGGGGGGGAAAAAGACTGAAACTCATAAAAAGGAATTAACGTATTCACGTGAGATGCTATATATAACACGTACAAAATAGTTACCTGAGATTTTTTAAATGCAACTTCCTAAAACGTTAGGACCACATTGATATATTTGGGGGGCATTTTGCTCAGAGCCCAAATAAATACAGTAGAAATTCATGATGATGCTATTTGCTGTTGGCACATATGTTTTTCTACCTTCCCATTCTGTGATCAAAGGAAGATCCCCAAGGCTCGTTGGTCCAACTCAACAGTTCGCTGGTCCAGGGGTGAGGTGGGGCTGCATTCCAGCCTGCACCCTGGTCACCAGGCTGTGTGCCTGGAAGGAGGGACTGAGGGCTACTGGAAGAGGGGGTGCTTTTTCCTAACTCTCAAAACAGTGCATGTGGCTGGTAGCCCTGGGCCTGGGAGGCTCCAGGTGCTGTGATGGGTGATGATCCAGTGGCCCAATAGCACCATCTTGTCTGATCTTGTCTTCATCACTGGGGCTGGGAAGGGAGCCCATAAAATATATTTTATACTATAGTTTTTTCTCAAAAAGGGAGTGGAGAATGAAACAAGGAATCTTCAAACTGGTATTCACCTTTGGTGTGTGGACCTTGAAGACCAGAGGTGGCAGACGCAAGTGAACATCCCTGAGAAAGTCACATGGTTATCAGATTACTGATACCCTGGGTCCCAAAGAAACACTAACAAGTGGAGTTTGGGAGGATGATGTGAAGAGAAGTAAAGCATAGTGAACCCATGACACAGTGGGCACTCTGGCCAGCACTGCCCATGCAGTGTCAACTCAGAGATTAACAACCTAGATCAGGTTGCACATCCACTTAGAAACTGAGCCAGGTTGCAAACCAAGTGTTTTGAGTCCGATATGCTTTCCCCCTGACGTGCCAGTGGAACTATAGTCAGCCCTTGCAAGGATGCAGGATCTGAGCCAAATCACCCACCCTCCCCGAATGTTTGTACCACAGAACTGACTATAACAGATATGAAGTATGGTCCTTCCAGAGCTGGTGAGGGAGATGCCAGAAGAGTAATCACCAGGAGTATTAGATTAGACTGATTTGGTTGCAAGTGACAGAAATGTAGACAAAATGAGCTCCAACACAAAGGGGGATTTATCAGCTCCATAATATTTCAAGAGCTGGGGTGAAGTTGGCCAAAGGAACTCTTTGGCTCTCTCTCTCACCTCAAGTTGACTTCACCTTTCTTACTCTGACTCCTTGTAGCAGGAAGCGTGGCTGCCGGCAGCCCCTATAAACGTCCTCCACCTCCCCACCCCTCAGGTGAGAGACCGCCTCTTGTCCAGTGACCGGAGATCAGTCTGGCTTAAGCTGAGTGCCTGTCTTGGCACCGACCACTTTGGCGAGAGTGTGATGGGCCATAACTGGCCCATACCAGTTCAGGCAGACTACCATCACTGCCTTCACTTCCATAGTCCCTGAGATGGGGCTATTACAACCAAAAGTGGACAGAGCACTGGACAACACAAGGGCTGTGACAACAGGGAAGTGTATAGGGGAGCAGTGAGCTCCCAAAGAAAGGCAAGCAGGTTTGGGGGCCATTGTGATGTCAGCCACTGCCTGCCTTCTGACCACTCTACCCTTCTCTTTCTCAAAACATAGACCTCAGAGCTTTTGTCTCAATTTTAAATGCCTTCTGTGCAATAACACAGATGAACCTCGTCACTTGGCTCAGAAGACAGACAAATGATCCAGTACTGTGCAAAGACATGCAGACTCTCACAGCCCTCACGAACTTGCACCAATAAAGAAGAGAGTGGATATAGGAATAGCCTCTGTGTTGAATCACCAGGACAGCAAAAGTGTGGACAGCTACCAACAGGCACTAGGGAAGGGCCACCCCCTCAGGGTCAGGCCACAGCAGGAGGGGCTCCCGGAATGCCACAACCACACAGGTGAGCTGAAGCCCTGAAGATATTACCCATTAACATGTCGCAACGTGCCCCTTTCCCACAGCATTTTTGGGACATGCCTATTCTTGGTCCCAAAAAGCCACACCTCCTCCTGCTTCTGGCTTGGCTAAGCCCTGAACCTGTGTCTGGCAACTGCATCCTCCAGATGAGGTGCCTCCTCTCAGCCACATCTTAGATCAAACACCAGCTTCAACAGGAGGGCCAGGCACAACAGCATGACCTCATCTCTGCCTGTACCTCCAAATTTCACCCTCCTGCCCCCTTACCCCACTTTCCTCCTCAGCCACTCCCCCTCCTCCCCACCCATCTCTAATAGCTTTATAGCAAACTAATCTAATCTTTACTAACATTTTATTAGCCAAGCATGCAATCACAACAGAAGATGTGCCATACCTTGTCAAACAGGTGTCCGTTTTCTCCAGTGGTCCCAAGGAAAACCACTGATCACATTTCAAAAGGCAAGTCCTTTCCCCCCAGTAGCCATGAAAGATCTTAACACCCACAGATCTATCAATACCCTTATATCAGCCAGAGATTTTCCAGCCTGGATTATACCATCATGGCCCACAGGGTAGTGTCCACTCTGTAAAGTGACACTTGCTGTTACATTATTCCCAAGATTAGCTCCTCAAAACTTCCAAATAACAATCCTACTATTCTGGGAATTTTTCAAATAAAGCCCTATTACTCTGACTTATAGCCTTAAAATTGTATTTTTCCCAGCTGAGGCAAGCAAATTATTCTATGTTCAGATGAAGGCTTTTCTCTCCACTTTGATCATTTTAACTATATTGATTTTATATACATTGACAAGTACTAAATTTCATGGAAAATAACTAGTTGGAAAACCATAGAAAGTACCTTTTAATCAACTGACTAAGAAACCTAACACTCCCAAGTTCTCATAACCCTAGTGAGGAATTACAATGAATGAAGTGACATTATATTAATTTCATTCTTGGAATGCATCCATAATGCTTAATGGAAAGGGAAACCTTAGGAGGTCTTAATGCCTGGGAAACACCCATTATGTCACTGAAATCCCTAGAACCCACCCACATCTACCAACGAATCTGCTTAAATCCAATCATTTAAATCCTATAAAAATGAAGACTTAGAGACAAAATGGAACAAGATGGGAAATAACAAAAAATCATCTATCTTCCATTGTTTTGTTTGTTTTATGACTTGGCTCTACACGATTTATTATAGTTATTTAGAATTTCCTTCAACCTCCAAGCAGAGAGCTGAAATATTCAAATTCATTCATTCACTCACTACCCTTTCAACAAACAGGATAAGGAATTACATGGCAATCATGTGAATAAAAATCAAGCTTACAGAATGTCTCCTGTGTGCCTCACACTATACTAAATACCATATGATTGAATAGCAACACAACAATTAATATGAAAGGCATATCAATGTCTATCATATCAATCAGTATCAATCTCTCCAATTTACACCTGTGGAAACTGAGGCTCAAAGCAATTAAATTAAGGGATTTTGGGGTCCATCAACACATGGGACTCTAATGGCCATTGATTTTGTGTTCAAAATTACTTATTTTGTTTGTTTTTTAAAGATTTCCAGAGTCACAACAGATCCTAAGGCAAAATATAAGCATTGCAAATAAGGTTCTATTTGTTATGAGAGGGGAAAAAACCACACTCCCAGATTCATAAAGTGAAGAACATGCTATGCTTGTATATAACCTGTGGAAGTGATGACAACCCTCCTGTTTGGTTCAAGACACTTTAAACCAAGAAATACTGTGTGTACATCTAGGCAAAATGTTTAAAAGGGATGTGGGAAAACAGAAAGGGCCATAGAGCAGACTGATCCTCTAGGGCTAAGGTCCCTGAGCTCTTTAACCTGGAGAAAATGAAGACACTTGCTGGTCGACAGCCTCCTTCCATGTGAAAAATTATGAAGAGCCACCCTCCACCTCAATAAGAAACAGATACAAGTCTTGGGACACAAATATCCCTATCAAGAAAGATCACTTTAAATAGCCATAGGAACAAATACCTAGTTAACCTTGTTGTTCAAAAAAGGCCTCCCCACAGATAGGATATTAACTGTATCTAAAATTTCTGTAAGTTATTTCTGTGGCTCTTCTTTGAAAAAAAATAAAATCTGAAAAATGGAATATTAGAGCCAGAGAAAATTTCACAGAATGCTTGGCCTACCTCGATGGCACAAAATATCTATTGAGCAGGGAAGACATTCTTTTCTCCTTTAAAATTGGGTAGGAAAGTAACTGCCTTCTAATGCGGTTTGAATCATTCTTGCTCTGCTGAAGTCAGAGTAAAGAAAGAACAAGAGAGTTGGGTCTTGAAACTTGGAAAGAAGATTCTGTGCTATTTTCTTCTCTTTGGCAGGTCAAGGCACCAATTTCTATTATATATTTTCACACCTTCTAGTGAAACTATTTCTGTAACCCTCCAAAGACTGTGAGTTCCCTGAGTGCAGTCTTAACTTCTTTGTGTCTACCTGGTACATCTTGCAAAGCTTGGCATAGCTCAGCCAGGGTGCGATGGGTAGGAAAATGGACAGACAGACAAGAGCATCTTTTGCCCCTAACTTGCCTGGAAGTTTTACTCTCCATAACAGCCCTGGTTAAGATATAACTCAAAGAATAAAAACTAAGATAGAGGGTGTTTCTTTGGTGGGATAGGTCAGTTCTATATCCTGATTGTGATGGTGATTACCCAAAGGTAAATATGTGATAACATTTCATGGAACTATACACACACAACAACACACAAATGAGTGCACATAAAGACTAGTGGAACATGAACAAAAGCTGTAGTTTAGTTAATACTGTTGGGCCAATGTCAATTTCCTAGATTTATTGTTATACTATGGTTATCACTGAGTGAAGGGTACCCAGGACACTATATACTATTCTTTACAACCTCTATGAGAGGGTAAAATTATTTTAAAATAAAGGTTTTAAAAAGACTAATGAATGGAAAGTAGAAAATTCCAACAAGTCAAAGGACATCAATCATCAGGTTGAACTGTGAGTTCTAGCAATTAAGGATTTGTGAGAAAAATATCAAATTGTACTTTTTCCCCCCCAATGGTTACCCCCTAGATTGGTGATGATCAATGGAAATAATGCAAGTCACCTGCGTAATGTTGAAATTTTCTAGTAGCTATATAAAGAAAAGATAAAAAGAAACAGGTAAAACTAACTTTAATGATTTTTTAAATTTAACCTAGTAGATCTACAATATTATCATTTCAGCATGGAACCAACATAAAAATGCTAATTAAATATATTTTTATACTAAGTCTTTGAAATCTGGCAGGTATTTTATCTCATTCTTACAGCTCATTTCAATCTAGACCAGCTACGTTTCAAGCACTCAATTGCCACATGTGGCCAGTGGCTACCATACTAGACATCTTGGACCTAGATATCACCTTTAAGTTGCTGTTAAAAGTCACCTTGAGCTATTTTCCCAATTGTACCTTTTTATTTCCTTTGAATGAATTGCATATCTCCAGCAATTCATGCCTAATTTGTGATGGGAAGATATACCACCTGAATATAATATATCCAAAGCTCTCTACCAACGAACTTCCAGATATAAGCTTATTTAAAAAAAAAAAAAAGCACATCACAGTTCAACTTGAAAAACTTCTGTGGCTTTGAAGACTTTTATGCATTGTGACGTATGCCTGGGAAACACAGTGAATCCTTTCTATCCAGATAAAATGGAGATAGAGTCTCATCAGTTTTTTTAAAGAGTTTGGGTATGGACACAGGAGTTTTTGAGACCTTTCCTGTACCCTTCTGATAAGTTGCATTAAAAACAGAGTATCAGTTAAACACCTACAAAAATGCTTGAAGTGACTGCAGAAGGAAGTCTTTGTCCTCTGATATTCCAATTCTCCACCTCTTTCTATACACATGGTGCCTTTGCACACTCACCCCCTTCCTCGGCCGTGAGACTTGCTTTGGCCAAGGGAATGTGAGCAGTGTTGGCAGGTGTCACCTGTGAGCAGCACAGGTCAGCACACCTCTCTCTCCCTCTGTCACAACATCCATACACGCAGGCTGCTCTGTCTGCCCAGGTGGCCCGAGTGAGATCCCCATCTAACAGCACTCTCCAAGCAACTCGTGATGGAAATGCAGTTTGAGCAAGAAATAAACCGTTGTTGCTCTAAGCCCCAGAGATTCTGAGGTTGTTTGTTATTACGGCATAACTTAGTCTGTCCTAACACACAATTCCATTGTTGAATCTGCACATGTGACATCAACTATCCTATCCGGAATATCTCCCTGAACAGGAGGGCTTATCGGATCTGCTATATAACCCAGGCTTGGTTGTACAGTGGTTTCATTACCAACCATAAAAACTGTAACAGTGGAACTGTATAAACAAACCGAACAGTGTTTTTACTGTAAAACATGAATGTAATATAAATATTTGTCTTTGCCTTCTCTCAGCATCTGTAATGAGAGCAGAAAATTCATGCCATATGTTTACAGTATAAGCGGGGGTAAAAAAATAGATCTCAACGATTCATCTGTGTGGGTGCCAGATAAGCTGTTTAATATTTTTAATTCGTCCATTTTCTTTCACATATAAAATTCTCCACAAATCGTAAAACACTTACAATTGTCAGTGACTAAATTCACGATTATTTCTACAGAGGGGGCCTTGCAAAGGCGAATGTGAACATGGTGATAATGAAGTCAATTTCTCTGCCATGATGAGAAACCACCAAGTGAATCGCTACATTAAGACCCTTGCCTGTCCCAGCCCAGCCCCGCTCGACAAATCTGAATATGAAACCGCTTCTCTGAAGACTTCAAAAGACCTATCCTACCTCTGGCTGAAAGTGTCACTGAACATGTGGGATCCTGACAGCTCCTACTTTTTTTTTTTAATCCTCATATAGAGAAGCACTGAGCATGTTAAGTGGATTCTGCCTTCTTAGGACCCTCTGATAGGATAGAGGAAGCGTTATCGCTAGCACCGAGGTCTGTGCCAACACAGACTCCAGCCTCACATGCAGAGAGCAACGGGGGATGTTTTTATTTCGGAGGCTGTGATTGAGCCCTTGATGTGAAGTTGCTGAAGCCTGCCCAAAGTGTTTGTGCAGGCTTTTAGGATGCGAGCCGAAAGGCACAGAGAATGATTCAATTTTCTCCAAATTGGCTCACGGACCAGAGGTTTCTGGAAACTGTCACCGTCCTACAAAATCCAATACCGAAGCGAGGAAGCTTTGTTTGAACAGGAAGCAAATCTACCCAGAGCAGGCTCTGTCTGGCAGTGAGGAGACAAGCCCCTCATGGGTACAAGAGTTGTTGACAGAGAGAAAGTGGGGGCACCTTGATGGGTTAAAACCCAAGATATGCAAGGCATGAAAAGCTAACATTCAGAAGCTTTCAGCTCGGTGAGTGGCACTTGGCAGGTGTTACCGAGCGTGTGCCACTAGCTGGGCACCATTATCTCATTTAATCCTGACAAGCATCCCATGGCGCAGGGATGCAATATCCCCATTTCCTGTAAGAAGATAGAGACGCCCATGGAGGAGCACCTTTTCTGAGATCACAACACTGCTACGGAGTGGCAGAGCCAGGATTCCAACCTAGATCAGTCTGATTCCAAAATCCATGTGCTCAACCACTAACTAGGCTGCCAAAGCCAAAGAAAACCTTTTGCACTCCTGACCACCTGGTCCTACACCACCTAACAGTGAGGAGCAACACAGGCATTGTGTCTGCTCCCGCACAAGTGTTAGAGCCTGGGCCGTAAACCAGGCCTCACTCTCACTCCCACACACACACTCCCACACATGCCTAGTGGTGTGGTTGATATTATTATTATTAATTTACATGTCTGTAGCCACACTTAGACTCCTAAGGGCAAGGACAATGTCTCGCATATCTATATATGCTCAGAGTCCAGTGGGACATCTGGTATAGAATAGTGTCAATAAATGTTTGTTGATTAAATAAGGAGACCAATGGGCAATCAATCAATGCATAATGTGATCAATCACTGCTGTGATAGATGCATATTTAAAAACTAAATCTTGGACTGCATGCTCCTTGGAGGCAGGAACCTTTGCTTTCTTTGTCATTGCCATGCCACTAGTGCTTAATGCCATACTTGACCCAGAGCACGAGGTTGACGCTATTTGCTGAACAAAGGGAGGGAGGGAGGGCAGGAGAGAAGGAAAGCTTTGTGGGAAAGAAACCCAGGAGCAGAGACTCACAGGATGCAGAGGCAGATGTTAGGAGAACAAGCTTGGCTGAGGTCCTTCCAAGCAGAGGAAACATTCCATGCCAAGACGCAGAGAGATGGGAAGGTTTAGGAACAGCAGAGAGTTTGATATGGTTTGAGCAAGGAAGAAAATGGTTAGACTTGAGCCTAGATAGGTGGGCGGGAGGCCGGACCACATGGGGATTCCAGGCAATTTCTTTATCATCTTTGCTAGCACTTCATAGCACACGCTAGGTACCTGGGTACCAGTCTCAGTACCCAAGTAGCATCCTAAGCACTTTACATAAGGACTTCAGTTAATCTTCATAACAACTTTGTGATTTAGGTGATATTATATCATCCCCATATTACAGAGGAGAAAAGTGAGGCAGCTGGTTCACTTAAGTGGCAGAAACAGGATTCAAACTCAGCCATCAAATCCGGGGTCCGGTCACTTAAACCCACGTGACAAATTTTATAGCTTAATCTTTTCAGACTGATGAAGTCGGCAAGTTTTCGCAGCCCTTCCCAAGACAGAGCCTAGTGCCAACCTGGGACAGGCTGATGCTAAATGAATCCTTTCCAAGACCCAGCATGCTGAGAGGGTGGGCTATTCATTCTTCTCAAATAAAGACTTTATATGCCCCCAGTTTGTCCACTTATAGATTTAAAATATATACTATCTTTTTAAAAAAAATCTATATTTAATTATACAGCATCAGTGAAATTTCACTTGGGGAACGATAATCTAACATAAATGAATGCTTCCAATAGAAAAAGCTATAATTTAAAATAAATTACTGTGTTAGTCAGGAAAAAAAAATTTACTCTCTTTACAGGAAGGAAAAAAAAAATATTATCTGGTGTTAGGTAGCCCCAGTCAATTAGAAAATTGCATCACTAGCAAAGAACCAAATAACCACCCTAAATTCCTCCTCTCCCCGTGTAGATTTCACGGTTGATCCCAGCCACACAGTGTACTGCCCTGCCCGCTCTGGCCTGAGTTTCATTAAGGCTTAAAGTCAATTAAGCCGCGAATTGGAACAATCATTCCTCCTTTGCAAAGTATTGATTTTTTTTTTTTCCTGGCCGCTTTAGGGCTTTTCTAGCACTCACAGAGAGATTTATGTTAGACAATTTCTTTCTGATTAAAACAAATCATAGCTCAACAATTCTAATTTCCCCTTTTCCAAGCAAGAAATGATCAGAGAATGCTGAAAACAGTGATCAACACCCCCCCACCCTCCACTCCCCCACCATCATGCAGAAGCCGACACTAAGAAGCTCGTAGAAACTGCTAGAGAGGTTCTCTCTGTCTTTGTCTTTCTGTCCCTGTGTCTCCATCTCCCGCGTGTATGTGTGAGTGTGTGTGTGCACGTATCCCTTCTCTCTCTCATTAATTTCTCTTTCAGTATACATTTATCTTGACTGGCTTCAGGATAATTACTTATAAACCAAAAAGGAAGAGGGACATTAGAAGCAAAGCCAACCCAAGCTGGTTTTTCTGCCCTAAGTAATAGGAAACAAGAAGGTTTTTATATTTATTGCCAAAACCCTAACATTAGGTTAGGCCTTTTAATTTTTAAAGCAGTTACTAATTTCTGACCAACTTTGTCTCTCTGGAGAACACACACCCTTGAAGCAAAGCCCAGCAATCTCCTGGATCCATTTGGTAGCCCTTTAAAAGGTTCCCCTGTACTCTCAGGTGCAGCCTTTGGAGCTGCGCGTTCTACATAAAGGCCAATTTTTCTGTCTTTCAAAATCCAGTTGATTCATGAGTCCATTCTTCATGACGGCCAATTCCCACTTCTCCAGAATGACTAGGGAAGCTGGTTAACTGTGATTTCCCAAATCGGGGTTGGTAACTCTCAAAGAACTGGACTCAAATACGTTTAACACAATGTACTCTAGATAACAAGCCTTTCTTTAGCAAGCTAGAAGGTAGTTGAAGAATTGAGGACACTTCAGTAGCATCAGTATGAAAAATCAATTCACATAGCTCAGTACTTAAGAAAAACCAGGTGGTTATTTGCACTTTCTGCTGGTCTGGTTTCCAAAAACCAAACAACCTGCCCTTCCTACCAGGGCAAGATTCTGCTGCCCACGTTATAACTCCCATGGCTCAGCTGTCAACCTTGTTTTACCCTCTCATTCACTCAACAAATATTTACTAAATCCCTCCTACTGATCGGGCTACACACTGGGGGCATACCAAGAGGAATCAGACAAGCAAAGTTTCTACTCCCCGATGGCATTCAACCTCTGCTGCTGTGTGAGCTTCCACGAACTTCTCGGAGCCTCTGTATTTTCATCTGGAAATAGGATTTGTAATATTAGCTACCTCATAGGGTTGTCACAAAGATTAACTGAATTCATGCATTTAAATTGCTTTTCACAGTGACTGGAATACAATGCTAGCTATCATTATTATTATTATCATCATAAAAATAAGGAGGAGAGTTAAACCATCCAATTGAGCATGAAGTGGCAAATGCCAGATTCCCATCCCACAGGCAATTCTTTGTTCTTTTTTAAAACATATATATTTTTTCTACAATAGGCAAATAGCATGATAATATGTCTCAAAAGAAGGCATGATTAATTATCCATGTTACCCTCAATAGGACCTCAGTTTTCCCATCTGTCAAGTGGGGGAGTTAAATCGGATGATCTTAGAAAGCCCTTTCCAATCTGAAAATTTTACCATTTTATAACCACAGTATACCCAAATGTAATCTATTAATTCATAACTCTTCCTAAAAAGATAAACAGCTTCACGAATTCATACCTAAATTTTTCATCATATTATTCTAGCATAAATTTGCTCACATCTTTGCTGTGCCCTCAAAGTAATGGCTAAAATAGTATGTAAAGACAGTGGGTCATGCATGGCTAAAGGAAACTTATTTTTAGCAGATACTCTAACTTACTACAGAATTATTTCTGCTTTTCTTTGCTGTCTCCGCAAAAAAATGTCTATGTTGGCAGGTCTTCAACGATATCATAAACAGCGACTCCAGCCTACAATCTGATTATCATCATTAACATCACTGCCAAGGGCTTCAGTACCTCCTCCAATGATGCAAATTGACCCAGGGCCCAAAGTAAACATTTAACCAGCTCCCAGTTTTCCACATTTACAGAGAGACAAGCTGTGAACCATCCCAAACAGAAGACAAGTCTAAGAAGACCAGCACTGTTACATATCACCATATGAATTCTGGGTAGGAGATTTATACCATGAAAGGGTTTGGCTCACTCTAACATAGAAACGTACTCGTATTCTTCAACTGCTCATCACTATCCATAAGAGGGGGAATCCAGAAGGTTCCAGAAGGTGGGGAAAATAATATCAAAGAACCTCTAGAATGAATACTTAGCAGCCTGCTTGACCATAAGAGATCTGGAGTCACAATTACATTTGCAACTAAGAGACGATCTGTCCAGCCAAAGATCGTCTCTTGTGCTGGAGGCTGGCCGAGCTTTAGTGGGAATGAAAACAGCAATGTCTTAAAAAGGAAAAGTGCTAAGTAACAGGAGACAACCCAGAACTGCAGGGACCAGGGGCCAGTGAGGCCTGAATCTGCCCAGTTTCCTCTCAGGTAGGCTGGTTGGATGATCGGGATGATCTTGCAGAAAGAGGCAGTCGGAGCTTCCCAAACTCTTCTCTTGTTTATTTCACTCTCAGCATTTCCTAGCGTGAACAACAAAGCATCTCCTCACCCTCCTCTTAAGAGAGGGTTACAGATAAGTAAGCACGTTTCTCTGTATTTTCATAGAGTATCTAGAAATGAGGAATGCTTTCCCTTAAAATTTGTTAGAGGTCCTCAGAGCAGGAACCATTGAAAGAGCTCATTATTTTCAGCCTTTGGGATTCAGTTGATGGATTTTAAAGTGCTCCTTGAATGTCAGGAGCTAAGCACATCTGTTCAGCATCCTTCTCATCCCTCCAAGCTCATGGCTACCACTTTAACCACAGCTGACCCAGACCATGCCTAACAGGCCAACAGTGTCTCCTGGCCTCCACACTGCCCCCTCTAATTTAGCCTGAGCCTCTGTCTTTCTGCATCATTACATGTGGACTGCATCACCCCGACTTAGACCCTTCAATGGCTGCAGGACCTAAAGTCCATTCTCCTAGGACTGGAATCCAAGGTCCTGAAGGATCTGTCCTCAAGTAGCAGCTTCCGGCCCCCTCACCCACACCACACTCAAACCTGACTGGTACAATTCCCAGGACAAACTACGTCATGGTCTGTTCCTTCCCTTTCCTCCACTCCAGATGTGCCTTCGCCATCTGGGCTGACCACAGTCTGCCAGTACGTCCTTCTTCAACACTCTCACTTTGAAATGTGTGGATCCTGGGAGCATCACTCTTACCACGCTCACCGGCTGCTGGCATTGGTGACAGTTTGGAAATGTAGCCTCATCAGTCAAGTCCTTCTGAACTGTTTTATATCAGCCACTAGACCTAGCACATAATAGATGTTAAATAAATATTTGTACAATTTTTTTTAAATAGCCTGAAAATCTTAGAGCAAGTCGATGAGCTGGGTTGGGAGAACGTTTGAGTTTCATAAGCAAAGATAAAAATCTGAACCTACTCTTTCATAAAAGAAAAAGCAAACAGGATGAGCACTGCACAGGCGGGCATCTCCACTCTGGCAGGCAGCACACGCTCCTGGAGGGATTGCAAGACAGAGTTTGCAGGACCCCACCTCCAGAGATTCTGATCCAGTAGGTCTGGGGTGGGGCCCAAGAATTTGTATTTCTAACAAGTTCTCAGGTGTTGCTGATGCTGCAGGTCAGGGACCACACTTTGAGTAGGGCTGTGCAAGTTTCTGCGGCATTGGAAACCACGGGGATTAATCAATGAAACACTGCTGAGACCTTTACAGATGTATCCTATCCTTTCCTGCCTTAAAAATAGCACCCTTCCAGTTCCCTCCTTTGTATTTTTGTCTTCTTATTGCTTACAATTTGATGTAGATTTTAAGCATCCTATAATTCATCAACTAATTCTCTCCTGGCTACACATTCCAAGTAATTAAAGTTCAGTAATAACTTATTCTTTCTGCTCCAGCACCTGCATTTCATTTGTTTATTTTCCCAGAGTCATAAATCTGAAGGGCTGTCAAAGTGCCATAATATTAGTGCAATAATCAAAGTTAATTAGTCCCTCTCAATAAACAACAACAAAGCCATTACAAAGATGCATTGAAGTCTCTCCCAGCTACCCAGTTTACAGACCGCATTGTAGTCGGAACAATTACACTCTTAGAATTGTTGGTAAATAAGTGCAGTGTTCCTCAGTCATTTAAAAGAAGATTATGCTCTTCTTTCCTGCTGATTCATTAACTCCAGGAAGGCAAAGCAGATCTGAGCTCCCGAGTCTGTGCACTCCCCAGCTGCCCGGCCCATGCATATCCCAAGATTCAGTAATAAAAGAGGGACAGGGGTTGCCAGTCTCAATGCCAACTTTTAGTAACCTGGTATCTTCAATAGCTTTAGATTTATTATTTAGGGGATTCGAGAGATGTATTAGCTGGGTTCTGATGAGAGGCAGCCAGTTTAACTTGGAGGGCAGAACCAGGGTCAGTGGGTAGAAGATGCTTGGAGAAAGATTCTACCTTCAATATAAGGAGAACTTTCTAATTAAGAGAGGTGCAGAAATAGGAGGGGATGCCTGAGGAGAAAGGGGCTTACCCAGCAGTAGAGGAGCTTATACCAAAGTAGGGTGGTCCCTGATCAGAGGTGTTACAAAAGTGGTCTGCACATTGGAAAAAGGTCAGACAAGGTGACCTTAGAGATTGATGCACCCCTGAGAACTTAAGATTCTTTGCATTTAAAGCAGCTTGCTAGAGAAGTGCACATGTTTTATCCTTCAAATTCACCGTGTGATCTCTCTCAGAGATCCTTCTCCCCTTGTGGCCATGGATCCTGTGTTAGTTAGCCATCGCTATGTCACAAATTTCCCCAAAGTGGCTTAAAGCAGCTTAAGCCCCACAGTGGCTTAAAATAGTAAACATTTTATATCATAACCAATTTTGTGGGTCAGGAATTCACAAGAGGCTTAGCTGCTGGATGGGTCTGACTTGAGATCTCTTATGACATGAATCTGTCAGCTGGGGCTGCAGTCATCTGAAGGCTTGACTGGGCTGGAGGATTCCAAGAGGGTTCATGCACATGGCCATTGGCTGGTGGCCTCGGTTCCACATCACATGAGCCTCTCCATAGGCCTGCTTGAGCATCCTCACAACATGGCAGCTGGCTTCCCCCAGAGGGAGTGATCCAAAAGAGTGAATAAGGAGGACTTTCCTCAGGAGTCATACTCTTGTCATTTTTGCCACATTCTATTCACAGAGAGTGAGTCACTAAATACAGCCCAAACACCAAGGGAGGAGAATTAGGCTCTGCTTCTTGAAGGAAAGATGATCAAAGAATTTGTGGACAGATTTTAAAACCACTACAGCCATGCCCAAGGCTTCTTTTTATAAGGTCTTCAAAACCTAGTGACATATGCATCCTCCAGTTGACTAAGGGGCAGCAACTAGTTCCAGATGAATTCCTTAGGAACTGAGGGTGGACTCTGCCACCTCCACTTCTCTCCAGCATTAACTTCAGCCCCCACCCTCTGGAAAAGCCAGGAAATGGGCACTGAGGACATGGCAGTCACCTTTCTGCCCTCTAGGGATGCAAGGAGTCCCCTCCTGCTCCTCACCTCAGCTTACCTCAATATTAACTGACACATTATTGAGAAGATGAAGAGAGGTGTGGCTATTTCCTACTGCTTTGATCATTAGAAGAAAAAAAAAAGATACAGACTTTAGAGGTGATGCTGGAATGAGTTAAGACTTTTGAGGCTATTTGGATAGAATAACATGTATTTTGCATGTTAGAAGGATATGAATTTCAGAGGGCCAGGGGCAGAACTGAATGTCTGGGTACTTCCAGAATTCATATGTTGGAACCCTAATCCCCAATGTGATGGTATCTAGAGATGGGGCCTTTGGGAGGTGATTAAGCATGAAAGTAGAACCTTCAGGATGGGATTAGTGCCCTTATAAGAGATGTTAGATAGCTCACTCGTGCTCTCTCTCTCTCTCGCAGCTTTCCACCATGTGAGGATATAGCAAGAAGACAGCTATCTACAAACCAGGAAGAGGAATCTCATCAAGAACCCAACCACACTAGCACCTTGATCTCAGATCTTCAGCTTCTATAACTGTGAGAAATAAATGTTTAAGCCACTTAGTCTATATCTTTGTTACAGCAGCCCAGACTAAGAAAAAGAAACATTCCTCCAATAAGATTTATTAGTGTATTTGTCTATTTTAGGGATTTGTATTAGACAAGTCAGCGTCTCCTGCAGCAACCATTTACTGAATCTCTACTGTGTGCCAGATTCTGTACAAATGAGGTATATGTGTTATTTCACTTTGTTCTTAGAAGGATACTGCAGGTCAATAAACCAAGGTTCAAAGAGGTGGCCACATTTGCCCAGGGACACCCACCGAGCAAGTGTTCAAGCCAGGCTTCAATCTCAGGTCTGTACAAGTCCAAAGCTGGGACTTCCTCTACTCCACTGGGCTGCCTCTGTGTAAATTAAGAATGAGCTGTCATTTACATATTTGTCTAAAATAAAAGTGAATCTACTGTAGTACATGCTGCCCCAATCTGAGAGTGACTGCCTCAATTATAGCTGCGTCTCTATTTGTCCTTGCACAGGAGGTTTTAGCAGCCCAAGGACTGTTTCTCCTCTCTGTTTAATCCAACACTGGCTACATCTGAGACTTTCTAAATGCCCCACAATAAATATGAAAAAGAGGCTCACGCATAATTTTTCCCCTCTTAAATAACGAAGCCTAAATGCCGAGTAGCCAGAAGGCAGTCTTTCAGCCATTGGCTGAACACTATCTGAGGATGAAATCCGTCTCTTCAAACTACGTCAAAATTGCTTAATAAGAACTCAGGGGACCCCGTATTAATGAAAGGATGCATCCACTTTGGATGATTGGGAGTGAAGGTTCGGAGCTGGCCACCTATGCTTGACTTTCACTCTTTAAAACTCTGCGGTTAATCACAGTCCTCATTATACAAAGGTTACAATGGTTATAAAGTTTGAAAGATTCAGTTCAGGACCATGAGCAGTGGCCAGTAAGGGAAAAAAAAAAAAAAAATGAAGACACAGACAGTGATCAAAGAACAATGAATAATAGTCAAGACTAAGTCAATGCCAAATTTTCAGAATGAGAAATGAAACAGGAAACTTACAGGATGAGTACCGAGCACAAGTTTTAGGTATACTGGAGACAGAGAAAACTCAGAATATTTTAGCAACCGATTATGTCTATGAGGGGGATGAATAATGTATTATCTGATAAAGACTCTTGCTCGGGCCAGTGACAAGAAAGGTCAGACTGAAGTAGAACAGTAAATACACCAAATACCACTTGAAAAGAGCTTCCTTTGGCCAGCTTCATCCACTCCAGCAGATTACAGAAAGCCACAGAGGGTGTTTTTCTTTCTGAGAGAACCACAGATACGCTCGTATTATGAACCTAGAAACATTCATACAAACACACGCAAATCTCTACGAATACAGTATCCTACCGCTTCCTTGAAAAAGATAGGCCAATCTTCTGGTACCACACACACCAGAAGTTTGGACTAGGCAGCAAGATGGCTTTGAGGTCAGGGAAATACAGCTTCAAATCCTGGGTCCACGGCATATCTACCACAGGTATGAGCGTGGGCAAGACTTTCCTCCTTCCCCAGCCTCCCATGCCTCACCTGCATAATAGGTTTAAGGCATAACAGAAATATTTCACTGCCAAATGTTAAGCACAGTGCCCAGTGCAAAGACAAACATGAATACCGACCCCACCTGCAGGTGACAACGATAACGTGGTATTTTGTAAATAAATGTCCCAAAGAAGAACTTCAGAACTTTATCTTCACCTTTTTTTTTTTTTTGTGAATGTGTGCTTATTGATTTAAGCAAGCCATTTATATAGTTCTTGCTGGTTCACAGACTTGTTTATATCATACTTTATTTATTGAAAATCCAATACCACACAGAAAAACAATTTTTAAAGCAAAGAAATGAGGAAGAAATGTAGCCGCTGATTTAGGATGAACTCTTCCCAATAATCTATAACTATTAATAATATTAATAGTTTTTATATTTTTATTTAGCTAAAGATCATTCAAAACAATGGGGATGAGCCCTATAACTTTCCAGGCACTGAATAATGATCATCTTTTCCAAGCCAAGTCTCCAGCTTAGACAGGCACAAGAGACTTGTATATTACCCACCCTGTATCCTGTATGCCTTCCCCAACACGCACATACTCATCACATAGAAGGCGTCACACCTAGGGCCTTCCATATGCAAAGGCAAACTATGGGATGTAAGCTTTTAGTATCAAAGGAGATTGGGGGAAATTCCCACAAGCAACAAAGCTATACCAGCTCATAAAGACGTCAAGTGGGTTTGAGGGAGCCTAAAAGTAGCTGGATTTCTGCAGAAGTCCTTAAAAGTGCAAATAATTTATTACTTAGCATCCTGGCCCATCACTCCTTAATATCATGTCATGAAAACACAGGGTGTCAGTATCTACTAAAAGCACAGGAGGCCGGGCGCAGTGCTTCACACCTGTAATCCCAGCACTTTGGGAGGCCAAGGCAGGAGGATCGCTTTAGGACAGGAGTTTGAGACCAGCCTGGGTGACATAGTGAGATCCTGTCTCTACCAAAAATTTAAAAAATGAGTCAGGCGTGGCGGTGAAAGCCTGTAGTCCCAGCTACTCAGGAAATTGAGGCAAGAGGATCACTTGAGACTAGGAGTTCGAGGTTGCAGTGAGGTATGATCGTGGCTCTGCACTCCAGCCTGGGTGACAGAGTGAGTGAGTGAGTGAGTCTGTCTGTCTGTCTGTCTCTCTCTCTCTCTCTCTAATATGTAACAAAATAAAAGCACAGCAAAGTGTGGAGTCCATGTGCCTAATACAATGGTTGGTACCAAGTGCTCCATATCTGAAGACAGTGTTAAAGTCACTATTTCCGATGCTTATCAGTGAGGCTGCAATGACACAATGCTGTCAGTGCTTTCCTCATGCCTTTACTCCCACGAGATAAATAGACTCAGTATTAACTCTACTGAAAACTGGAATCATTACAGCACTTCGGCAGCGAACCGTGTGGCAACAATCAACTGAGCATGTGCTTTCTCCCCAAAACATGCATATTCCATTACCTCTGGCTAATAAATCTTTTATTTTTACCCCTTATCTCCCTGCTTTCTCAATAACCATTTTGATACAAACCGTTGCTTGCTGTTCCTGATGACTAATCCCTTAATCATCTTTCCTAAATACATGCAAAGTGTATTTCTTTATAAATACAAAAGAAAAAGCAATCACATAAATAATTAAGATGGCTTTTCAAATGACAGTTGAGTGCTAATATGAGCTACATGGGAAAATACTAATCAACAAACTAAATACATATCTATTAAAATGTAGGAGTCCTGGCATATGAAGACAGAAAAAGAATCCATTGCAACTCCATTTGAATCACGCCGATAAACATCCTCCCTAGAGCTCCTCTCCAGCCACTTAGAGAGGTTAAGAAAAGATCACTTTGCACTTTCCTGTATAAATAAGAAATTATTATTGCTGTTGTTATTAATAGCAGCAGCTAACATTGAATTGAGCACTTAATCTAATCCTATAATGTGTTAATACTTTGCACACATATAGTCAACGTGTTTAATAAAACCACCTATATCTCTTGATATGGATATTATTATTTGCATTTTAAAGATGAAGAAACTGAGGTTTAGAGAGGTTAAGAAACTTGTCCAAGGTCATAGGACATATCTAATTCTACTCTGCGCCATTATAATACAGCATATTTTATAGCCTTGGTTATCAGCCAGGGATGATTTGTACCCCCCCAAGGGACATCAAATAATGTGTAGAGACATTTTTGGTTGTCACAATAAGGGCAGGGGGTGAAGGGTAGGGAATAGGGAGGGATTATTTTATATACTTCAGTCCTTAGTGAGTTCAATGTCAGACCAGCTCTAGGGCACTAAAGAGACCCAGCTTCTGAACTGAGGCCAAGCACCTAAAAGATGTCACCCCTTGAGGCACCCTGAAGACCCAACTACTTTGGACCTCTTGAGAATCTTGGTTAAATGCCCATGAAAAATCAAGAGTAGCTGAGCTAGAACCCTGTTGCATCCTCCTGGTTGATGGCAATTCATCCTAACCAGTCTTTAGGAAGACACGAAGTCTAGGCCAAGTTAAGAGACAAGTGAGGAAAGTGTGGGCTTGAAGTCTTTCATGAGAAACAAACCTTATCACCAAACCAAACATATGTGAGTCACTCTTCCTGTATGATAGGCAAACAGCTTCAAGACCCATCCTAGGGAATTAGGGGTAGGTTAAATAACAACTCCAAGAGATAGTCATCTGCCTGACACATGAGCTGTCTCAACCCCCAGTAGATGCCAAAGTTTCACAATACTCCTTGAGCTCCACACTCCACCAAATGTCCCCCCCCCCAACAACACGAGCTCTTCTGTGCTTCCTGTTTCACTCCTGACATAATAAATAGACTTAGCGCGGGCCTGGAATGTGATACATGTTGGCCACTCGTAACAACTCCCCCTGCCTCAATCCGCCATGGCTGCTACTGCGAACAACTGGTAGAGAGATGGGTGGATGAGCTCAGGTCTACTCACCCCCACTCTACTCAACCTCCTTCCCCCACAGGAACCGAGTTTTAGATCTCGAGTTTTAGAGACACAAATTTAGAAACTACAACTTAGAAATCCCAAAGGGTAAGAGGAAGGAAGAACTGGGATACCCACTGAGGTCTCTCCAGAGCCCTCCCTGGGACACTGAGGTCTCGCTGTGTCCTGATACTCAACAAGCTATTTTTCTTTGCATGCAGTGCCCCTCGGATCTCAGGACAGGGAGTGGGACATGCCAGACCTCCAAGAAAACCCCACTCCAATGAATGCTGAGTGAAGAAAAGGATAGACCACGGCACTTCGTGGTGCAGACACACCTGTCAGTGTTCCAGACTCAGAATTCATGTGCATCCTAATAAGGAGATGCTGCTGCTATGGAAAAGAGAATCCCCTCCATCTTGAAAACATGAAAAGATAAACTTCCTACTCAGCCAGCCACACACTGGCTCCTTGGGATACATAGGAGAGAATTAGGCCTTGTCTTAGCAGTAAGGGGTACCAGTCTGTAATTCACATAAGGATGTAGGTGAGGCAGACCACATCTGTAGACTGTGAGCAACACAGGCGTGAGCCCCAAATCCCCATGTTCTTTATCTAAATATTATTGAAGACTAGATGGGCCTCCCCCTCCTCCTTCATTTTTTTTTAAAAAGAGATGGGATCTCACTATGTTGCCCAGGCTTGAATGCAATGGCTATTCACAGGCACAATCAAAGCTCACTGCAGTCTCGATCTCCTGGGCTCAAGCAATCCTCCCAGCCAGGCCTCCTAAGTAGCTGGGACTACCGGCACATGTAATTGCACTCCTTCCTTTTTCAATTATGTTAAATGGATTGGTCTTTTAAGAGGATGGTTTACTTCTGTGCTGTCCATGTTACATCCTATTTTAATTGTTATGCTTTTTTCTCTTATTTCTAACTTTGAAGCGTCTAAAACATCTCAGCAGGAGGGCATTTCCCCATGAAATAATTAGTAGTAGTAATAGTAGTAGTAACTACATATAAGTTCTTAATATACTTCTATATATGGAATGTGTTTTCACTTAAGTTATATTTTATTAAATAGCTGGATCTCCCTAAAAGCAATTTAAGAGCACAACAAAGGGTATCTTGAATGTAAAGGGACGATTGGGTAGATCAGAGTTGCTTCCTCTAAGAGATATGACCAACCCTGAAATTAATCACTCAAACAGCACCTAGAGATTTTGAAAGCAAAACCTTAAAGGTACAAACACTTATGATGTTGAATGTGGTAGAAAAGCCAGGCCATGGGGTGGGGCAGAGAGACCTCGGGTTTGGAAAACCAATGGACTGAGCAAGGAGCTCAGTGGTTGTGTGGCTTTGAGGGAGTCCCTTGGCTCTTCTGTAAAATGGGCAAAACCAAGCTTTTGCATCCTCCTGAGCAAGGGATATAAAGTGCCCGGCCCAGGGCACAGCATATGACAAGGATTTTGGTAGATCTGGGGTAGGGGATGTTAGCTGCCCCATCATGGATATGAGAAGAGCGTTTTGCTGGATAAGAGGCAAACATGAATGCTCTGGAACATGGCAATCCAGGATTATGCAGTGAAAGAAAGAAAAGAAAGACCAGGCAGGGATGAAGTAGATGGCTAAGGAGGAATGAACCGAAGCCGAGAATGCCCACGGAGACTTGGCATGTGAAAGCCGACGCTATGCCAAACGGTCCAAAGCCTTCTGAAGGAGCTTTTGTTGCAACAAAAAACTTTAGATCATTGTGAGAATCTCCCGTGAGGTGCCAATATGCTGCAGTACCTTCCCGGCCCCGATACTGATAGGATCCATCCCAGATGAAGTATGAACGCACTTGAGCTGGCTAGCAGCTTGAAAAACTGGAGTTGATCAAGCTGACCTTGAGAAACACAAGGAGATGGTATTTAATAATATGCCAGATGAAATCCCTGCACAGAGATGTAAGCTAAGGAAGGACCTGAAGGAAAGCTGACCAGCAAATGTCAAGGGTGAGGAAGTGAGGGGTGGCTGAGGACCGAGCCCAACAACGTAGGCCACCAAAGGAAGGTCTTAGGACTTCGCACTCTCTCTGCATTATTAATAGTGCAATGATGCAAGATACTAATGACGATGACGGTGTCTGGTGCTACATTTGAGCTTCCAAAATCATAATCTAGGGGAAATGTAGAGCACAGTATAATAGCATACACAGAGAACAAGTGAACAGATGAGAGATGATGAATGAGTTGAGGTTCTTCAGCCTACAACCTATAAAATCTAATTTAAACATTTGAAATGGCATGTGAGCATTAGTTTTGTTTCCACTCTTGTTTCCTTTTCCCATGTCCCTGACAGTGAATGTTTTTGGATAATTCTTTCTCTGGGATTGCTGGTCTACCTCAAGGTCCTCAAGGAAGAGTAAAACAACACAGTGATAAATTCTATCATGTGAAACTGACTCACAAGGACCCAATTACGGCTCAAAATGCAAGAAAGACTGAATGGTGGGTCTTTAATATCATTCCACCCAATCTTCTTCATTAGAGATGAGGAAACTGAGGCACCAAATGGATCAAGAGACATGCCCAACATCCCACCAATTAGAGCAGATCCAGGAATTTCTGTCTCTATGCAGCAAACACCACTTAAAATAGAATGAAAGAAGATGAATCTGTTCTCAAACATACTGTATTCTAAGAAAAGAAGAGGATAAATTTAAAGATGCAAAAATAATTGTGTTTTAGCGTTATCTTCCAAGACAGGTTTAAACATTAATATCATTGTACAATATGGTTACTACAATATCACTAGGGCCACTGGGATTGTATGTTTCTAGTTTAAAATGTAACATTAAATGGGCAAAGTTTTACAAGTGTAACACTCCCTGATGCTAGACAACAATTGCCTGTCTACACTGTTGGTCAAACGGAAATTGAAGTAACATGACTACACAGCAACTGGGAAACTGGTACCAAAATTTTAAATGCATATGCCCCTTGAATCAAGGAGTCACCATTTTTGCAAGTTTACACTGATGTCTATGTTTCTTTGGTTAAATCTGTCCTCCACAATAGGCTGAAAGCTTCAGAAAGACGGTGGCAATGGCTCTTTGTCCTAACAGTAGACCCCAATAGACCACAGTCATGCACTTCATAAGTAAGCGAATGAATGACAAGTAAATGAACAAATGCAGTGTATACTTCACGCTGAAGCCCAGTGATTGTGTTAAAAAAGCAATCGGCTCACATCACTCTCTAGTTCACACCCTCTCACGTCTTCCTGGAGACCCTACCAGACATCCTCCCATCCCCATTGGCACCTCTCCTACTTCTTCCCATTCCATTTGGCTCCAGCCACACCAGCTTCCCTGATGATCCTTGAATTCTCCCATTGTTCCTACCACTGCGACTTTGCACATGCCACTCCTACTGCTAAGAAAGTATCTTCCCTGACGTTTGCATGGCTTACTTCTTTACTACATTCAGGTCTCAGATCAAATGTCACCACTTTAGAGGGCTCTCTGCTGAGCACCCATCTGGAAGAGCTGTGGCTGTCACTCCCCATCTCTTCTTCTTGACTGTATTTATAGCAGCCTGACTTTATGTTAAGCATTAAACTTGAATACCCCTTTATGATCTGTTTTTCCTACCTAGAAGGTAAGCCCATGTGGGCAGGGATTTTGTTTTGTTTGATGCTACACCCTTAGTCCCAAGAGCACTATAAGCCTTCAATAAATGTTTATGAGGAGACATATTAACACCAACATCTACACACACAGAGAAAAGAGCAAAAAACCAGAGATAGGATTAAAGCCTACTCCCTTCTAATCTTAAAAACTATGAGATAACAACCTCCCAGTTGCATTCATGGGTCTTAACCACATTTTACTTTTTCTTAATAAATGAGTTCAATGAGTAAACATTTCCGAACTACTGACTAATAAAGCAGATGACATTGACAATGAACTATAAACAAATGCACGGATAATAATGGGCCTGCTCATCCTTTCCTTCATAAAATAAACAAAGTGAAGATGACTTTAAAAATAAAGACATTATTCCAAAAGCAATAAACTGTACACACTGCACTAAAATCTCCATGTGTTTAGCCCGACGTGTGTATTTGACAATTAAAACCAAAAATAGTCAAGTACTTACCCATTCTTCTAAAATGCGTGACACTGCTTCATTGGCCCTTGCCATGTTCCTACAGGCCAGGATCACGTGTGCACCATGGAGGGCAAAAGACTTGGCGGTTTCAAACCCTGTGGTTTAAAGGAAAGTAAACGTTAGAAAACACAATGTCCACACATTGAGTCATGGTTCAGTGGCCTCTACTGAGCACCATGTGCACTGCCCCAGTAGTTCTCAACTAGGGGCAATTTTGCCCCCAGGGGGCAGGTACAAATGTCTGGAGACATTTTTTCAGTGGCCACAACTGTGGGGAAGAGTGCTGGCCAGGCACAGTGGCTCACGCCTATAATCACAGCACTCTGGGAGGCCCAAGGCTTGAGCTCAGGAGTTCGAGACCAGCCTGAGCAAGGGTGAGACACCGTCTCTACTAAAAATAGAAAAAAATTAGATGGGTGTGGTGGTGCGTGCCTGTAGTCCCAGCTACTTAGGAGGCTGAGGCAGGAGGATGGCTTGAGCCCAGGAGTTTGAGGTTGCTGTGAGCTAGGTTGATGCCATGGCATTTTAGCCCAGACAACAGAGCAAGACTCTGTCTCAAAAAAAATTAAAAAAAAAAAAAAAGAGTGCTACTGGCAACTAGTGAGTAAAGGCCAGGGATACTACAAAACATCACAGCCCCCCACAACAAAGAATCACCTGGCCCAGAATGTCAACAGTGTGAGGGTGAGAAAACCTGCCCCAAGGGCACAGTGACTTCAAAGTAAAAGGCCAAGCCACAGAAGAGTTCATGGCATGGCCAGCTATTTAACCAGCAACAGTGACCAGGTCCTTTACTAAAGGTTAAAGACATCATGCTCTGCTCTGTGACAGGTGTTTCCAGCACCTCCAATCCCACCAAGGGTAGCCTAGGTTTCTTAGACCCACCCTCCTACTGAGAACAATTAGAAAACCTGGGCAAAATAAGACACACTTGCGTGCATGTGCATATACACACAGACACACATCTGTTTGAAGGCATCAGAAGGACACAATGACTGAGAAATTTTGCGTCCAAGATCTGAAAAAGTTGAAAGGCCAGCATCTGGCAGCTTTTTCTCCCTCAAGGCATATTCCAGTTCCAAAAGTAGTAGTTGAGAGCCTGACAAGATGGGCTGAGCTTCTGGCAGTTTCATAGCAGGAAAAAGACACAAACTTGACCTTAGGGCCCTGGTAAATAAACCAGACTTTTGGTTGGGGTCTTAAAGGGATACTTGGGAGGCTGAGACAGGAGGATCGCTTGATTTGAGCCCAGGAGCTGGAGGTTGTAATAAACTATGATGGTGCCACAGCACTCTAGCCTGGGGGTGACAGAGCGAGACTTTGTCTCAAAAAAAAAAAATAAAAAATAAAAAAGAAATGAAGAAAATCCTGCCATTTGCAACAACACGAATGAACCTGGAGATATTATGCTGAAATATGCCAGACAAAGAAAGACAAATACTACGTGATACCTTTTATATGAGGAATCTAAAATAGTCAAACTCACAGAAGCAGAGAGTAGAATGGTGGTTGAAAAGGGCTGGGAGAGGGGGAAACAAGGAGGCAGTAATCAAAGGGTACAAAGTTTCAGGTGTGCAAGATGGAAAAGCCCTAGAAATCTACGTTCAGCACAGTGCTCATATTGTCTACTTAAGTTTTCAAACAGGGTAGATTTTATGTTGTATTCTTATCTTACACATACACACACACAATAATAATACAGAGGGCAGGAAGAAACTTTTGAAGGTCATGAATATGTTTATCTCATAAATTGTGACTATGGTTTCACAGGCATATACACTTATCTCCAAACTCATCAAGTTTGTACACATTAAATATGTATGGCTTTTTGTATGGCAATCAGACCTTGATTTTTAAAAATTAAAGATAAAGAAAAGGACAGAGATCCTACAAACCCTAAGAAGATCTTAAGGCATGGCAAACAACTTTATACCAGTAAATTTACAATATAGGTGAAAAAGACAAATGCCTAGGAAAATCCTATAACACTAAAAAATTGTCACAAGAAGAAATAGAAAAACTGAAAAGTTCCCTATATTTAAAGATAATGAATCCATAATTCAAAATCATCTCAAAAAGAAGATTTGGAAGGAAAAGGGAGAGGAGGGGAAGGTGGAAGGGAAAGGCAAAAGAGGAGGCAGTCTAATTCCAGAGGTTAAACCCCAAACCATCGTTCTAAACTGGAAAACACCACATTTTGTAAACGTTGGGGAAGACCACAGAGTACACCATGCGACAACAAAGTGATCAATTCTACTAGGGAAGGTAGCAATGTAATTCAGCCAAATCCATGTCAAATGACCACAGATTAATGTTTCCAAGGTAATGTTACTATGTATGGAAAACCAGAGTATCATTATCTTACTGAGATCACCATGTCAAAGAGCCCAGTAAAGTTCATTCATTCATATCATTCCACAGATCTAATCTTCATGAAGAACAGTATATTTATGTAACCTACTTCTCAAGGAAAGTTGGCACAGCACAGAGAAAAATTCAAACTCAGGAGCTGGACACACTTGTGTTGATGTCAGCTTTAACCACACACCAGCTGCAGGGCCTCAGGTTGCAACTCTAACCAGTCAGAAACTCAGTTATCTTTTCTGTAAAATGGGGAATAAGTGATAAACATGTACTAAGAGCCTAACATAACCATAGTAGGTGGGAAACAGATGTTAGTTGCCTGTTCTTTCCAAAATCCTGGTGTCCTAATCCTATGTGTCTTATCTGATTTTTATGACCTACCAAATACAGCACAGTCACTATGACTAAAACATTATAACTCTCTCAGCCAGCTGTGGTGGCTCATGCCTGTAATCCCAGCACTTTGGGAGGCTGAGGCAGGAGAACTCTGGAAGTCAAGAGTTCAAGACCAGCGTGGGAAACATAGCAAGACTCCATCTCTACAAAAAAAAATTTTAAAAATTAGCTGGGCACGGAGGTGTGTGCCTATAGTCCCAGCCGCTAGGGAGGCTGAAGTGGGAAGATCGCTTGAGCCCAGGAGTTTGAGGTTGAACTGAGCTGTGATTGTGCCACTGCACTCAAGCCTGGGAGATAGAGAAAGACCCTGTTTCTTTAAAAAAAAAAAAAAAATTAAAGCTCTCTCCTAGATCTGTTCCCAAGAGCTACCCAAGAGCTGAATAGCTTTAATATCAACTTGAATGCAAAGAAATCAGCTAGAGCCTACCCCTTCCATTTGCCCAAATACTAGCTCTGGAACACAATTGAACTTCAATGTTGAGATGACCTGAATTTATTTTTTAAGATTTTACCAAATTCTGTATTCCAAAATACCCACTTATGACCTAAGGATGACTTAGATGCTAAAACAATGCATGAGGGATTTCAAATCTGAAATATTTAATACTTCAATCTGTTTGTCTCCTCTTCGGTATGTGTAGTAAAAGGTATGAAGCCCCATCTCCAAGCTAGGAGGCAAGACGATGATAAAATGACAATAGTCTGAAATTCACTCATTTTTACCTGTGATGCCAATGTTACCCCTTATCCCCAGTGAGCCAAAGGCACCTACATCACTTTGGAGAAGGGAGAGAAGTAAAACACCAGGTTTTGGAACCCAGCTGTTCCCATACCAGCTGGGGGCAGGCACGGGACAAACTCTTGTTGACTGACTTACCCCATCAATCAAGCTAATGAAATGCTGATGGCCATATGGAGGCAACATGAAGCAGCCACACACCACCTCTCTTATAAGCCTCATGCACCAAAAGACCTAGGAGAAGATGGTGGACTCTGGATGCCTTTGAAATTTCCAGGTCAGTGCAACGATCAGAAATATTTTTCCTCACATTCTCATCAGAGGGTATTAAAAGAAAAAATGATGTAGGAGACCGGGGAAGATGGTACACACAGTTCTTAGTCATTCATTAGCAACCGTATTTTTAAAGGACTGAGAGAACACCGATAGAATGCAAGGCCAGGCAGGCCCCAGAGCTTTATTTATCCAACTTCCCAGAGTAATAGTAAACTCCCTGAGCCTTCTGCCCTTTTCATCTCTGTATTTCACAGAACTAGCACCCTGTAGTATTCAGTAACTACCTGCCAACGGAATGAATGGTTCTTGCAGACTGCTAAGAGGCCACACAATTCTGGACTATTTTAAAACAATCCAAGTTGTTTCAAACTGCAACTCGGATGGCCTTCTAACTTCCTTTTTAATAATGAATAAATATTAAAACCCTGCAAAGAATACTGCTCTCTGCAGTTTTGAATGACACTGCCAAGAAATCTGTGGGGAAAAAAGTACATCCTTTTTCTATCAGGTTTTATTTTCCCAAACAAACCTGTTAAAGTCACACAATCTCACTTGACAAAACAACCTATGGCAAAGGACTTTTTATTACCAAAAGGGGCACATCTGATATGACGGCAGCAACAGACTGGAGGCACAGGCTTGCGCCCTTCTCTCCTTTAGAGAATTCCTGACTATATTCATGGGTAAGCCGTCTGTCGCTGTGTCTTGTGAAATTATACTCTGGGTCTTAAGTCTTCCTTTATCTAAGCAACGAATTACACGTTGCTAGTCTACTTTGAAAAGCTGCACTAGACAACTCCATTCTCTTATTCTTTACAATTGCCTTTGGAGCAAAAACAAAGCATGGCTATTTCAAAAAAGATGATGGTTTAACAGGAAGGACAATAACACTTTTATAGTAAACCATATCTCTGGAGTGTAGCATTTTATAATAAAAAAAAAAAAGTTTAATAATGCTACCTACTGCTAAAGTCCTGGATAAAGCCCATGAGAATAGCATCCTTCACTCTCATAATACTGCAGCTGATGGCCAGTTTAATTAGCTAAATGTAGTAGTGCTAAGCCAATTCTGCATGGTGCCAAAATTTGTGCAAAATAATGAAGGCAATGGTTTACTAAATTTAATAACCTGATTCATCTTATAAAAAATTAACTTTATGACAATGTTTAAATTGAACCAGCTTAACTGCATGGAGATAGCAAGAGTGTGTTCAGAAGAATATTTAAAGCTAATAATATAAACAAAAGAAAGAAAGACATTTTAAAACAATTGGCAGCATCAGTTTTTCTAGCACTTGTTACATCTGATCCAATCAGAAAAATTCAGTGGCCGCAGAGGTTTCATATCTCACTGGCTTTAAGCTTTCAGTACAAACATTCAAGTACTATAAAATGGAAAAGGTACCCCCCCTCAAAATTAAATACCTGTTTATCTTACCCTAGTTCTCATTCTCTAGAATAGAGGTTACAAACTAGTGATCACAGGTAAGTCAAGTCCACTGACCTGTTTTCTTTGGGCCACACTTTGTCTTCCTTCCTTCCTTCTTCTATCCTTCCTTCCTCCCTCCCCACCTCCCTCCTTCTTCCCTGCTTCCTTTCATTCCTCCCTTTCT
>VBSM01000949.1:16479396-16554343 GCA_008086735.1 Cheirogaleus medius | reverse complement strand
CACACATGTGCACTGTGGGCCCGGGACGAGTGGGCTGCTAAGCAGGACAGGCAGAAGTGGCAAAAACACCTGGCGGCCCAGATAAATGTCCTCGGCGGGCCACATGTGGCCCACGGGCCATAGTTTGAGGACCCCTGTATTTATACCATGTCAAATCCTACTCCATCAAGCATGAGAAGACCAGGATGCTACCTACACCCTAAAAACCTTGGCAGCAGCAGCTGGTGCTGCACAGACAGAGAAGCGAGAGGGTGATGACTCAGGGATCTGCAGGATTTGGATGTATGATGCGAGCTCCTTTGCATTTCCCAAATGTCACTGAGTGGCAGCAGGAACTCTGGGCCAAGCACTACAGTGGGACCAAAAGAGATAAGGATAAACCAGACAAGCAAAAAGGTAGGGTTCACAGCAAAAAAAGATCCAGGACTGGTGAGCAGATCCACGTGAATAAAGCACAGGGACTTCAGTGGAGATGAAACCCCGCACACCAAGCTAAACCCAGGGACTCCTCTGCAGGTGTTGGGGCCGGTGATAGAGTGGGGGCAGGGAGTAACACCGTAAGCTATTATTATTATTTTATCCACTTAAGGCACCTCCAGTGCTCATGCAGACTCTGGACTGGCTAAAGAGATTGCAGCCTTGTGACCAGCCAGGAGGCGACAAGATGTCCTCTTGTGCTGAGCAGTGAACAGTATAAATTAGAAAACCACTTAGCAAGCAAAAACCCTACAAAGCTGGTGACTGCCTAAGTCTAGTGACCCCTGGGCCAAGTGGTGAGCTTGGTGATTTGTTCGCCCAGGCAGGGAACACAATGGGAGGAGTGGTTTGTGTACCATCGTGGAAGGGGATGGAGAAGGTGGCCACACCCCACAAGACACACTGGTGGGTGGGACAAGTGGGGACAGAGCTGCCCACAGATTCCTCAGGCACAAAAAACATTAGGGTAGAAACCCAGTCCCCACAAATACTGACAAAGCTCCCATGGAAGTAGGAGCTAAGAACAAGGGTGTTTCTTTCCCCGATGCCATGAAGGTTCCTTCTGGTTTGAGTTTTTTAATTTTCTCCATGTTGTGGATGTACTTGGGCAGCGTCCCCATTTACTGTAAATTATGGTTTTAATTATCATTTTTATTAAGATGCCCAAAGGAGTTGAGCTTACAATACCCGTAATTTCTAATGGGCTGTTATTATTAATTTATAATTGTGAAACACTGGAGACAAATGTTACTTGTAACCATGCACAATTAAAAGGCCACAGAGATGCTGATTCCCCCCCGCCACCACACATACCCAGAACACACCACTAAAGCAATCTTTAGGAACCAATCAACAAGTTGCAGAATTTTCCAAGCACAGTCCTCTCTTTCCCTGGAGATCTACTGGCATGTATAGACAAGAAGATAAAACCTAATGTCTTTCACCTTGAGTTAAATTTGGGGACAACTCAAATTTAGGGACAGTTTTTGTGTTAATAAACTACTGGCTTTAAGGATGTAAGGTTACTCCTACACCCTCCTAAAAGTAAAAAGACCACACTTTCCAAACTGATCTGATTAATGTAAATGAAATTACAGTGCCATGACATTGACCATGATATTGAAATTCAACTCTCCCAGGGCATTTTCAGATGAAGTCCTAGGACGTACAGTAACCATGACTATAAGGTCAATGCCACATCTGCAATGACCAGATAATCCATACTGCTGTTTCTGTAGTTACTTTAATTACCTAAATGATCACATTTACTTTCCTCACCACTTCAATTATGTAGTTTTCAATTCCAAAGAGTTAGAGATGGGTCTCGCCAAACACCATCCACAGCTGCCAACTCTTAAGAAATTACGAAACTACACAGGTCTCTCCAGAGGAAAATAATTCATGACCAGCCCTGCTTTTTAAATATATGTGTCGTATATAGCAAGCAACAAGTAGCACACTGAGCTTCCTAAATATCCCTTATAACAGTAATACATCTCAAATACATTTACTAAAAAAAAAAAAAAGCTGCCAATTCAAGAGATGAGAATACAGAAGCAAGAAACGAGTCAGTTCCTATGGAATATCTTTTTAAAATACACCAGGCTGCATCTATGTGCTTTGGGCAGAACAAAACTGAGGCTGTAATGTTTTGCAAAGCTATACAATAAATCACTGCATAAGATCTCACAAGAGGCAAGACTGACCCCCAGGCTGGTTACTAGTGCTGCCACAGTGCTGGGTGAGTAAGTTCTCATCTGACCAGCCAGTGACAGTCCTGGTTAGGAATCACAGTGAGAAAACTGCCTAAAGATTACAATTAACCCAGTCCTAGGCAGGCCCAATGAACACAGATTCTGTAAGGGCAACTAAATTGAGGAGGGTATTAGTATTGGAAAAGGTGTGAAGGAACTGAGCAACCTCATGTATTAATGGGGGAGAAGGGCATATAAAATGGCTCAACATCTTTGGGGCCATTTGAGCCATATCAATCAAATTCGAAATGGACATGCCCTTGGACCCAGCTATTCCAGGATCAGAAATTTATCCTACAAATAGGACTCACTCACTTGGGCAAAAATGTGGGAGGAATATCCAATACAGCAACGTGTATAACAGACCGCAGCTGACCTAAATGTCTATCAACTAGGTTAAATAAATTATACGGCAAGCACAGAACAAAATACTGCGCTGCACTTAAAATGAATGAGGCGAAATGATATGGAGATGAAAGGAAACATCTCCATGTTACGGTATTAAGAAAAAAAAGTCAAAGTATGAAGAGCATGCATGGGAAACCCAACGTCAGGGAGCCACGTGGTTGAGCAGGCACGTTACTTCGGGACAGAGGTGAGGAATGTTTATTGTGCCTTTTATAACATCTGTGTTATTTAAATTTTGAGCACATGCATGTATGTCTGTTATACTAAGAAACTAAAAATAACAAACTGAATGATATCTAATTGGCAATTTATGGGCCTTTATGAATTTTAATAAAGAGCAATCAAGGCAAGGGAGAAAAAAAGGGAGGAAACTGTTCCTCTTCCTAAGTATTTTCTGAGCACCCTGACTTGCAGAGAAGATTGTTGAAACATCCAGGTGGGCAGGTGGACTTGGGAGTGTTAATGTACGCTGGGCACCACAAGCACTTAACAAAATACATCAATTCTAAGGTGTTCTTCACAGAAACCCTATGATGTGTCACTGTCATCATTTTATATTAGAGAAAACCAATGATCACAGAGGTTAAAGGACTCACAAGCTCAGGGGGCAAAAAAGGGGCAGGACTCTAATGGGCAGTATGGCCTGAGCTCAAGCAGGTGTACCCACCCCATCATCTGTTCCCCAAACTACCACCATCACCATGTCACCAGGGGTTTGTGACATTGTGATTCATCATGAAATACACATTGGGTCTTCACCCAGGTTCCTGGCACAGAGCTCCTAAAACCCTTGAAATATCTGGAGCCATAGGGATGACAGCAGTGTCTTTTGTTATTCATAGTGAGCTCCTAACAATGATACCAGATTTATGCTAATGAGGTGACTGTGGAAGGATGGGGGGAGATTGCCAGAGGAACCAACCATGTGATTAGAGGGTTGGAACTTTCAGCTTCATCAGCACCTCCCTACCCCCACCTGGGGAAAGGGGAGGGGCTGGAGGTTGACTTAATCGCCAATGGCTGGTGATTTAACCAGTCTTGCCTACATAACAGCCTCCATAAGAACCCTGAAGGATGGGCTTTGGAGAGGTTGTCGAACACACAGAGGTGTCCTGGAGGGTGGTGTACCCAAAGAGGGCATGGAAGCTCCTCACCCCTCCCCGTACCTTGCCCTGTGCACCTCTTCATCTGGCTGTTCATCTCTGTTCTCTGGAATATCCTTTATAATACACCAGCAAACATAAGTAAATGTTTCCCTCCATTTTGTGAGCCATTATAGCATGTTGTACAGGCCCGAGAGCCTCTTCCATCCTTGTCAAGGGGAGTGCTAACCTTCTCTCCTTTCATACAACACCATTATAGCAAATCATCAAACCTGAGAAAAGGGTTGTGGGAAGCCCTAATTTGTAGCCAGTTGGTCAGAAGTGCAGGTGACAGCCTGGGACTTGTGATGTGTCTAAAGTGTCTAAAGTAGGGGACGTCTTGTGAAACTGAGCCCTTAAGCTGTGGGGTCTGTGCTAACCCTGGATAGTTAGTGTCACAACTAAGTTGTACGATACCAGTTGTACCAGTTGGCATCTGGTGAGTTAGAGAATTACTTAGTATGAGGGAAAACCCCACACATTGATGTCAGAAGTGTCAGAAGTGTTCCGTTTGAAAGTGCAGAGGGAGGGCTTTTCCTTCCTATAGGGTTATAGACACAAACTGGAAGGAGCCCCTGAGGGCAGCAGAAACCAGCCTAGAACACTCTTACCAGCCTCTTGCCCCAAAGAGCCTCAGTTGCCTTTTAAATATGAGTCATAAAATTTGATATGTATTCTCTGTGGATTTTTATTTTTATTTTTTTTTTTGAGACAGGGTCTCACTCTGTTGCCCGACTAGAGTGCAGTCAGTGGCATCATCAGTGGCGTCATCATAGCTCACTGCAACCTCAAATGCCTTAGCTCAAGCGATCCTCCTGGCTCAGCCTCCCAGAGTGCTAGGATTACAGGCATGAGCCACCTCGACCGGCCCTGTCTGTGGATATTATGGGATATATGTTCCTCGTCTTACATGTACATGTTTGGCATCTGTACAATTTAAGCTAAACTTAGTAAGCAGTTGTCCTGAAAGAGAGAGAAGATGTCCATTGCTGGCCAGTGCCTCTTTTAGTGTCATCATGTCAAGACAAAGAACTGAGGTCTCCCAGCTACTTTATTACATACATGTATTTACTTTATGGAATTTATCCTCAAACTGTGATGTAAGAACAAATTTTCCTTTCTCTTATTTAATATTTCATCATGAGGCTCAGAATTAATACCATCTTTTGCTTTCACAAACATTTCTCTGCATAAGGCCTATGAGATAAAATCACTAATCTACAGAAATAAAAGTTTCTCTCCACATTCTTCCAAGGTCTATAATTTAAAATTACAGACTTCATTTAACCCCACCTCTATACTTCCAACTAATAAGAGACAATATTAACACCACGGACGTTACAAGTTACAGTCAAATTTTTTCTTTAATTTCTAAAAGGCTTTGGTGCCTTAAATTAAATAAAGTTAAAATTAATTTAACTTTATTAAAGTCAAATATAAAGACTCCTCCACTAAAGAGAAAATGACACAACGCTGAAGTTTTTAACAAAGTGCACATGACACTTTTATAAACTTGTCCCAGATCCTTAGGAAGAAAAATAAAACAGGACAAAAAAAAAAGGCCCCCTCATAAAAATTTTCTTAAATCCAGTTTTTTAGATATAGAAACCACTATGTCTTATAAAGGCTGAGAACAAGATTCAGCTTCTTTTGCTCCCTGGCATTAATATAAGAAAGAACATGATGGCTCCGTAATTTCACACTCTACACATGCTGTTTGGCTCAAGTTTATGTTCTTCAGCGGGCAATCCTTTTTTTAACTAACAAATGACACGCACACAGGCACGCACTTGCACACACATGCACAGGCACACACGCCCATGATCTCACCTCGTATAATTCGGTACTCACACTGGTATCTATGGGGAGAACCAAAGTGTTTCTGAGTATTTAGAAGTGGAAAGATTTACCCTGAATTTTGGCCTTTTTGCTTTGATGGATTAATTTATAGCCACTTTAAGAGAAGAGAACTCAACTCTGAATTTGCAAGCGCACCGTATTATATTACTGAACGTTTCATTGTTTTCACAGCTGGGAGAGGATTTCCTTTCACTACGGAGGCCTCCGTTCCTCTTTCTCGTCTGCTGGAGACAGGGTTTTTTATGATTTAGAGCACGCAGGCCAGCCACCAGGGTCCTGCACCCCCATCCCTCCAAAAAGGGACCCCTTTCTTTGACTTTCTTAATGACCAAGGGGGTCATGAGCAGCCTGTCTTCCAGCATATTTTCCACTCCTGTCAATTAAGAAGCAGTTAAGAAAGAATTGTTTAAAAAATAATTTTTTAAAAAAAACCTTCTTCATTCCATTGAGAGCTCCCAGAAATGAAAAAGCCTGCTCCATCCTGCATCATCAATGTGGACAATGCACTCTCTTTCTAATTCAAGTGCCTTTTTTTTTTTAATTTCAGATCGACCTTGGCTCTCACCTTTAAAAAAGTGGTATATTACTTTGCCTCTTGAAAAGATTAAATTCTTTATGCTCCCAAAGTCATGTGGAGGTGCTCAAAACACAATGTTGGGAAAATTCAGCACTTTTTTGAGGCTTACTTTTTTTTTTTTTTTAGAGACGGGGTCTCGCTCTTGGTCAGGCTGGTTTCGAACTCCTGACCTTGAGCTATCCACCCGCCTCGGCCTCCCAGAGTGCTAGGATTACAGGCGTGAGCCACCGCGCCCGGCCTTTGAGGCTCACTTTTAAAGTATCCAAATTGACTTTTCATTCTCCATCACTTATAACTTTTTAAGATGCAACTTCTCAAAAATAGGACTTAAATTCAGTCCCTGACGCTAGATGAATGGCCAGGGAGTTCCATTAACAAGGCCCACCAGGACCTTGCCTAAAATCAATGACTCCTACAACTTCAAACAAAATTGGTAACTACACATTTATTGTGGTTGGTTAGGAAGCAATAATGAATAAAAGGAAAGATTTGCTCAAAACGTACGATAAAGAGGCAAAAGGTAAAAAAGTTTAAAGCAAATTGAGTTTAATACAAAAACACCTAAAGGATAATCCTTGTCTTGTCATTTTTTTAAAAAGTACCTCTTGATAATATATATAACCAGATCACTGTCTTGGATAATATCTTTAATAGAATCAATTACTTCTTTTAGTTTACAAAATCTATCAGTGGCTTGGCTGTGTATTTGTTACTGTTGTTGTTGCTTTTTAAACACAAATACTGACACTATCTCAATTCAACTTGAAAACATTTAAAATTAAAATAAGCCATAAGCTTCGGCTACTGGTGAGTTCTCTTGCAGTAGCCAGCCCATGACAGTCCTAAGTGCAAGGAGCTGGCAACATCAAAAAGGGGAAGTAAATTAAAACTCTTCCCCTCACTTCTTCACATGCCAGAATACACAGAACAAAGCACAAAGAATCACTACTAGTTTGACGCTTAACTTTTTGGTACAACACACAGAGATTACAGTGCCTGGGTCCCCGCAGGGCATACCATTGGTAAAAGAAATTTTCCATCCCTTTGTAAGCTACCTGAGAAGATCTGCTTGAACAAAATCAGACTCGCTCGGAAGGGAGAGGAGAAGAAGGAGTTTCCAGTTTGATAAGATTTTGTTTTGGGATACCATGACGAGGGATTGCTGAAACATACCAATTTTAAAATCTATACCTCTCAGGAAACGTGTAATCTAATCATCAGCTGTGATCAGGCACCTGCTTGGCATGAAATATAAGAGGGGCACAGAGCACCTTCCAGCTGAGGCTGATTTTGCCTGACTCCCAGGGTCTCAGCCAGCTGTAAATTTTTGTTTGGTTCCCTTCCCTCAGCTCTGGGCCAAGAGGTAGGAGCCCCAATATAGGTAATGTGAACGATCAGGGATTAGGCTCAACTTAAATTCAAAAGGGAGAGAAAGAGCTCTGAGCTGGTGAAGACATTAGAGCCCTAACAGAGGACTCCCACCCCAACCCAGCTGGCACAGCAGGGTCTCGGCTCCTAGCACTGGGGACCTATGCACTGGAGGAGCAGCCACAGAAAGATCCCAGTGGAGATTTCCCTTCCTGGATTAGCCAGCTTGAGGAAGCATGCTCAACTAGATGTTTATTGGGCTCAAACATGCAGCCTGCCCCCAAGGATACAACATTTTAAAGTCTCCTCAAGGCAAGGTAATACTTGATTTCTTTCAGTGCTTTGTGATGGAGATGGAAAAGGAAATTAAAAAAAATATATATGAAATCAAAGAACTTCTTGAAGAAGAAACAGATCAGGAGTCTCACTGGTTGTCATGGACTGAATTGCTTCCCCCCTAAATTTATATATTGAAGTCCTAACCCTCAATGTGGCTGCATTTGGAGATGGGGTGGTATTGAAGGAGGTAAATGAGGTCACAAGGGTGGGACCCCAATCCAACAAGACTAGCATCCTTATAAGAAGAAAGAGGACAACAGGAATGGGGGCACACAGAGGAAAGACCACGTGAAGATACATGGAGAAAGCAGCCATCCGCAAGCCAAGGAGAGACGCCTCGGGAGAAACCAGCCCTGCCAACACCTTGATCTTGGACTTATACAGATAAGGATGCTGAACCTCAGAAAAGCCAAGGTCAAAGAGCTAGCATGTGGAAGAATAAAGGCTGGAGTCCAGGACCTGGTACCCTAAAGCCCCTTTCAGCTTTCTCTGTGGCAAAGCTGGTTCAAGTTTTCTCTCAGAATGTTGGTTTTCCTGAATCTCACAATAAGAAAACATGTACACACCTCCTCTTTCTGGGATCATGCTATTATCATTAAAAAAAACAAACAAAACTGAAGTTATTTCATTACTTTGTTGTTGAAATCACAAAATGAGATTCTTGGGGAAAGCATAAGGGTCACTGTTTGAAGTCAATCCGACCTGAGTTAGAATCCCATGTCCCGGTCAGGACCTGTAATCCTAGCCCTCTGGGAGGCCAAGACAGGAAGATGGCTTGAGCTCAGGAGTTTGAGACCAGCCTGAGCAAGAGTGAGACCCTGTCCCTATGAAAAATGGGAAAATTAGCCTAGCGTGGTGGTAAGCACCTGTAGTCCTAGCTACTCAGGAGGCTGAGGCAGGAGTACCACTTGAACCCAGGAGTTTGAGGCTGCAATGAGCTATGATGATGCCACTGCACTCTAGCCCAGGCAGCAAAGTGAGACTGTCTCAAAACAAAAAAAAAATCCCATCTTCACCGCTTCCTGGTGACCTTTGGGCCTTAGGAAGAATACTTAACATAGGTAGAATTGTCTCAGAACTGTCTGCTACACCTCCCCCCAAAAAAATTTTTATGTTGATATCCTAACCCCTAGTACCTCAGAATGCAGCCTTATTATTGAGAGCACCTTTAAAGAGGTGATAAGTTAAAGTGAGGTCATTAGAGTGGCCCCTAATCCATTATGACTGGCATCCTAAAAAAGGGAACTGTGGACACAGCACACAGGGAGAACAGCAATGTGAACATGAACATGGCCATCTGCAAGCCCAGGACAGAGGCCTGGAATAGAGACTTCCTCATAGGCCTCAGAAGGGACCAAGCCTTCCGACACCTTGATTTCAGACTTTCAGACTTGTAGCCTACAGAACTGTGAGACAATACATTTCTATTGTTTAAGCCACCCAGTTTGTGGTATTTTGTTATGGCAGCCCTAGCTATCTGTAAAAGGGGAATATTAAGAAGGTGTACTCTTATGGGCTGTTAGGAAAATCAAATGAAATAACTGTGCAGAGTTCTTGGCAATCAGCACGTTCTCAATACATCACACTTATTAATAACATAACATTAGCTAAGATGTTCTCCATGTGAGTTGTATCTCAAATTCTCCTATGGAAATCTAAAAATCTGTCCAGAAGATTAAACAGAATAAATGACTCTTAGCTTCTCCAGCTATGCTATACAACTATTAATCACCGGTGCCCCAACCACATCCAAAAAGTACTTAAGACAGTATGTGACAAACAATCACATACAACACAGGATTTTAAAATAATCAGAGGTTGCCTGGGGAGGAGTGGGTAAGGAAGACTGACAAGTTGTCTAAGGCAAAAGGGCAAGGGGGAAATTTCTGTAGAGATGTAAATTTTCTATATCTTGATTGGGGTGGTGGTATAGAGATGTGTTGAGTCATTTATGTGTACAAAATGTGTGAGTTTTATTTTATGTAAATTATACATAAAGTATTCAAAAAGTTGATTTAAAAAAAAAAATTAGTGAATATGTATGCCCATGTTAAGAAAAAGAGACCTGATCTACCAGGAACCTGAAGTGAGCTGGTTACCTATTTAAACATTTCAATGTTAATTCTGAGCTTCCTGGCAACCAAGGTAAAGAAAGGAAATATTTAATAGAACATATTGTCCTCCTCATAGATTTAAAAAAAAAAAAAAATACCAATCCTTTAGGAGAAATGAACTTTGTTTTCTTAACAACTCTGGAAATTTTTCAGGGGAATCCTTACAGGGGAGGATTAGATTTGATCCATGTGCCATAGTTTGCTTATGCTTGGAACAGACCTTATGCAAAACAAGAACTAAGCCTGGAAAGACATGAAGGTAACCTTGACCAGTAGATTTTCTCTGAAAGAAAATGCGAATAATAACACCAGTAAGTTCAGAACCCATGTGGATGACAACCACAGAAAATTTAATTTTAGAGAATTTACAAGTTTCAGTGAAAGCATACATAAAGAGAATCTCATTAAAACAAATATAAAACAAATTTTCTAAGTATTCAATTTGCATCCAAATCTTATTACACTGTTTGTTTCACCCAGAATTTCATTCAGTGTACTAGAGCTACATTGGCTTTTCATTGCAAAGCTGGATGTTTAACTATAAACTACATCCTGCCTCTCCCTTTGTGTGTAAAATTGACAAATGTGTTGTTTTTGGATTCCAGAATTCTGGAGAAAGCCAACTTAAATGAATTAAGATGACTAATGTGTTGATTCTGTTTCCCATCCAACAAAATGTTAATGTAAGAACCCATGTCATATGATGCTATGTGTTTTAGTTCAAATTTAACATCAAATATTGAATAAGGCAGTTTCTAAGTAAATTACTAAGCTAAAAATATTCCTTCAGCATAGCAAGAACTCCATCTTGTTTAAATAAATGGAAATTTGAACATCTTTGCTCAGATCAGCCTAAATAAGAAATTAGAAAAATGCAAACCTCCATTATAGTCAACAGTATTGATTCCATCTTTCCGTGGAAAGTAGCACAATATTGTATATCAAGGAAAAGGATTCATTTAAAGTTATTCAAGCATGATCATGACTTCACACAAAGTTTTCCATGTAACACTTGAGCAAGATAGTACTTTCCTGGCATGCTACTTAGTTAATCACATCCAAGGTGAATGACCACCGAGATACCACGAATATAATTGTGAGAATGACAATCAAGTGTTTTTGAACATTCAGCTACTACAGGGTATCTGGCATGACTAGTTCTTTTGCAGCATGATAATGTTTTCAAAAATGTTTTCATTACATTTACTTAACATTTGGCTGAGGAGTTCCTGTGGCTATAACACACTGCTCCACAGTTTTGTTTTAAATAAACTAACATTAGTTTTTCATCATGTAATATTTGAGTAATTTCTGTTTCCACAGAGGCAGTAACTATTCCACTTTTAAAAGCTGTTGAAAGTGTTGCAAAGCCTAAATTCAATTCCATAAACATTTATCATGTACCTTCCAAGAAAAGGACGCTAAATTTCAAGTCTTGATGTTCACCTAATTCTAATATCAAATCTTTCTAGTTTGCTTAATCACATGTATTGATCACCAAAGGAGGCATTTTAATAATTATCTTCAGTGTGAAAATCAAATCTGTTAAGAGATTATAAAAAGAAGGAAATCAATAATTAGGGAGCCCTATCTTAAAAAAAAAAAAAAAAGAAATTTAAAATTTTATAAGGAAGAATTTAGAAATCCAGGGTCTAGAAATGGAAAGTACATAGAATATATGTATTTTGCCCCTAGGTTTTAGATTCAACTATGACAGCCTGTCAGTAACTGAATTTTTTTTTTCATTACCTGCCAGCTATTTAGGAAATTTCCATTGTTTAGCAAAGAATAATTCTAAAATCAACAATACTTTATTAATTATACACTGATAAATTCCTATCAGAAAAGTGACCATTATAATAAAAAGTTAACAAAAACATTTTCTAGGTATATTTTTATCTCCAATCCTATTCAATGCATTTTTATGAATAAAAAGCACTCTCTAAAGCAAGTATTTGTATTTAACTGCTACTAACGATTACAATTCCTGAAAAGCATCAGGATTTCTTAATTCAGTGTCCACAAACTATCCTTTCCTCCCCCAAAAAATTGTACACAAATGCCTGCCTACGAATACATTTAGTTCTCCCTGTGGGAAGGGGCCAGAGGTTTCATTATATTCTCAAAAGAGTACAGGATGCCAAAAAAAAAAAAAAGTTAAAATCCCATGGCCTGGAATTTTTTTTTTAAAGCAGAAAGCTCTGAAAACACTTTGTTTGTTCCTCTCAAAGATAAACAGAGAGAAGTCGAGTATTGCATACTTAACAAAATAGAGTTCCATCACAAGTCCATCTGCGCAATCACACCATCTCAGTGTTAGAAAGGGACCTTACCCATTACAAATCCAAAGATCTACTCAGCACTTAAACTGCCTCTATGGCACCCTCAAAAAGCAGCCACCAAGCCTGTGCTGAAACACCTTTGTGACTGGGCGCTCGTTTGCTCAAGGCAGCCTGCTCTGCTACTGGAAAGCAGGCAATTCCACACTTGGCTCTAAATGTGTGGCAAATACAAAAGAGCAACTACTGAAAATCGTGCTCCTTAAGAAAGTAAGCTGCACGGGAACAGGGACATTTGGGTCACTACTGTCGTCAGCAGGTCCTAGGACAGAGCTGGCTACACAGTAGGCCCTTGCAACACTTGTTCATTTCAAGAATGGTGGAATGATTGCTGTTCATCTGGATGGCATCAATAATGAAAACCGACATTTCTTCTACAACACAGCTGTTATGGGTTGAACTGTGCCCCCCTCAAAAAAGATATGTGGTGGTCCTAGGCCCCAGGACCTCAGATGTGACATTATTTGGAGAGAGGGCCTTTACAGAGTTAAAATGAGGTCATTAGGGTGGGCTCCAGTCCAATATAACTGGTGTCCTTATGAATAGGGGAAATGTGGACACAGAGACAAACAGGGAAGATGATGGGAAGAGACTCGGGTAGGATGCTTTGTGCAGACAGAGGCAGAGACTAGAATTAAGCTGCCACAAGCCAATAAACACCTAGGGCTACTAGAAGCTGGAAGAGGCAAGAAAGATCCTTCCCTACAGGTTTTGGATGGAACACGGCCCTACCAACACCTTGATTTCAGACTTCTAGCCTCCAGAACTTGGAAACAGTAAATTTCTGTTGTCCTAAGTCACTCAGTTTGTGGTACTTGGTGAAGGCAGCCCTAGCAAACTAATGCAACAGTGGGGAAGTCTAAAGTCCCAGAAGTCATCACAAATGGGCCCTGACTTATATTCCTGACAGAGAGCCTTGTAACCTTTAAGGGGACCCTGCGGTGAAGTGTACATAACAGGGCACAGGAACTCTGAGCGTGGTGTGAGGGTTGGACCGTATTGGGCACCTCTCATGCACCTATCATGCACCACTCCAAACTCTCTTAGCGCCATCCTACTCCATCTACTGCTGCAGTCCCATGTGGTTTCCAACCAGCTTCACACAAACTCCAAGAGACCACCTCACCTGGGGCTGCAGTGTGGATCCCCCTTTCCCACACTAGAGATTCCAACTCTGCAGCACGGGATGCTTATTGGGACCTGCTTGGTACATGTGCAACTACAAAAGGCTGGGACAATACCTGTGGGGGTCTCCCCCTTGTCCAATGGGGACAGAAATCAGTGGATAAATGCCCTTTATTTCCTAGGCAGACAGCTCTGAGATGCACTTCACAAAGCTACTCAGAAAGTCCCATGGAGTTGAGCCCTAGTTGTCCATGACACTGACACCAACTCAAAAACACATCCTTGCATTGTGCCTCTCCCTCCTTCCTTGTTTAATTCTCCCATCCCTCACTCATGTTCTCTGAAATCACATCCCAAATTATCTACAAATACGTCTCATTTGCAGGTTCTGCTTTTAGGGGAACCTAAGCTAAGATAAAAGCCTAAAATATTTCACTACAGAAAACTGTCTAGTTTTTACACAACTTGAATCATGAGGAAAGTAACCCTACCCCACCCCACCCCATACCAATTCTAATTGGTTGAATGCTACCTCCTTGCAGAATTATGTCCACTGGTACTGGTTCTCTGTCCCTTAAAGTAAGCCAAGTTTTTCTGTCTTCTAGATAGCTAAGCTATCGCAAGAACTAAATTTATGTAAATCTTTTCTTCTACCAGTTAACCAACCATTCCCTCTTCCTTTAATGGGTGCTTCTAGGACATGATTTGGTGACTTTGCCGGTCTTTAGCTTGTCCACTCCCCAGCCCTAAATGAACACAATATTCTAGATGTGGTCTGATTAGTGGGACTGCTTATCTTTCTTTACAACAAACCATGAAGGTTTCAACCAACCAAAGGTATAAACAGGTTGTCTACATCAGAGGCCTGATTGTTGCAAATGTTAAGAGTTGCAGGAAACAGTTGCATGATGGAAACCCCTTTGAGCAGCTACGTGCAGGTAGCAGAGATGCCAAATGAAGACTGCAATTCAGAAGGTCCATTTTCAACATTTGCTCCCCTTTCACATCAGTGGAGTGGCACATTAAGCACCTCTCTCCGGCTCTCCTGCAGCGTGGCACACATGGTTCTCGAAAGCTTGATTATGGTGTAGGCAGTTGGGTGATTGCTACTGAAGTCGGGCGGGTACCTGCTGACTTCTCAGGGTGGGCTGTCCCAAATGTAATTTATTATCATGCAGGAAGAAAAAGTAAACAATTTTTTGAAATACTCTATCAAGAGATATGGATTCTTATCACATCTTTACTTCTTGGAAAAGTTTCATTAAACCCAGAGACATTTATTTATTCTTCAACTTTCTGTGTTCTCCCGCGTCACAGGTAGGAAGACCAACACCTGTAATGAATTTGCGCTTGGAACCCCACGGAAAAGGAAGTGCCAGATTCAGTCCTATCCCCCTCTCCCCTTTGGTTTTCACATCCTTATTCTGAGCTAACCATATCACAGGTACATCCTGACTGCTGAACTGAGTTCTAATGAAGCATTATAAAACAAAACAAATTAGTTGCATGTTTTAAATGTCCACTGGCAAGTAGAATAGCATGGCTATTCTCATATTAAGATATGAGAAGTAAATTTAACAAAATTAAAAAGAAATCATTCATTGAAGACACAATAGTTAAAAGCCATACTGTGCTATCAGCAAAACTGGGCTGGCTCTTGCGGGGTTATCAGAGGGACTGGCAGTGCTGTGTGATATACTACAGTTGTCCCACAGCCCTACCATCAGCTTTCCTGAAGAAGATGGAGCAAGATATTCAGACAGCTGGGCAACATGCTGACAACTTCCCTCACTACAACCATTTAAAAGCAGATGTGTTCAAACAAACTCCCATTTCCCTTAAGCTAGGCTCCCTCTCCTTTTAACGGTGGCTTGCTCACCTACTCTGTTCTTTTCACTTTCTCATGTACTATTCATGATGTTCACAAACTATGGATAAGATCTAGGTCCAAATAGATATGGGAAAAGACAGACCTGCTATAGTCTGTCTATTCTGTCAAAAAGGAAGATATTATGTAAGCAGAGCACGCAGAACCACAGCTTTGCAAAAATTCCTTTTCCTACCCACTTGGCAATTTTGTACACTAAAGAGCAGTCAAATAAAACAAGCCAATATTTATCAAACTCTCAAAGTGGAACAGAGACCATGACAACTGCAGACCTGTCCCTGAGCAGATTGGCTCATGCATGAATCTAAAACGCAAGTGAACTTTCTTCCCTATTTCATACAAGGGTGCATCTTAACCCAGTTCCTTTTTACCTCCTAAGAAAAACTAATTCCCTCTGTGTTGGCATGTGCTATATGAAATTATCCACAATAAAAAGTTATGAAAACTAAAAACTTTGCCCAGGACACAAAACAGTAAATATGAAAATTCGTGGTGAACAGAGACAAGCGGTCAGACAGCATGCTAGATGTTTTCATCTCATTTCACTGAATTCTCACAACTCTGTGAGGTCGGTGTCACGGTACCCATTTTACAGATGAGGAAACTGAGACTCAGGGGTTAAGAATATAGTCCAAAGCCCCAGAGTTAGCAAGTTGGAAAGCACAGAAGTCAAAAAAGTATGCCTAATCATCGAAGAATGAAGACTTACAATCTAAAAGAAAACTAGGTAGCGGACACACATTTATGTTGCAGTCTTATTTCCCCAAGGCTTCATACTGTTAATCACTCTAGTTTCTCACTGGTTGCAAGAAGGCAAAAGGCATCTTGCCCATTTCATATGTGTCTTTCTGGGTGAAGGGATCTTCCCTTGCTTAACTTCCCTGACTTCTCTCTGCCACTCACTTATTCCTGCCCACACAGGGGGCAATGTCACTTATTGTAATTCTAGGCCTGAGAACCAGGCAGACACAGCACTGCCTTTCCTCTCCTCTTACTGAGAGCACACACCCTGCTCTACTCCACTGTCTTGTGCATGCCTCTGGGGAGGTCTGCCCTGATCCAGCACTGACCCACCACCCTAATTCTAGCATTCAGGATTAGAAAGCCCACCAGCCCACAGCTATAAGCTATATTCTCCAATATCAGCTTCACTGGTGATTCAGAAGACAGCTTAGTCTCCCATTTGCTTTAGAGTTGGCCTTTTTGCTCAGTTAGGAAGTAACTCAGGAAGGGGAAAGTATGTTATTTCCTAGGCCTCTCCAAACCCCAACACCTCTTTATGGGTTAACAGACCAATCTGTGCTTGTATTTCTCTAGCAGGAATAAAAACCTCTGCATTCCTCAAGTCTCTATAATTTAGGAATAGTGTTGCTACACATTTCAGATTAGCTTAGAAGCCACGGACGGATAGAACAGCACATTGTTAGGTTTTGTCCTCTAGACCCAAAAAGGGCTCACAAGCCACATGATTAAGGCTAGATCTAGTGAGGACTAAAGAAAGAGACATGTGACAATAAACACCAAAGTTTACACTCAGCAAACAGCATCCTTTGCTCACCCTGCTCTGGGAGTCAAATAAGTCTATTATAAATTTGCATCTATGCCACAAGTGAATACCTTTTTCCAGCAATGTGTTATTCCTGTTTCATTGTATCACGACAATTTTTAAAAAGCAGAGGCATATCATGAAATCCCTTGCTTTATAAAAGATTCCATTATTAGAGTAATCATTATTGAACCTTTTAGCCCAGATGTAATTTCTTACATGTTACAAGAAGTTTGGCACGCATTGTGAATTTCAGCCAAGGTTGATAAAGTTCAATAACTTGGCTAACCAACCATGTGTACTACTCATTATAGAAGTAATAAATAGATTCATCAAAATGGACATGAAAAAGCCATAAGAAAATCGGATGCCATTTCCAGCCTCCCTCATAAAAGTACCTCTTGGACTTTAATATAATTTTATATATAGTTATTACACCTACCCATCATTCAACACTAGGCATCTATAAAACAATCACCCACCCACATTTGCATGCTGAATAAATTCCAGTTACAAAGGTGAATATTCTAGACACCTCAAAAGTCACATAAATGCACATGTGCTTATGTGTTTAACTCCCGAAAGAATTCACATCAAATAAAAAGGGAATCAAACAGACATGACACAAATGTCATTTTCCTTACTACTATCTTTTGGGGTCAGTTTTCATGGAAGTGGGGTTTTTTTTGTACCAGTAATATTTTCAGTCTACTTATTGTTTTAGCCTATTGATAATTGAAAAATTTAGTAGAAAGCAAGCCTGATTTAGATAAATGTCATGGATGGAAGAAGGAAATCTAAGTTTACAGGATGGAAGACTATCATATGATTAAATGTACTGAAGTCAATAAAGTTGACTTCCAATATCTGAACATTAACAAAATTTAATTTAATGGGATAATATAACTTGAGCGACTGTAGAGTTGAAAATCCAAATTCTGCCTGCTGCACTTCCCTGTTTTCTGCTTCTAAAAGGAAACTCAAGGATTACAGATGTTCAAGGAAACTAAAGCCTCGCCTTCTCAGAAAGACATCACCCCCCACACTTGGTAAACCACAATGGAGCTGGCTAGTGTCATGCTCTGAACAAAACATTAAAAGGTATGTTGCACATGTCAAACGCTGGTCTGTACTTGAGAATACTCTGTTAGGTAAATAACTATTCTCGAGTTGTTACACGTGGTTGAGTTTTCTTTGCATCCCAGGAGGGGAAGCCCGAGGGTAGAGTCTGCATCCTCTATTTCTGAGCAAGGCTCGTCTTCATTTACAGAGTACAGTGGGAGCCAAGTTTGTCTATACAGCAGGGTCTGTACTGTTACTGCATTTGGATTTTTCAACGTGCAGGTGACATCCTTTCTATTTGTGCGTCACTTCTGCCTTCTCCCATTCTCGCTGTGCCATCAGCACTGTATGTCACCAAAATCGTCCTCTTGCTTCAGTTTAAGGCTTTCTCTCTTGCATACTTCACAGTGAGATCACCATATGACAATATTATTAATATCGGCAGACTCTCCTGGTTCTTGTCTCATCTAACACAAAGGAAAACATGATCAAGCTTTCTAAAACCAAAGTTATACTCTTAATCCAACAGGGACAATATTTCCTGCTGTTAATTACAAAAAGCACCTAAATGATCACAACGTTAGCCAAATAACGTGAATTTTTAACTCAGCCTAAGCAAAACATTACAACAGTGGAACCCTTTATTTTCTCAAGAAGTTAGCAACTGCCTAATTTTTCCAAGAGCTTAAAACCATAATGACAGATACTTGATGTACAAAAATTAAAGTAAAATATGAGACTAAAACATAGAATGAAGAGATAAGCTAGAGATGTGCTCTGAATAACGGAAGCAATAAAAAAGAAAAATCTCATACCAACTGTCATAATTAAAAAAGAAGGTAAAGGAAATGAAGGAAAGAGGGATTTAAGGGTTCCCAAAAATCTTACAGAATAGGTAAAAGTCATCAGGCATTATGAAGTATCATGTGCACAGAAAATAGTCTTTGCAAAGCCCATACTATTGTTTACTGCAATGTCCAGCATTAAAAATTTGGTTAAGTTTCTAAATAAAGATTTCTGATAGCTATCCAGAAATGGCACCAATAATAGCAGATAGCTTTCCATCGACAAGGCTTAAAATAAAGCCATCCTGCTAGCATGTTGACTCTGAAATCCAATACTAATATTTGAGCAAATAGTAAAGTCAACATTAACAATGTTTGCCATTTCTGATCCATCACAAGTTTTCCCCGCCAATGTGAACACACACACACACACATACACACACACATGCACACAGAGCCATGTAATACAAAGAAATAATTCTTAAAGGAAACAGTCAAGAAATATTTAAGAAAACACATATTAAGGACAATACTAATGCAAGAGCCACAAAATCTGTTAGGAAGATGGAAGGAATTTACAGTCCATTGACTATAAATTCAGAATCACTTATTTCTAAATGTGACAACTCCGTAATTTTTTTTTTCCCTTGCAAGCTCAGCTCAGCCTTGCAAGTACATCCCTTGCTTGCTTTTGTGAGCTAGCTTCCTGATGATTAGCCTCCTAGGTATGACATGCAGTCTGGAAGCTTCAGTAGTTTGATCTTTCTATTCATTGAAAACCATCAGCATTTGTTCCTCAGGGGTTAATTTGAAATTATTTCACTTTCAGGTACTTCACTTTGGATAGTTTAAATAGAATACATGATATTTAGAGGTATTTTATTTTAAAGCATCCTTTGAAAAGTGAAACACTATTAAACTCTTCAATCCAAACAACACCAGCTTTATAATAACTGAAAAACGAAATCTAGAAGTCACTCTCTCAAGACTGACTATACGATCCTGATTTAGCTAACTTTTCCATTTTACATAATATGTAATAAAAAGTTTAATTGGGATTTGTAGATCCAAATATGATCCAGAAACATGACCACTTCCCCTGCAGCCTTGACAGCATATAAAAATCACAAGTTTAAGCTATGATTCTCTACCTCGTGTTCAAACACCGTGCTTTGCAGCTGCCATACCATTTGAGGATCTGGGAATGGAATGGAGCAACGAAGAATTATGGCAATTATAAAACCTTCCTGGTATACATTGTCAGATTAATAATCAGCATTAGCAGAGCTCAGCTATACCATCAGCCACATGAGAAACAAAGAGCCCAGAGCTACAGGGCTAAATCGCGACAGAAGCAAAGCAGAGAAGCTAACTCAAAGAAACCCGTCCACAAAATAAATCTGTCCACAAAATAAAACAAGTAGGGCTTCCACTCAAACTAGCTATTCATTTTTCACATATACCATCTGAAGAGTACATAACTGCTCAGGCTGTAAGAGTGAACATCAAGATACCAGATGACCCTTTAAAAAAAATTATCATATGGCCACATGCTTATGAACACAAGACAAGCAATGGAACTGTGATTAATAGAAATTACAGAATAAGCAATGACACCCAACCACAGATCCACACATTGTTCAAGCCGATGGTGACTCCGCGCACACCCCGCACCTACTGTAGGCTTTGCTTTCCTTTATGGTTACTCAGAAGAAGCGTCAGTGGAAATAAAGCTGCCAAAAAATCAGAGACTAATAGTTTGAAAAAGTATCAGTCGAGACAGCAAAAGTTCTCTTTCACTTATGAGAACATATTCGGTGACTCATCTTCAAATGCCTCCTCGAGTATGAAAAAAGGGCTTTAGTATACTGTACTTTTAAATACAGATAGAAAAATACAGAAATTAGAAACTACCCAGAGGTTTATATGTATGCAGGGAAATGTATGGTTAAAACAAAAGCCATGCATGAGACTAAAAAGCAAACCAATTTAAATGTTCTCTTGAAGCACAAAGATCAAGCTGCTAACACAATCATGTACCACATAACAACGTTCTGGTCAGCAATGATCGTGTACATGACAGTGGTCCCATAAGAGTATAATACCACATTTTCACGGTACCTTTTCTGTGTTTAGATACGTTTAGATACATAAATACTTACCACTGTGTACAACTGCCTACAGTATTCAGTATAGTAACATACCGTACAAGTCTGTAGCCCAGGTGTGTAGTAGGCTACCCCGTCTAGGTTTGCATAAAACACACTCTACAATGTTCACACAACGAAATTGCCTCACATTTCTCAGAATCCATCCCTGTCATTCAGTGATGCAAAAAACTGTATTTTGGTTTGTTTTGTACCTCCACAGAGAGGAGAGCGTGTCTGGTTCTACACTGACAACCTAGCACCTAGTATTCAGTAGTTCATAAATGTTTGTTGACTATACAGAAGACTGAATAAAGGGTGTGTCTGTGGCTATGAGCTGGCCAGCCTGATCCCTTCACACAAGCCTTCCCTGCAGACCCTAAACCAGAGTTCTAAATTCAAGTCTCTGCAAGAATCAGGCAGGTAAAATGCTCGTGGAAAACAGCCTATGCCTCACTGCAGAGGATTTGCCTATTGGGAGCAGCTCTGGTGAACCCCAGCGCAATTATGCTGCTTGGTGGACAGGGGGACCCAGGGTTGCCAGGTGCCGTAGTCCTATCAGGCTGCAACAACAGAATACCACAGACTAGGTGGCTTCAACAGTAGACATTTATTCCTCATAGTTCTGGAGGCCAGAAGTCCAAGGTCAGGGTGCCAGCATGGTGGGGTTCTTGGGGAGGGCCCGCTCCCTGGTTCACAGATGGCTGCCTTGTCACTGTGTCCTCAGAAAGAGAGTTAGCTCTCTGGCCTCTTCTTATAAAGGCACTAATCCTATTCGTGAGGGCTCCACCCTCATGATCGAATCACCTCCTGAAAGCCCCATATCCAAATATCATCACATTAGGATTAGGGTTTCAACATATAAATTTTGTGGGGACATACGCATTTGGTCTAAAACAGTTGTTCTGATTTTTCAAGATCATCAGAATTACAAATTTAAGTAAAATATCCTGATTTTAACATGTTGGCAAGTAATCCAATAAAAAAAGAGATAAAACCCTATTATATGCCCTTTTTTTGTGGACCATATGAAACATCTGAGGGCCAGATCCAGGCGACAGGCTACCAGTTTTCACCTCTGTCCCGAAGGCCAACTGGGAAGCTCTACTCTTGGCCAAATGGCCTCAGCCTACAGAAGTGAGCAAGTGTGAAAGTGTCCACCTCCCTGAATCACTATCACGTGACCCCAAGTTACTCAGCAGCAGGCAGGACAGCAAAAGTTTCAGATATTTACAGACCATGCTGTTTCGGACAAACTCAAAGTGGTAGCACTGAAGCACGGGGGGACTGCTCCCAAAACACCAACCATGGAGTCACACTAAACCAGAAGTTTTCTAGACAAAATTACCAAGCCTGAAGGACCATTTAGGTAGGAAAGAAGTGAAGTGGGGGCAGAAGTCTTTAATGCTAAAGTTGAACTAGCTCTTGGAGATAATCTATCATCTTCTGTTCTAGGCTGAATAATGTCACCCACTCAGAGATACTAGTGTCCTACACCCTAAGGAGAGAGTTTGCAAATGAGATTAAATTAAGGATCCTGAGATGGGGAGATAATCCTAGATTATCTAGGTGGGCCCTAAGTGTAACTACAAGCTTCCTTATAAGAGGGACGCAAAGGGAGACCTGACTACACAGGAGGAGAAAGTGACACGATGGTAGAAGCAGAGATTGGAGTGACGCGCTGTGAAAGTGGAGGACGTAGGCCAAGGAACACAGCAGCCACTAGAAGCTCTGGAAAAGGCCAGGGGACAGATTTCCCCCGCAGAGGCTCCAGAAGGAATCAGCCCTGCTGACACCTTGAATTTAGCCCAGTGAAACGGATTCCAGACTTTCGGCCTCTAGAACTGTAAGTGAATAAATGTGCGTTGTTTTAAGCCACTGAGTTTGGGGTGATACATTACAGCAGCAATAGGACATGTACACACCTTCTCGATAGTTAGGTAAACATGTAAGGGACGTGCAAGTGACAGAAACACACATAATACACTCGGGTAAGGCAATGACGAAGAGCGTCGCAAAGAATGTCACGATGACGGCACACAAACACAACTAGCTTCCTCTTGTTAAATCCCTCCCTCCGCAGGTCAGCAGACAATGAGAAAGAAACACTGCACAAGCAGCAATTGCTAAACTTGGTAGGAAAAAGGCCCTCGTCTACCCAGACTGACAGCTCCTAAGTCAGCTTTTCAGCTGAAAGGATGGTATCCCTTGCCAAAAATCTGACTCCGCTCCCTGACTGAGATGTTTCCCCGTATGGATCTGTTACAGCACTACCTTGTCAAACTCTCAATCTGGCAACCGTACATGAACTCAGAATGGAAACTTCCTTCGCTAATAGATAAAGTTGTAATGGCATTTTTTTAATGCCATTTGGAATGCATTGACAATCTCTCAGCTGATAGAAGCTTCTCAAACCCAGCTGCTGAATTTAGAAGCCGCAGCTGCCTTACTGTACCAGGAAACCAAACTGAAGGCACTCAGAAGACACTATCCTGAAAGATGCAAAAAGTTTTGAGAGTTCTCCTTACAGCCACGGACGGCTGACACAGCGCAGTCTCCCCATTAGAAAGAGATTGATTATTTTAATTCTTTTGCTTTGTGTGATTACCAGGAAATCAGTTTCCAAGAATCAAGATGTGGCCAGCAACTTAGTTGATGTCATAAAAGCAAACAGAACCCAGTGCACAACTGAATTCCCCATCTGCATTTGAACTAGCTCTGCGCTGTGGGCAGAGGTGAGGACTCAGACAAGTCAAGCTTAAGGTAACCAGGAAGAAACCATATTGCTCCAAAACCTAAAATATCTCCACCTATGAAATCTCAGCATAACTACAACCCATGGAAGTTTCTGCCTCTGCCAAGAGTCTCTTATTATATTGAGTTTCTGCTTCTGAATATCTAGCTAAAGTCACAACCTGTCACCTCTAGATGAAACAGCATCTGCTAAAATTTTCTAGTCATAACCCCTGAATCAACTGCATAACACACAACCCTGTTACTTGACCTCTGGTTCCCTTTGTAAACCCTGAAGAAGATACTCACAGAAACCTCTCAGCACGCGCTAAAAAAAAATATCAAGAACTCTTATTTTATTCCATCCATTAAGGAATTAAATTACTCTCTTCCTCCATCTTCTTCCAACCCTAATCCTCTCTTTAGTACTCTTTTCTCTTTTCTATAGCTGTTAGGTTATTTCCTCGCAACCGCAAGCAACATTATATTCATTTTTAAATTAATTTATTTTATTTTTGTAGAGACAGGGTCTTGCTATGTTGCCCAGGCTGGTCTTGAACTCCAGTAAGGCTCAAAATAGTTAAGTGACTTGCCTTAGTTCACATAAGTTAATGACAATGTGTCTCAAAGTACAGTTCTCTTCCTACCATGTCCCAGTAGTCTCCAATAAAACTGCCATACCTAAGTGCTGCTAAAATTATATTCAAACACTGATACAGTCTTGGGTGTGATCAAGTAAATGGGACATCAAAGTTGGACATTTACACTTAATATACCAGGCAGTCCTATAAATCATCACAAACTCAAGTGAACAACTGCTCTAATGCCAAACTCTCAGTAATAAAGATGTTACCGTGCTGCACTCTTTTCAAGTATAATAGCTTTCTTCCCTTTTCCCAAGTTTAATATATCTTTTTTCCTCCTTGACTCTAACAAAAATAACCTTATCTGTTTTGTTTTTTTTCCTTCCATTTGATTCTTTTTCTGGATGAAGCTACTATCTGACCTCCAACCAAAAAATATCTAAAATGTTTCCTTTCATACCAAAGACAAGTCAATACCTAAAATAGTTATTTAAGAAAGGTCATTTTAGGACAAACTCATAGAGATCATGGAAGCCTTTTAAGGATCCAAAAACCAGGAAGCTAGGAAAATACCAAACTAATTCCAGTAGTAACTCGATCTCCCCACCTCCCATTCCAGAAATGGCTACACGTTATTAAGTGTCTGAATGATGAGCAGACAATTCCCTGGGCCCTCCAGAGTTCCCCCATCTTTAACAGCTTTGCAAAGTAGGAGCATTATTCATGTTGCATAGATGTGGAACAAGAGTTCAAGGAAGGAAAATAACTTGCCCAAGTTCAGATGGGAAGTGGTTAGCCCAGGTTTCAAAACTAGGTCATGTCTGCTTCGAGAGTCAGTATTCCTCTCCTGCACCTTTCCAGATAGAAACCCGCTACCGATCAAGCTTGCCCCGACTGTCAGCAAAGCTATTTTCAGCAATGGTACAATTTCACCACGTGGGAGCAGGCTCATCAAATGAGAGACTGCATAGAAAAGCTCTGAAGAGGTGTTACTATCATTCACAGCTAGGGGAAATTAAAAAACCAAAATAACCAAATCTCTCCTATTGTATTATCTTGGGACTCAACTATCGTTGTAAGCCAGCCAACTTCAAGTTTTCTGGGGTGCTCCCACCTCAAATGCAGGTACCAAAGTAGCAGGGCCTGTGATTTGAGTTGTAGCTGGTCTAACAGATGAGCTGTATGCTCTTAAGTTTTTAGTGAAGCAAACTGGGGAGTTAGGCCAACTTCTTTCTCTATGAATTTCCTCTTGATCACAGGATTGAATGTGTACTTAAAGTAATAGACACTTTGAGATAAATTAACTTCTAAGGGAAAGGGACATTTTGAAAATTAAATTATAGCACATAAAGCAAGCAATCAATTAGCAATCGATACATATCCAATAGTCATACATATGAGATAAAAAGGCAATTCATAAAAGAAAAAAGAACACAAATGGCCAGACATATGAAGAGATGATCAATCTTACTAATAATCAGAGACGTGCAAACTGAAGCGATACTTTTTAAAAACTTCTAACTCCCAAGATTGCCTAGGGTACTTGGCAAATGGGCACTCAAATTGGTACAACCTTCTAAGATGTGGCTGGACAAAACGAATCAAGATGTTAAGGTTAAAAAACAAATCCCTGGATTCAGCAATTTCACTTCCACAAAATAAAACTACAGAATAGTTACGGATGGTTACAAACATTTAATTACAAAATGTTCATCTCCATTTCATAGCTATTAAAAAGCTGGAATCCACCCAAATGTGCCACACAGGGAGAATGATTGGAACCATATAATGGAATACAATGCAGCCATTTAAGATGTGCACTATTTAACGGCACAGAAAGATACTCACAGTCCATAAATAGAAAAATCACAAAAGAAGGGGGAAAAAGTGCTTAGAATCATATACATTTAATATTAACAGTATGAATTTTGGGTGATTTGTTTTAACCTCCATTTATTTTTATTTTTACTTAACTGCATTTTCCAGATTTTCCATAAGGAATACATGTTTAATAACAATATTTGTTAAAAAAAATTAAGGCATATAAAGTTCATCCAACCTAACACCCAGCATATATACAAGCTTGACAGTTGCTAGTGTCCAGAATTCTTCCCCAACTCCTGTTTTATGATAACAGAAAAGAGGAATTTGGTAAAGAAAGCACTACTGGCCGGGCGCGGTGGCTTGCGCCTGTAATCCTAGCACTCTGGGAGGCCGAGGCGGTGGATCGCTGGAGGTCAGGAGTTCGAAACCAGCCTGAGCAAGAGCGAGACCCCGTCTCTACTAAAAATAGAAAGAAATTAATTGACCAACTAAAAATATATATAGAAAAAACCGGGCATGGTGGCGCATGCCTGTAGTCCCAGCTACTCGGGAGGCTGAGGCAGGAGGATCGCTTGAGCCCAGTAGATTGAGGTTGCTGTGAGCTAGGCTGATGCCATGGCACTCACTCTAGCCTGAGCAACAAAGTGAGACTCTGTCTCAAAAAAAAAAGAAAGCACTACTGTACCGACTCATGATCGAAGTGCAATTCAGAACTCAAATCCACCTCTGCCCTCCCTGCAGGTGCCACCCTCAGCATTCGGCCTGGCACAGAGCAAGTCTTCACAGATTTGCTGAAATAAATGTGTGGAGTCCAGACTCAGTTAACAAACTGAATGAGTTGCTTGGGAAGAGCTCATTCAGGACTATGTGCTTTATTATTCCTCCAAACAGGGGGGGTGGCAAGTACAGTGGAGGGGTCCTAGGCGTGGAGTCAGAAGTCCTTTAGCCCTAGTCCTGCAGGCATCCACCACTCAAGAGCTGTGTGACCTCTGCCCAGTTACCTCACCTCTCTGTGCTTTCGTTTTGACACCATTCTAAGATAGCTGTAAGCACTGTGGTGAGAAATAAATATGGCATAAATTCTAAATGGCTATCAAGATATTACATAAGATATTAAAATGATCAATAAACACTAAGCTGGAATAATGAAGTATATTTTAGAGGTATGGATGAAAATGGAAAGCATTTTATGAAGCCTTAACTTCAGTTTCCATCCAACCACACAAGAAATTTGCTTCTGATTTTGTTTCTCTTTATATAAAATGATTTGTTTACACAAAAGGCTTAGCTCCATTCACCTTGCTAGTCATCCCATCCCTAGGGAGAACAGCAAAGACAATGGCATGAGTTTCTTCCCTGCCCCCATCATAAACACACACTCACATGCTCTCCAATTCATGCACACCATCTTTTCCTCACTAGATCTCCTCTTAGAGTCTAGTGAAGAAACCCTGATTTGCTTTCGGAGATAGCACTATCTGAATATGGCTTCTAACATGAAGGATCCAAAACAAACAAAAACACCAAGCAGCAGAGCCTGGTAAACAAGTAACTCAAAGAGTTGAAATAATCAGAGTCAAACCATGTCATACAACTCAACACTTCATACGTACCCCATTCAGTTAGGTTTGTGCAGATCAAGACTGGCACTTCATGAAATGTACTGTTATATATTAAGCCAAAGGGAGGTAATAAATTTAGGCAAGAAACACAGCCTATTGGAATTTGCTTTTTGATCAATCTCCTGGTGCCTTAATTTAAGAGATCTCTGCAAGAAGGCCCTCCTAATGATTCAAACGTTATTTGGGAAAAGGCTGAGGACTCATATTTGAACACTGTTCACTTATACGTTAAATGCTGCAGAAGTGCAGGAAAGGATGTGTCACACCAAACAGGCAACGGTCAAGGGGGTTTCAACTGTCAGCATCTCATTTATTATAAAATTCTGTAATAATTCCCGGAATAGCCATCTAGTTTTAACAATTTGATAAACAATGAACACATTTGTATATGACCAAAACATCTTTACTCTGGTGAAACACTTTTGCAATGTTACAAGTATATTCACTAGTTTTCAGGCTCTTACATTTTCAAAAGAGAAAAATGTTGCTGAGAAAAAACATAAATAAAAGTATATAATATAGTGTATTCACTTTGTGCCCATTTAAAATTTGAAAAGAAGCAGTGTTATAAAGCCGAAGTGTATTCTTTTCTGGGCCAAATTTCAATTTGACAGCTGAAGTACACGATTAATGGGCTGCCTCGAACTTTAGTTATGAAGCCAAAATAAAAATTGTGCATAGCACTGGCTATCTGCTTCATATTAAGTATTTGGGTTTAATATGGCCTCTCTTATGTAAGAAACACACCATACTGAGCCCAAAAAGACACGTTTTCTTCTAGTACAAGAATGTATCATTAATAAACAATCTAATTACAATAAATTATATAACACTGGATAAGGCTGGTGGCAGGGGCAAAGGAGATTATAGGCATTCTAAATGAACCTTAAACAGAGGCATTAATATTTAAATATTACAATTTCCACTTAGGAAAAAAAAAATCACATTATTGATAGGCCAGCACACTCAAAACCAATAATGTTATGAAAACACATGCCCTTGTGTAATTTGGCAGAACAGGCTGCTCCCTGAATACAATGGGCCTTTTTATTAAATGGATCTCTTCAGCCCTGGCATTTTATACAAAAAAAAAAGAGAGAGAGAGAGAAAGAAAAAGAAATAAACATGACACTAGTAACAGTCTTCAGTTTGAACTCTATCACCTGGAAGACTAAGACCTAAAAGATATGTTAGAAAAGTAAAAGGCATTATTTAACAAAAATGAAAGCAAGACTGGTCGAGAGAAAGAAAACTATATTCAGATGCTACCGCTTTTGTTTAATTATATCAAAGGGCAACAGAGCCCTCTAGTGGCAAAAAAATAAAATTACATGAAGACATTTCTGCTTTTAGGTTAATTTACAGAAAACATGTAGAACACTTCCTTCCATTACAATTCTTACAATGTCACTGTATTATGAAAAAGTAAAAGATCAAATTATTTCAAGATAAGCAATTTTCAAATCTTCCATAACAGTACATAACCTCAACTAGAATAGAAATATTTTTAAATATTTTTAAAATGACTTTGAACCACTTTGCCATTGAACAACAGCTTCTATGATCCTCATTTGTTATGCTGACACTATAAAAAAGTTAAAATCTAAATTGACACTCGAGTATGAAATTCAACTGATGACCTCATGTGACCAAAGTTTCAGTTGAGATCTAATTAGGTATACGCATACAGTAGTTCCCCTTTATCCTCAAGAGGTACATTTCAAGACTCCCCAATGAACGTCTGAAAACATGGATAGTACCAAACCCTATATATACTATGTTTTCTCCTATACGTAATACCTATGATAAAGTTTAATTTATCAATTAGGCATAAAAGATTAATAAAATAATCATAATATACTATAAGTTATATGAATATGGTCTCTCAAAATACTGTAATATTTTCAGATGGCAGTTGACCTTGAGTAACTGAAACCTCAGAAAGCAAAAGCATGGATAAAGGGGGACTACTGTATACCTATTATAAAAAAATGTTTTAAAATATATATGTATATACACATACATACACACCCCCATTGTAAGTCTTTCACATGGGATTACCAAATTATGAGATGAGGTTCATAAGAATGTTTTAAATTGATCTCTTCCCTTAGATATTTACCTCTCAAATACTTTGATCATGTGATTTCCATGTATCTTCAATGTCCAATATTTCAATGTAAAATGGTTAAGTCATAAGGTATTCTCAATTTTTATGTAATGCCGTTCAAGAACTTTTTCTAATATTGTCAAAAAGCTCCATAGTTTCTCAGAACAAAGTAATTTCAAAATCATTTGACTTAATATATGAGTATAGTTTAGCATAAGAGAATAGTTGTCACAAATGTTTTTAATTTAAAATGGGAGTTTAAATTCCCAAAAGGTTATTTAGATTATTTCAGAACTGTTTCTTCTATTTAATGAGCACCAGGTTCTTAAAAAGATAAATGCCAAGATCTCACTAGTTTAAGTCTTGTCAACAGCCAGAAAGGAAACTGCAATCAGGCATTTTCAGACCCCAAGTTTAGTGATTTCATATGAGTATGCTGTACCTACGAAAACGACCACATATAAGTTTGCTAAGGCCTCATATTTATGGGATCTTTTGGAATAACTAGGGGGAAAAAAATCAATGGCATGGTTTAGACTTGAAAGCAAAATTTAGTAAAACTTAGGTATGGAAAAGAAAACAAAGAATCAAAAGTATAAAGGAAGCTATTATAGTATAGTCCATAATTGGTAAGTGTGGACTTAAAATCTTAAGAATGAATACCCTTCTAGACTTGAAGAAAAAGTAATTTTCTTGTATTACTATAAAAGTGCTAGAATTTACACCAGATATGAATTCATCATGGTGATGATTTGCAGGATAAAAGAACGTGGCAACTACACTTCACACTGTAATTTCAACACATGATTTAGGAACAAAATCCCAAGTTTTAAAAAGTGGGCTCTCTAAGCTAAGACAACCAATTTCAACATTACACTATAACAACATTTTGGGATTCCCTGTCTGAAAACGATACCTTCATTTCGTTTCAAGAACAAATTTAGGGTGGTTGACTGATACCTTGTGCATGTACTTTTTATACCTCAAAATATATAAATTTTAATATATGAGTACATATATATGGATCCCAGTAATAAATCTTAGGGAGGTGATTTTTGTAACATAAACACCAATAGAAAATTAAAGTGTCAGCCTTAAAATACATTTTACTGGCATATACCAGTTTGGCTATCTGTTATATGTTTGGAGGGAAAAAGCAGTTTTTCTTAATGGGTCCTCCAGCTCAAAAATCAAAACTAGGCCAGTCTCTTCTTGATTTAAAGTCTCAACATTTGATGCAGCCCAGTGTTATAAAGGTTCAGAAGGTGAAAGAAACTTTTCATCCTGAACAAACTCTAAAAGAAATTTAAAAATCAAATCTTAGCCACGACTGGTTTAAGAGTGAAAGTTAAAAAGACAGTTTTATCATTACCACCCAACATTAAACTGCAAATATCTAATTTGCTCATACTTGTGAAAAGTTTTTAAACACATGTTTGGCAAAACCTTGAATGTCACTCTTTAAATATGATGATAATAAACCCATCTGCTCAGGGCAACAATCTGCATGAGTTCCAATAAATGTCCCAGTAAGGAGACAATGAACAGGGCAGGTGCTCCCACATTTAGGCATTCATTTAACCCCTCATTAGAAGGCTCTTGCCTTTGATAAGCACATGTCAGCCTGCAGATTCAAGGGGGCAGCATTTTTAACTAAATTGTTTATATGCATAGCCAAATTAGCTCCTTTGACAGGTCAAGTCTAGAAAAGTAGCCATGGCACCTTTCATGGTGGGAAATTCCCTAACCTAAAAAACTCCCTCTCCTGAAACTTCACAATAACAATTGCATGTAATGAGCACCACATTGAAGCCATTTCCATTCATTTTTGCCAAATCAGAGCCATCAAGCTGCTAGCTCCAGTGAGCTGTGAGACACTTGGCCCTTCCTGCTCAGGCTATGTGGAGAACAGAAATGAACAGAAATGAACTCCTCCCTTGTCTCTACTGCATTCAGGACTGCGGGGTTCCAGGCCTCTTGATCTGCTAGTAGAAGCTTTGGGTGAAGAGATGACTTCCCCCTGGACACTGAGATGTTGATCTCCACAGAGAGGGGTCCACAAGCTACAGCTTTCAATCTACAAAGTTCTTCAGGTTCAGAAAGCTGGTTAAACAAAGGTCAAGGAGAGAAGAGTGTTAGTTTCTGAGGAAGCAACATCCTAATCCTTACAGCTCCCTAAACAGAAATGGAAACACCAGTGAGGCAAGAGGTGCAGGACATTGGTGGGATGTCCCCAACAGTTATAATACGTACTACGTGTGGCCACAACCTTCCTGTGGCCTGGGTATCCAAATTATCTACATTTCATCTAAAAGATGGTCAATTTAGAGAATGCTGGGAGATCTTACTTTGAAAGGGACTAGGTCACCTAACGAAGGAGTTGGCAAACTTTCTGTAAAGGACCAGACAATAAATATTTGAGGCTTTCTGAGCCATATGGCCTCTGCCATAATTACTCAACTCTGCTGATGACATACAAACAGTCACAGACAATATACGAATAATGGGCGTGGCTGTGCTCCAATAAAATTTTACTTACAAAATCAGCCAGGTCAGATTGAGCCCAGGAACCGTCATTTGCCCACCCCCAATCTAGACAGCTGAGTCCAGTCCACAGTGGTAATATCTGCCTATGAACCTTAACTGCAAAAAAAGGATCTCCCAGACCCTAAATGCTTTATTCTGAGATTTCCTCCTAACACTTTTATCTTCCAAAATCACCCTGGTCTTTTTGAGATGAATTAAGGAAGAATCCCTCCAATTGCCTTAGTAATAGCAAATATGAAAAATTCAAACTATAGCTCTGTATCACTTACAGGTGGCAGGAGGAAGATGAGAAGACAAAGTCTGCTCAGAGGCCACGTCAAAGGAGCAGGACCCCAGCATAGCCCTAAAGTCTGTCAAGGGAGAGATGTCCCCTACCACATCAGAGATCCTAACCAATGGCAGCACTAACAAAGCACTGCCCTATGGGGAATTTGTTTTGTTTTTTTTAAAAGGAACTACAGGAAATACTAGATTTGTAAATCAGCCATTGTGAGGCAAATTAGGAATCTACGTTTTTATTGTGGAGTCACCACTCAAAATAAATACTGTTATGTTTTGTTCCAGCCCACTCTACTTCAAAAAGAACAACATTCATAAGATTTAACAATTTATACATAGAAAACAAGCTCCCCTGAGTGGCCAAAGGGAACCCCCACACCAATAAAGCTTTGACTGAAAATGACTCTTGAATGCCCCAGAAGTTTAGGAAATGAAGATGCCAGATTCACTCAGCATTCAGCTATTTCATTTGCAATCAGCAGAACTAAAGCAGTGATAGCAATTTATAAATTGGCACGTTGCATAGCTCAGTAGAAGGAAGGACTTTATCTGGAAACCACAGCCCTACTTGGGCAAGGACACTTTCTGAAGGTAGCCACGTAGGACATAAAAGCTAACTTAGCAAAGCCATGTGCCTATCTTCACAGCCTCTTCCTTTCTTTAAGGCTGACACCATTGCTGCAGAGTGAGAGTGATTTGCGAGTATTTGATTGCCTGGAATTTGCAGTAGGATATTATTTCAAAAATTCAGAATAAAGATCTTTAGCACTCACCTAGACTCATGCTTCCCGAGGGTGGAGGGGAGTGGAGGGAGGTGGCAATGTTAAACGCAATTTCTGAGGGAAGGTTAGAGCTGGGGAAAGAACTTCGGGTGCTCTAGTAGGAAAGCCTGGTCTCCCTAAGACCTTCCGCACCATCTGCGCCATCCTGAGCGTTACGATCTGCCACAACATCAAACTGGACCACAGACACCTCCTGCAGTGTCTGCAAAATGAGTGATGGACATCAGGAAGGAAGAGTCTTGGGGGAAGTGGGAGCTGTGAAGAGGCACAAAGCACTTTCAGCTTTACTCCAAAAGGCTGGAGGGACATTCTTATCAACAACATATTTATTCTCAATGCTCCAGAATCTCCATCTGTCTTTCCGTCATAATTAAATATCCTACTAGACATTGCCCTTTTTATATTCTGAACGAACTTTATTAGTCCTGGATTACAATCTCATAGGCCTAGTGTTGCAAATCTTTGAAAGAGCACTGGCTACATTCAAAGGTCTGCTATCTAATGTCAGACCGAGCGGTTTGAACACTTAACGCAGAAAATAATCAGTAGTCACATATCTTACTAATTAAAGAAAAACAGTCTAGCTGGAAGATTAAGGGAATGAGATCTCTTAGTTAATTTTCTGGTTAACTGAGTGTTAAATAAAAAAGATATTTTTCTTACGTCCTTAAATCTTTATTTTTTTCTTAATTATTCTGCAATGTACTGGTCCACACGTTCACCATAACAGTAGTCAATACAATCAATACAACATATTGCTTCTTGAAGATCTAGCCATTATTTGTAAAATCATGCTATCAGTTTGGACATCAATGACAATTACATAGAATTTGCTCCTATGCAGAAGTTCAGAAAATTGAACTGAACATATTCTGAGCCCAGGATAAGGTGTGAGAGTTAATTTTAAATAAATAAATTCCTTCCAATGGAAAAAAAAAATCCATTTGCTTCTTTACTAAGGTAAAGTAGGCAAGTACAGTAAAAAAATTCTGCTCTCGGATTATAGCCTGTTGGATTTTAGAACCTGTGCCACACAACGATTGACCCTTTAACAATGTATTTTTACCTCTTATGCTTGCCCTGATGACACTAGAGCATGCTGCTGGAGGTTCAAGAAGGAGTGGTCAAAATTTAAGACACAGAAAGGGGAGCGTAGAGGAGATAAAAGCTTACGAGAGAGGCAGCCAGCAAGGGGAGCACCATGGGAGCTGGAAGAGTCAAAAGGACAGAACTTGCCAGAAGATGGCCAAGTACAATTCCATTTTTTCTATCTGTAAACAAATCTAAGGATGCACGTCCTTACTCAAAGCGGTTCGTTCTGATTCGGATATTCATGTAAATGGACCAAGACAAAATAATAAAATCACATGAAGAGTGAGGGTGCAAGGATCTGCTCTGCTATTTCTTTAACAGCCCAAGATAATGAAGAAAGGATGCTCACAAGCCATCTGCCGCATGATGGTCACTGTGGTTAGACACTGGCAATTAAGAGGGTTAATTTAGAGGTTAAGACAGAAACTAATTCTCCAATTTTATAAGGAAATAAGATCCTGTTCCCAAAAGAAAATGATATGCTCAGTGACCAACCGAAGCCTGCAGTACCTTTTGTTCCAAAGTTCTAATACCTTGTTGTTCCCTGTATTCTATTACCAATCAATTTTCGTTTGAATAACCCAGGTAATTGGAATATGTCTGTACACCACACAGACCAGGTCAAAAACTCTTAGACGGAGCCTGTTGTCTCTAATTCCTGAATACCAAAATGGCCACGGACTTTTGCTGAGTGTTCAGCTTTCAGAGACTTCAAAGTCGGCCCCTACATAGCCTTCCGTGATAACACTGGGATTTAAAAAAAGGTCGTGATTTTAATGAAACAATAGCTGAAAAGGCTAAAATTTTAAATTAGAGAACCATGAGACGAAATTCCATTATAGTTAGACTTAAGTGGATTTCATGATAGCAGTCACAAAAAATAAATAAAGTGTCATAAGTTAACAGCCTACCTATTCCTGAATTAGCTCCAGTGACCACAACCACCTTGCCTGTGAAATCCCGGCCCTGGAGAATTTCCATGGCGGTGGTACTGCCATCGTATCTCTGCCGGGTGGTCGGCTTGGTTGGATTATCGTCCACAGTAAATGCCAGTCTTGGGTCCAAGTAGGTAGTTCTTTTATTTATATGGCTGCACAGAAAAGGAGAAAGCAGTGAACATAGGCATTTATACATATAATCTTACAGTTTAGGCAAACCCCATTTTTCACGTACCAAAGGGCTTACTCTTAAACCTGGAAAGAGCAGGCGCCCATTTAATCTATCTTCTGGACTCCACAAGGATTACATTCCTGCCTGGAAAGACAGTCATCAAAGCCTTTCCTTCAGAACTGCCTGTGAAACATGCCGTAACACTAACTATTGCCTTGTAATCTCAAATCTCAAAAAAAGGCTTCTTGAGAAGGTTTTTATTTAATTCATGTAAGTGTGGTTATAAGATCTGTCAGCCACTCTTCTCGGTAGATTTCAATTAAATCTCTTAGCCCTGTGCAAGGGCCCGAAGACTGGCAGAGAAGTAGAAAACTCAAAATGATAAAAGCCTTAACAATAAATGTGAAACTAGCCAACTAATAAAATTCTCATGGTTTTGATTTTAAGACTGTACTCATACATCCTATAAGTACTCTAATTTTGATTTGGAGTTGATCTAAATCTTGCAGAAACAACATTAAAATATATTGGCGCAAATAGATTACAAGGTTACTCCTTATAATAGATTTTTTTACATTTTAAATGTATTCTTGGAATTTGAGATAAAGACCTCAAAATATCTTTAAAAACAACTAAGAAATCTCCATGAACAGATGAGGTTTCATAATTTAAAATGTATTCATAATACGTATATAAAATTATATAGTTTAAAAATCTATACTTATCATCCTATAAACACTAAGACCCAAGAATAATCCAACCTTTATTTTATTACATCTATTGCCTGCCGGATGAGCTCTGTGACCCCAATGTTATACACAAACGGAGCAGTGCTGTGCAGGAGCCACTTCACAAAAGCCAAACATGCCTATCTATTCCCAACTCCTCAATGACTTTGCCTTGGTAGCTTGAAATTGGCAATTGTAAAAGTATTTGCACCATAGAAACAAATCTAGGCTTTTATTCCCCTAAAGAGCTCTCATTAAACATTTACCAGCACACCACTACAACAGGCTCAGAGAACCAAGGTGACCAGCAAGGAAGCCAAGCTTGCCTCCAAAGCCCCTGCTTATTTCTCTAGATTAAGACTTGTAGTTGGCCAAATCTGGCCCACACCTGCTTTTATAAATAAAGTTTTACTGGAACACAGCAATGCCCATCATTTATATATTGTGTATAGCTGCTTTAGCACCACAATGACAGAGGTGAATAAATGCAACAGAAATCACATGGCTGGGAAAGCCTAAAACATACTATCTGGCCCTTTCCAGATAAAAGTCAACAGCCCCCGCTCTAGAGTAGATGAGTGGCTCTCAGACTAGTGTGACAGAATCTCCTAGAGGCCTTGTTAAAGCACAGGTTGCCAGCCCTGTCCCCAGAGTTGCTAATTCAACAGGTCTCAGCCTGGGAGCCTAAGAATGTATATTTCTAATAAATTCCCAAGTGATGCTAATGTTGCTGGTACAGGAACTACACCTGGGAACCACTGCTCTAGGTTGATTAAGATTAACACCCATTTCAGAGGAAGAACCTGCCAAGCATAAATGCAAAGGCAAAGCCTGCACAGGAGAAAAGTGAGATGACTACACAAAAATTTAAGAAATTCTATAGTTGATTTTTTAAAAAATCAACAAAGTTAAAAGAAAAACTTGGAAAAAACATTTGCAACATATAACCAATGGGTTGATATCCTTAATTTGTTGATGAAAAAAGCTTTTATAAATCAGGGGGGAAAGACCTTTTACAAACTAAGAGGCAACAACAAACATGCCACCTACCCAACTGCCACAGAGCCTCATCTTCATGGGGCTGCCCATGGTGGCTGAGACACTCCTCCCAAGCAAGCCGTGGCCCATTTGCTCCTAGTATTGGATATGCACCAAGAGTTCTCTATGTTTGTTCAAAAACCACTTGTGCCATTTGAACTTATTACTGTGACTACATTATTTAATGAACTATTATTACATGAACTGGTAACATGTGAGGTGAAAATTGTCACTATAGCTATGAAAGTTTGGCGGAATGTTTTGAAGAGCCTCAAAGACAAGTAGCTAGGGAAAAAAATGTTTTGGTTCAATCAAGCACAGTAAAAATGCTAGAAAAACACCATAACACTCCCAAGAGATGTAGCATTCAGATTCTTTGAAAATGTAAGGTTTTGCTCAACCTTAAAGAAAGCGAAAGTAGAAACTGCAGATGCTTTGCTCTGGGTGTGCTGGGAAAGCGGCAGACCCACACGCAGAGAGCAGGCCTGGCCCAACCCCAAAATCCTGGTGTACTTGAACCAAATGTTAAAAGAAATATTTATGTTACATATGTAACTTAAGAAAAATAATTCCTGCTTAAATCAACTTCTATTAACCAATCAATCATAATCCCATCAAATACGCAATCTTCTGATTTAAATGTGGATAGTTGTGAAACATTCATTCCCCTCTTAACTATGGTGGCCGAGTGTGCAGGCCACCAGGTGCTGGGTTCAAATCCCAGCTCTGCCATTTACTTGCTGCAGGATCCTTAACAAACCACTTACTCGGTCTGTGTCATCAGCAGTAAGCGAGGGATGATAACAGTGACACCTCTCAGTGCACCGTAGAGATCGAATGAGCTAAGTCTACAGATAGAAGGTGATTAGAATCATGCCTGGCTCATGCTATATGCTGGACAGGTGGTTACTATTGCTGTTTAATACTGGAATATAACGCATTCCCTACTTTGTTTTAAAGAAAGTATGTGCATAGAAAATAAATCCAAAAACCGTTAAAAGAAGTTATCACTGCTAGTAAGACTGTAGGTATATACTACTTCATATTTTTCTACAATGTGTATTACTTTTGTAATAAAAAAAAATTTCTATTAAAAAGCAAGATGGCTGAGGGTAGTTTCTATATAGATACTTACTCGACAAAAAACACTTGGCCGTTCTCATCGGTTTCTTGTTCCCATCCATATGGCAAATCTGAAACACAAGACAGACTGACAGGTCTCCATGTGCCAGGGTGAAGACCCACCCCAGGTCAGAAAGGAGAGGCACCATGCCCTCCCAGCCAACAGTGGTCACTTCAACTGGCTGTGGTCACATGTTCCAATTGTGTCAGATACAGAAGGCCCATTTCCCCAACTGGACTCCATATTCCTGCCTCTTGCTTTAAAGAAAATCTATTTCATTCTTGATCACTCTACAAACCTTACTGGTTGTTCCAATCAATGTGAATTCTCCCTCGAATGAGCTCACAGAACATAACCATATGTATAGTTGGCACCCAACATCATCCGTGTGCTGACTTGTGATGTCTCATACAATATTATAGAGCAGTTCCATTTTTTTGTTTTCAAGTATATGTTGTCCCTTCAACTGGACTCTAACCCCTTAAGGGCAGGGACCTTCTTATACTTCTATTCAAAGAATCACACACTTGCTCAGAAGCACCTAGAAGTCATGGCAATGTTAATGAATGCCATAAAACACTGATGTTTTTAATTCCGTAGCATAAACCAAGAACAGTTTTTACAAACCGTGCAACTACAGGGAAACTTAATAAACTGTCAGTCAAAGGTCCCAATGTCTTTGATATTTTTTTGTTTAAGACTAGTGAGAAATCATCCTCACTCTACCTCACAATGTCATCACCTTCTTCTGTCAAATCCCAGAAGCTCCTCAGAGTGACAGTCCTGTTCCTTGATGAGTTCTCTCCCAGAAAGCCCTCCCGAAAAGACATAATGACCTGTCACCTCACTGCCTGTGACATTTTCCCTATCTAAATAACACTCAAAATACAACATTATTTGCTTTATGACAACAACATACAAACCTCCTGCTACTCGTTTTCTTTTTCCAGTTTTAGGATGTTCCCATTGAGTCTTCTCCTCAGTGTGACTGTTAAAAAAAAACACATAAAAAAAATAATAAATATTAACACTTCTAAAAAGTAACCAATTGTATTAAATTTTTTCTCTCCCAGATAATTCTCTGAAGAGTAGTAAAAACAAGTATTCAAAAAAGAAATTATCAGAACACAAATTTTACTGTTTGCATCAGGTCAAATTCCCCAGGTTGGAAGCAGCAGCAATCCTGTGGAAATTTCCCAGCAGCCTGGCTTTATCAGCCAGGTGTGGAGGGGGAGACGGAAGGAAGATGACGGGGACCCCTGCTATGGGGTCAACTTTAGGAAGCTGGCCGAATCATTGAAAATACCAAGAAAGGCATTTTACATTTGTTTTAGTTTTATTCCAGGATATAGTGACAAAAATCATGATATCTAATTTATAATGCTGATATTCAAATATAATTTAGGTAAGCTAATCTTCTTAAAATGTTTATTTATTTTTTTAAAGAAACGGCTGGCCTCAAACCCCTGGGCTCAAGCAATCCCCCCTCATCCTCAGTCTCTGGAGTAGCTGGGACTACAGCCATGCACCACCAAGCCCAGCTAAAATGTTTATTCTTTCTGCAGATATAACTTCAAGGTGTTTCAGTAAGCACTGATTCCTAATAAAGAATGCAGCAAAACAGCCCCATAGGTCTTCTAGTTGGGCAACGTTAGTCAAATCACTCAACTTCTTGGCCTTCATTTCCTCATCTGCAAAATGGAAACAATCCTAGTGTTGACGTTGGGGGCTGCTATGAGGATAGTGTGCACAAAGGGTTTCACATAGTACCTGGCATATAAAAAGCCCTGCAAAATACAAGCTATTATTTTGAACAAATCAATTATACAAACTGATTTCTGTGCCAAACTTTAGCATTTTATCTCAGGACAACACCCAAAGTTATAATTGAAATAGCATGTCAGTAACTAGAAACATCTGTTATCAGGTGATAGGGTATCCAGGAAAAGACAATTAATCAGGGAAACAGCCAGATGCGGCAAGAGGCATTCGAAGGGTAGTTTAGACTTCCTAAAAGTTCACATATGCATGCCAAAATAGAAAGTAATATTATTTAATTTAAATGATAAAATTTCAATATTCCTTTAAAGAAAAAAAATACAGAGAGCCTGAATTTTCTATAAAATTTTGCAAGTCACAAGGCAAGGTCTCTCCATGAACTGCTGGCTTCTGGTCTGTTTTTACAAACTCTAGGCAGCTAGGCCTCTGCCATAGTTCAGGGATGCTGGGTTCAGGCTGAGCTCAGCTCAGGCTGAGCTCCCCGTGTGCTAGTTGTGGCCAGCCAGCCAGTCTCCCTGACACTACAGTCACCTCACAGAGCTGCTGAAAAGGAGAGACACCGACACCTGTGATAGGACTTGGAGAACGATTAAATCCTTGTACCAGCTACAGCATCAGTAGCAAAGACAAACTCCTACTCTGCATTTCAACCACTACCAAACACTATTTGCAAAAAGGAAGCGCTGATTCCCTGGTAAGGGATAAGCCGCCCTTCACTAACACAAAAGGAATGTCAGCATATCAACTCCACTTGCCCTAGCAAACTGACTGGGAAAAGCAATCAGATAACCATTCGTTGGCAGTAACATACAACCTTCCTGCTCCCTGCCTGGCCATACCTGGTGCTTCAAGGAAGTTAAGGGACACAATTGCACTTTCCTTGGCCTGACATTAAAAGTAGTCTTCATCTCATAGGCACAGATCAAATGAACTTGGATCATAGCTCCAAAAAAATCTGCCCGCGAGAATCCATGAAGTGATCCCTGAAAGTGGAACAGTGAGCCTCGATGGCAGGCAGTAAAGAGTGTCCCAGACCCTCAGTAGGTCAAGCAGGGCCTTCAGACACCCGGCCCCAAGCCCGGCCCACAGTAGGCACACATATGTAAATATACAGAATAAACAAATACTTTCCAAAGGAGCTATAAAATGCAGAGCATTGTTATCTATCATGAAACAAAATAAACTCTGTCAACCTACGTTCTCAATTTTGAAAGAACATGCCTAGAGTTTCTTACATTCATTTGGGGCTGGGTAACTGTTGTGGAGGCTGTCCCGTATATACCCAGCCCCTACCCACTAGGTGCTGATACACCACTCCCCCTAGCCGTGGCAACAGAAAACATCTCTGAGGCCAGGGACAGTGGCCCATGCCCATAATCCCAGTGCTCTGGGAGGCAGAGGCAGGAGGATCACTTGAGGCCAGGAGTCCAAGACCAGCCTGAGCAACATAGCAAGACCCAGTCTCTTTAAAAAAGAAAGAAAGAAAGAAAGAAAGAAAGAAAGAAAGAAAGAAAGAAAGAAAGAAAGAAAGCAAGCAAGCAAGCAAGCAAGCAAGCAAGCAAGCAAGCATGCATCTCCAGACATCGCCAACCACCCCCTGCAGAACACTATCGTCCCTGGGAAAGAACCCAGACCTAACTGAAGTCAAGGACAGTCATGTGGCAGTGAGGATTCTGGAGCCTGACTGCCCAGGTTTTCTGGTTCTCTGACTCACTAGCCACCCACCTCCCTGTGCCTCAGTTTCCTCATCAATAAGATGGGGACAATAACAACACCTACTTTTGGGGGTTATAGAGGACTGAATGAGCTAACATGTGAAGAACTAAGAACTGTGTCTTTCAACAGAAGTATTATTTTAAATAAATACTTATATATAAAAATTAATTAAAAGATATTCTTTTTAATTATAACCTTAAATGACTTTTTAATGAAGAGAAAATTATCACACATGTCCCCAAAGTGTTATCTTATTCTCCCTTAAATAGAAGCCCTCTTTTTTCCTTTCAATAAGCTTGTCATCTAAAGAGATAATTAACAGTAATTTTACCTTACTTAAACCAAAGGGATCAAAAAAAGGTTTATACATTACATCTTCCAAAGTTTTCTTGTATGTTGTTTGTTTGTTTGTTTAAGCAGAGTTTAAGTTAGCAGGGAGCTCTAGAGCCAACTGTGAGGACAGCCAGCTCTGTGGTCAAGGGAACCTTTTCCTGAGAGAGGCTGGCTGTCCCTCTGGCTTCACAAGAAAAGGAGACAGGGAAGGACGACCCAGGAAGACCTTGTTCCTCTGATTCCATCTCTCACAGAGGGTCTGCTCTGGGGCTATTGGTGGGGTGGCTGGGAGAAAGGCCAGGCAGCTCTCTCTGCCCACGAGTCTGTCCTCAGTGACACCTGTCCCTGGGAACCCTAAGACACACGAGCCTTTGAGCCTATGGGTGCACCATGGGGCAGGTGGGAAAGTGGGAGGCTGACAGCACCCACACAAGACAGGGCTGAGGCTATGAAAGGGGGCTCCACAGGACTGTTCTCCAGCATGGCCCTGCTGCCCGGTGAGGAAGACCATTCAGGGATAGAGGAACGACTGGAAGGTCAGTCTCCTAAGAACCCATTAGCAAAGCTTCCCAAACCCAAGAGAAAGATGAGTGTGGTTTTCAGAGTTAGGAAGGAAAAGAGCCAGGTAACTGGCAGGTCAGGACAGGTCAAGGGAATCCAGGGTTAGGACAGGCCAGGGGCATCCTTGAGGCGAACAAGCTGCCCTCATGAAGTTTACAATCTGGGGGAGGAAGACAGAACAAAGGAGGAAGAGGACTGACAAGATCTCTACATAGGCCGGACATGGTGGCTCACACCTGTGATCCTAGCACTCTGGGAGGCTGAAGCGGGAGGATAGCTTGAGCTCAGGAGTTCGAGACCAGCCTGAGTAAGAGCAAGACCCCATCTCTACTAAAATAGAAAGAAATTAGCTGGACAACTAAAAATATATAGAAAAAAAAATTAGCCAGGCATGGTGGCACATGCCTGTACTCCCAGCTACTCGGGAGGCTGAAGCAGGAGGATTGCTTCAGCCCAGGAGTTTGAGGTTGCTGTGAGTTAGGCTGACGCCATGGCACTCTAGCCTGGGCAACAGAGTGAGACTCTGTCTCAGGAAAAAAAAAAAAAGATTTCTACATAATGCTAAGTACTAGGAACCAGATAAACAAGAAGCAGACAAACAAGGTGATAGGTACAGGGGTGGGGCACCCACAGCTGGGAAGGTCTCTTGGGCAGTGACATTTAGGCTCAGCTCTGAAGGATGGAAAGGAGCCCATCATCATATACAGTTCTCCAGGCAGAAGGAACAGCAAGTACCTGCTCAGGAGCTTGCCTGGACCCTGCAACAGCTTAATGGCTCCTTGCTGCTGGAATTGTCCCTTTGATTCTCCAGAGCCAGAGATCCTTTCTAAAGACACAAACCTAATGCCACCCCCTAGCCCCAAAACTTCAGGGAACCCCTGGGCCTGCCAACAGAGCCCAAGCTCCTCAGAAAAGCACAAAAGGGCCTCCATGAACTGTGTCCTTCCTCCCCTGCCTCAGCTGTCACATTCCTGGACCACACACAGAACACCGGTCCCTGGACAGGCCATGCCCAGGGTCTCTATTGTCATTGTTCCCTCTACCTGGGCTGTCATTTTGTCCCACCTACCTCTTCTTGTGGTCAGGACAAAGTTCAGGTGCTCACTCTCCCAGGTCACCTCCCTAACACGCCCCACCAACCCACACACACGTCGTGCCAGACTATTTTACTACATGTGACTCTGCTCTAAGATTGCTCACTCATTAGGGATGACAACTGGGTCTTATCTATCTTGGTACTGTTACAGCAAATGTTACAGCAGGTGGTTCTGAGGACAAACCAAGAGACACATGGAGAGTCAGAGAATCAAGGTTTATTTGCCGGTGGCCTCAGAGGGGTCTCGCTACCAAATTGTGAGCCCTGTCTACCCGATTTTTCCCACTTTTATTAAGTTGTGGTGGTCCGAGGGGTGGGGTCTCAGGTGGCTAATGTGCCAGGTAATAGGTTTAGTATTATGCTGATGTGCCAGATAATAAATGAGGGTTTTCCTTATCAGTATAACCAATGCCAGGCAAAGGGCCTGGCACATAAGCTCTATGTGTCTTCAATGAATGAACTGACGCTTTTTTTTTTTCTGTTTTTCTTTCTACCTGGCCACCAAAGAGCATTTCACAACCACCTTGAGTAGATAAGAATCACCAGATTTTACAATCTACCAACATGGAGGAGGGGAGGGCCCAAATCAATTAAATCAGAATCTCTGGATTTAATTTAATTCTGATTTCTCTGGGGCCCAAGAAAAGCTCATTTTAAAGTTTTCCAGGTGCTGAAAGTCACGGATTGACAACCATGTTTCTCAAAGCCAGGTGATAATCCACCTCACCTGGAAAAGCACAGAAATACAGATTTCCCCAAGTTGAGAGTCCGCTGCAGTAGGTTCTCCATGGAGACCCAAAATTTGTATTTAAGACAGTCCCCAGGTGATTTTAAGGTGCTGATCTAAGGGCTGTTATCACAGCTAAAGAGCCATCATGAAAGACTAACAGTTACCGAAGAGAGTATCTTTTATGCACAGTACCCAAAGTGACTCTCATATCAACGCATTTTACAGATGAGAAAACTGAGATTAAATGTCCTTTCAATGGCCCAAGTTCACAAAGTTAGTGACGGAGGAAGCCTCTGCCAGAGTTTCCCAAACTTTCCCAGGAAACGATAGTGAAGCTCCCTAGGACAGCTGTTAAAAATAAACAAACACTCCTAGACGCCCCCAACCCAGACCCTCGAGGAGGGAGCTGGGCATCTACACTTTTAAAAATTTCTAATCTTTTTGCAGGGGAGGGGGTTTGATCGGTTTTCCACCACAGACCGCGCAGCGCCGCCTCCCGAACAGCACAGCGCGCGCCTGGGCTCCGCCAGGTGACCTGTGCTAGACCCAGGGACCACAAAGGGGGCGACCTCTGTGGACGACCCTCGAACCAGTCATCTGGAGCTCTTTAACCATCACTTCCGCTTCGCACCGCTCTCCTCACGCTGAGGCGCGGGGCCCGCGCCCCTCCCCCAACCCCCGCACAGGTGGCGCGGGAGGGCAGCGCGGGGTCCCAGGTGCGTCCCAGGCCCGGCGGCTCCCTTACTTGGCATAGTAAACCCAGCCGTCCTTGGTGGTTCTCTCCTCCCAGCCCGGGGGCAGTTCGTCCTCACTGTCCGTGTCGTCCAGGCCCGCATAGCGCAGGGCTGCCATTGCTGACAGGAAAGCCCCGGGATCGCCCGCTGCCGGCTCTCCTCACACTGAAACTGACTCTCGCTTCAACCGCGCCGCGCGCGCCGGGGCCCGACCGCTCGCGCCTGCGCACTGCGGCGCCCAGGGTCGCTCAGCCCACTGTGCAGCTGCGATCCAGTCTCCGGGGCTTTGCAGCTGCCAGCGCAAAAGGGGCGGGGCCTGGAGGGAAAGGCGGGGAGATCGCAGAGGAGCTCGCTCTGCCGCTCGGCTGGATGTCAAACCCGGATAACGCCCTGTGATCCGGGAAGTGGAGCGGAGCTTCGTTCCCAGCTCAGGCCTCAGGGAAGGGGCGTGTGCATCCCGTCACGGTCCAGGACTCCGCCCGTTGCTGGGCGACCTGCAATCACTTCCGCGGTGTTCTGACCAATCCTGCAGGAGCGCCCGCAATGGGGCGACCTGGGAAATGTAGTCCAGGCCCTGACGGACTAGAAAGAGAAGCGAGAAGGAAGGATTCACCTGTCGGTGTAGGGGGCTGCAACCTCTAGTTGCTTTGGGGCCTTGTGAAGAGTAAATGTCCCTGATCAAAAGCCTTCCAGAGTTTGCCATCACTCGGGCTAATTCACAAACTTTGCTGCGCATGTAAACACAATGTTATATAACCTGGAGAACTTAAAAATGCATGCACTTAAAATTCCCATGCCTCCTGAGTTACCAGTCTTAGAAAAGGTTCTTCGAGCCAAAGCATGGTTCTGTGGATAATAGCCGCTAACTATGGAGCGCTTAATGGGGGTCGAGGCCGGAAAAGCGCAGACTCTCCTCTTTGTGATGTGGGCACAACTCAGAAAGGGTACCCCGAGGAGTCACAGAAGAGGGCAGAGCCAGGGAATTCCTTGCAGTTGAGACCTCATTGCTGCATTACAATTATTTATTCACCTGTGTAGTCCCAACTGGACTGATAAAGCACATCTTATGCTTCTTTCTGTCACTAGCACTTGGTAAAATGCTTAGACGTACAAGTTTATTAAATGAATAAACGAATGAATGAATGAATGTGATCCCTTAGGTTTGGTTCTCTGTGGACCAACCTAACTAAAAACAAAATTCCATATTCACAAAGTAGACTGTCTCAAGTCCTCTTGGAACATGGACAAGTATCCTATCAGTGTCCTGCAGGCAAAACCTGAAGCTTACCTTCAACTTGGCCTCGCCTAAGGAGTGTTCCAGAACATTCCCCGTTTGGAACTTGCTCCTCAGCCCCTGGTAACAGGAAAATCCACCGACCATGATTTCTCTGGCCTAGATCCCAGAGAATGCAAGCCTCCACCAGAAAAATTACTTATTTTAATGGGCAGTGTGTGGGAGGGGCGGCATTGCTTTTTGTCTTCCAGTCCTGAAATTAATGACTGCTTTGGATTCCTGCCGTGCATGCTCTTGAGGGAAGAGACTTGCTTTCCCAAACTTGACCAACCAAAAGCTCACTTAATGAAAGCATCTTTTAATTTTAACAGGCCTGCTATCCCATCTTGAAAACAACATAACGTTTTTCAAATCTGCATGCATTTAAATCTGCTGCCATTAATCTGCTGCTCCTCTGCTCACCTCAATTCATCCCCTTACCTCTCACCCAAGCCCACTTCCTCCTTTCATATGAGTGGGAAATTAAGTCACAAAATCCTCTGATTGTGGGGAGGGGAATGAATGTGTTCAAACTGATTAGCCTCAGTTTCTCCAGTCATTATCTGTGGCTTTGTTCAGTTTCTCAAGAACTGTCTGTTTAGATTTTGTCTTGGTTTGTCCTGGCTGGAGCTTCTACTGGCACCTATTGCCTGTGACTTGGCATTAAGCCACAGGTACTGATATTGTATGGTGTTCCCCAAACCGAGTAGCAGTTCCCCTGGTAGAATCCTAAACTTCTGGTCAACCCTCTGCTGTTCATACAACTTTAACAATCCCCTCTAAGGCTTCTCCTGCCGTGGACACCAGGGTTTCTCAGCCTCAGCATTATTGACGTATGGGGGCCAGATAATTCTCTGTTGCGGGGCTTCCCTGTGCATTGCAGATGTTTTGCAGTAGTATATCTGGACTCTACCCACTAGATGGCAGTAGTGCCCCCTTCCCTGTTGTAACAACCAAAAATGTCCTCAGAAGTTGCCAATTTTGGCCCCAGTTAAGAATCTACACTAACAGTAAGTCAGTAAATTACTAACTCACTATTCAAGTGAGTTACAAGATTTATTTATTAATTCTCTGTTGCGGGGCTGCCCTGTGCATTGCAGGATGTTTTGCAGTAGTATGTCTGGCCTCTAACCACTAGATGGCAGTAGTGTCCCCTTCCTTGTTCTAACAACCAAAAATGTCCTCAGAAGTTGCCAATTTGGGCCCCAGTTAAGAATCCACACTGACAGTGAGTCAGTAAATTGCTAACTCACGAATCAAGTGAGTTACAAGATTTATTTAAGGCATTGAAGAGCCCACTTCTATCAGAGGAACTTTACAGGGTGGTCCTGGGACCCTGCTAGCTGCAGCGCAGGCTCTGATTGCTGAGTTCTGTCCATGGTGTGGGTGCACCTGCCTTGCAGAGTCAGGTCAGAGACATGGGCTGCAGAAATCCGACTGGCTCATGTCATTTTCTTCCCCCTTCCTATATTTTATTTATTGGGCTCTATCAGTTTAAAGAAGTAATGCATACAAACATGGGGGACTTTTCAAGGCTAGCATCCCAGATTTTAGGATTTATAGTCTTTGGCTTCACTAAAACATAGTATTCTAGTCAAGCTCATTTGATTACAAGAAGCAGAGACTCATTCAAGAACAAGAGTTTATGGTCAGAGTGCACATGACCTGAACTAGACAGTTACTAGAAATAGCACATGAGGAAGCCCAAAGACAGGCTCGTGTTTTTTCCTCTTGTGGTTTCATGGTCTCTTTCCCTCCCAGCCCTCACGGGCTACAATTTCTACTCTCTCTTCACTGTCTTTCTCTATTTACTTACAGTTTCTGGCTCCCTGGACTTTAGCTTTGACTTTGCTCTTATAAAGATCTGTCAGCAGGCAAATCCTATTTAACGTGGTTAGTAACATTATAAAAGGCTTAAGAAGCCCTTATGTTTGGGAATGAGCCGAGGGTCTCAAAATGTAACCCTAAGAAAGCCTCAAGAACGCTTTGTTTTGGTAAAGACAACTGAATCACATTTATTAGTAGTAGGGAGGTTAAAGCGAAAAAAACCAATGTGTGATTACACAACTGTACACCAGATGGCGCTGTCTGTCCACGATTTTAAAGGCTAAAGCCGTGTTCTTAACAGGATTTTCTACATTTGGACTTTCTTTCCTTTTTGATTGGTCACTTCTGCAATTACTGATAATTTATGATAGGATTGATCGGTTTTTGCCAAATACAATGTGACATTACTCAAAAGAAATGTATTCAGTGGGCACAAGCTCCTGGAACCACATTTCTTTTTTTTTTCTTTTTTTCCTTTTAGTTTTTTGTGATCAGTGCTTTATGCCAGGAGTCACATTTCTTTAGTTTATTATCATTGCTATGAAGATGGTCATTTCCCTCCTCTTCCACCCTCCTACACACAAACACCCCAACGACTCTGAGCTCCACTTAACTTACATCACCATTCTTTGGGAAGTTAATCCTGATGTTTTGGTACTGTCAGGTTTCAGAACGAAATGTCGGTTCTTGGTGCACCCATGGTGGAAGAATGACCAGACACATCAAAGTAAGGCAAGCACGAGGTGAAATGTATTGAGGAGGAGCAAGATAGGATTACAATAGGATTACAGGGCAAGAGCAAGACATAGATACAAGTTTACAGAGCAAGATACATATGCTTGATTTAGCCATTCCACGATGTATACATATGTCATACATAATAAATATATATACAATTTTTATTTGCCAATTTAAGACAATAAATGTAAGCCTGTCTGGAAGTAAATTAATAAAGTTATTAAGAAATTAATGTGCTTGTTTTCTGTGCCAAGCATAGAAAAATGTCTTCAGGGTTAAACCTATGGAAAATTATAGCCAGTATTATTCAGTTTGCATGATACTATGTGTCCATTCAATAATAAGCATTTTAGACAGATTAACTCCCTGAATCTCACAACAACCCTATGAAGAATATACTATTAATATTCCCATTATACAGTTGAGAAAACAGAGGCAGAGAGTGGTTAGGTATTAAGGAATAGCAAGTGGCAGAGTTCTGGCATCCCAACTCAAACCATGATGTCATACTGCCTCTGAAGATAGAGTCTCTGCCCTTGAGGAATCTGTAATCTACCCAGGATGGCAGACAGCCCCTTGACTCTGCTTGTCCTACACACGTCTCTGCTCCCGTCCCCTCCCCCCACCCACTCCCATGCTCAGATGAATATGGGGAACCTGCGACATCAAGGCCACATGTGGCCCTCCAGATCCCCAAGTGGGTCCCTCAACCAAAAAATTATTTTAAGTAGAAAGTTAGGAAATTCACCTCCCTGCCTCATGCTGTGGGTAACAGAGAGGAACTGGCTTTCTTCCACCTGTCTGATCTGCTTTAGCTCTCTCGCCCACTTACACCTGTTCCCACCTGACTGGCCACAGGAGGGAGCACTTCTGCCCAGAGCAGGGCCTTTCCGTAGCAGCAAGTGGCAGAGAAACACGTGTGGACAGAAAGATCTGGATCTAGTAGCCAATGCCTAATTCAAACAGTGAGTGTTTTCACCACTGCTCATAAGCTACTGACTTTACTGTCATAAAGCAAGTATTCCCTAGGCCCCAATGCTGCTTGCTTCAAATCTTGAAACCTTCAGAATTTCAACTGATAACCAAAATTTCAACAACTGTTGTATCCTCCATCAAAAACGATTTACCAATGCTAATCTACATTTTTCCCTTTGCCTCTACAGAGCTTTTCAATATTTGAGCCAAATCTCCCATAATGTCATTAAAACAAAAGAGAGATAATTTAAACGACGAGTGGAATGGTTTCAGAAAAATAGTTTTATTTTACTAAATTTATTCCTTTGAGTACCATAAATATTTTTAAACAAGCATTTGATTCTTAGGGACTGAAGTCACAGTTATACCCCCCTTTCTAAAAAAAAAAAAAATAGGAGGCTGGACTTCGAGTTTAATTATTAGCACAGCTGAGTAGCTGGTGGGAAATTACTTTCCTGTGCTATGTGCTCATAATTCAATATGTCAAAGTAGTCTCTAATTTCATTAATGAGTTTTTTCTTTATTTCTCCTCAGATGTTTAGCCCAAAGGAAAAAATTTTAAATAGTCCCTTTCCAATTGTACTTTTTCAATATATTCTCTCTGGAAACTACTGATAGTGTAAAATCCACTAATTTAATAAACTATAGCCTTGCAAAAGAAAGAAAGAATGAAGGAAGGAAGGAAGGAAAGAAGGAAGGAAGGAAGGAAGGAAGGAAGGAAAGAAAGAAAGAAAGAAAGAAAGAAAGAAAGAAAGAAAGAAAAGAAAAGAAAAGAAAGAAAATTGCCTAACCTCACTTGGCCACTAGTTCTTGGTAACCCACGTGTGGACTCAGGTAGGACAATTCCTACTCTTTTCTGCTATAGCAGGCTACCTGCCAGTGTTTGCCATGGTAAGTGAGTGCATGGAATGTGGGCTCTGAGAATCTGATCTCCAGGGCCCTGTCACTTATCCTGTCCCCCTTGGGGAATTTGGCAGATGCTGAAGATGGAGTGGAGGATGGGGGGAGGGAGCCACCTTCTTTACACTTGGGAAAGTGTGCTCACAATGGGAGGATGCAAGCAAAGAAGAACAAAAGTAGCCTGCATCCATTGCATGTGTATGTGCATCTGCTAAGGAGTCCATGGACATTGTTTTATTTTATCTTCACAGTAACCTGGAGACACAGATACTTTTATAATTCCCATCTGCAGATAAGAAGATGAGCCTTGGAGAAGTTAATTTGTCCAGTCAACTTGGACAAGTTTTCTAGTTAACTACTAAGTAAAGGACTCTTGACTCATACCTGAGTCTGATTTTAGAGCCTTAATTACTTTGCTGCATTGCATTTAGCATCAAGAGTGATGATTCTCTCTGTCCCCATCAACAACTGCTAAACCACAGAAATGTTTTATTTATGGGCAGTTCAGCCAAGTAAATCTTATTGCCTAATGACATAGCTCTTTTATTTAGAGAGCTGCCAACCTAAGATAACCTCCCTCTCTAGTTCGTTGGTGGTTATTTATTTATTCAGGACTGCTGTTAATTTTAATTACTTGTTTGACCTCTGACCACTGTAAAGTTCATCTGATTAAAAAATACTTTCTTAACATAGAAAATTGTCAACAAATACCAAAAGCTCTAGATCAACAGAGCCAGACATGCTTGAATAAATATCCACAGAGCTTATAAAATGTCCACTTGTGCCCTTGGCATTTGTAAAGAGACATTTATGACTCCAACACAGTCTTTGCTATCATTGAGTTATTATTAACATGCCCATCTTAACTTGACCATCAGGTTTGATATTTTTTTTCCTCTGGCAAAAGAACAACTTTAGCTTTTCACATTTTCTGCATTTCTGATATTATACAGAACTCACCCCATTTAAGACAGACACAAGACAGTTTCTCAGCAAAGGAGGCTAGTAAGAGACTAAAATAAAATAAACACTCAACTCTAAAATACATAAAGCCACAGAAACTGTCCACAGGGGACAGGAAAGGGAGCCTTCAGAGATACCAAGAAGAATATATGTGAAACATAAAAGGGGATTTCTTCTCTCTGAAGTTGAAGGACATTTTTTGCCAAGAATGTCCTTCTTTAAAGATGCCTGTGAGTAAAGTCAGTTTATCCTCTGGTGATTTTGTATTCAGGGAAAGAGTCCTTTGAATTTTTAAGTTTTCCTTAAATATCTTCCTTATTCAAAGCTCTTGACGAAGTTTTTATTCTTTTGTAGTTTTTGTACAAATTGTTAGACAATAGTAACTTGGTGGAAAATACTCAAAAAAAATCGAAAAGAGGAAAGTATACGTATGAAATTGTTTTGCATCTGGTCAGAATTCTCCTACAACATTCGTACATGTGAGGATTGCTTTTTTCTCCACTATCCTGAGGCTGAGGATCCAGTTATAATCCACTCCCTATGTTGTAATCTGGGATGAAAGCTGGTCTCTAGGTAACAGATCCATGTTACTGGCAGATGAGAAAGTTATTAAGACTTGGTCTTTGCTTCACATAACCTTTTTCTCCTTCTCTTTCCCCAACCACTTTCTTTGATTTTTGCCAAGGATACACTCTAGCTGTTTAAAATGTCTGTTTTTCTTATAAGGTGGCTGGTTTAAACAGTGAAAATCTTGGTAACTGAAATGTTAAATTTTCAAATGAGTCAATAGAGGTAGCTGTAGAATGTGTCTGAGAACCAAAATATTAAAATAAGGTGGCCCATTTGTGTTCATTGTAGAAAGTGTATAAAATAAGAAAACTGCAAAGAAGAAAAGAAAATTCACCCACAAAATCATGTCACTCAGAGTGAGGAGCTATTAACAATTTAGTGTGTTTCCTAGTAATCGTGTACATTTGTTAATGGCTAGATGTCTAAAAATCTAATAGTTCCTGATATGTTATAAACTTAATAAATATTTGTAGCATGTGGAAAAAATAATTCATGCATTTCATTTGTTTGTTTTGTTTTTGATTACTGTGAAAATACTGTAAGGTACAGCTACAAACAACATTTATCTATTTTGCAAGTTATTCCTACTTGATACTTTGGGGGATGTTTTGTCTTTGACTCTGAAAGCCTGCTCTGTAGACTTAACTACATAAATATAATACTTCACGTTAATAGTGCTAATAGGTATTTTAATTCGTGAATGTTCAAAGAAAAATCTCCAGATAAATTTGAGTTATCACACAGTGGGACTCACAAAATTCTTTTAAAAAATTAAAGCTGGCTAGGTGTGGTGGCTCATGCCATCCCAGCACTTTGGGAGGCCAAGGTGGGAGGATCACTTGAAGCCAGGAGTTCAAGATCAGCCTGGGACAACATAGTGAGACCCCATCTCTACAAAAAAAATTTTAAAAATTAGCTTGGCATGGTGGTATGTACCTATATTCCTTGCTACTTGGGAGGCTGAGGCTGGGAGGATAGTTTGAGCCCAGGAGTTTGAGGCTGCAGTGAGTCATGATCATGACACTGCACTTGAGCCTGGGTGACACAGTGAGACACTGTCTCTAAAAAAATCAAAGCTTATCATGCCATACAAGTTTTTGTAAGTGAAAAAGCCATACTCCTATAAGGCTAAATGGTACCCTGCCTGGTTTTTTTTTCCTTCAAATGATGCTAAAAAACAAATTTTACAGTTGAGAGTGTTCATTTTTCAAAGGGAAATTCTAGGGGCTGATTTATGTTGCTCATTCTAGCTAAATACACACCTTGGAAAATTACCATCATTTTAATTTTCTTCCCATTGTTCTTTGAGTACTCAGGAAATTTATCTTCTTTTCTCAGAGTCACCTGATATTTAATTTTTGAGCAATTTCTTCTAAAAAGATGAAGGCCCTTTTATCCCTAGTTCTGAGAAATCAGTTTGCAGCTGGTGATGATAATTTGCATTTTCTAAGCATCTCTTATGTGCACTGAACTGTGCATTGCCCTTCTACCTGCATTGTCTCCTGAAATCGTCATAAAAACCTTAACGAAGCAGGAGTATTCTTTCACTTCCTAGATGTTCTTAAATATTACCAGCATTTTACAGATGAAGACACCGAGTCAACATGTGAGTTGCTTGCTCCCTTTCAAAAAGCTGCTTTGCCATTACAGGGAGGGAGAGGAGACTGTCACGTCTGACGGCTGTCCCTGAGCTCCTGTGATCAGCTGGTGTTGGAAGTTGAGAGGCTAAGAGGGGACGTCCTCTTCCCCCACACTCCTCCTCACTTTGGTGCCCAGGGGAAGGCGGAGGTCAGGCGGCTGCCCCTTCCTCTCTGGGAGCCTGAGCAGGTGCCCCTGGAAGACACAGACCCGGGTGGCCGTTGTATCAGCAACCTTCGTGTTGTCGAAGTCCATCCCAGCGGCCTGAGGAAGCGGGCGCTGAGGGGATCTGGCAGCAGCCCCCGCGGGCGCGCATCCAGCACGGTCAGCTTCAGCACCGGCGCGAGTGGACAGCGCCCGCGCCCCGCCGCCCCAGCTGATCCCCAGCGCCTGGACCACCTGGACTGCCTCAAGTCCCAGCACCGCCAGCAGCTCGCACAGCCCAGCGCCTCCTTCCCCAGCCTGCGCTGAAGCCACTCTTGGGAGCAGCGCCCCACCTCTCTGGCCTGGACACGCTGCCCACGTGGGCGGCTTGAGCGGTGCACACGGAGGTCAGCGCGGAGACAGACATCCCAAGTACATAAAAATTTCGAGAAGTGTTTGCTAAGTGTACCCCTTCATCAGGCTAAGGACTCTAGGAACCCTTGGAGTATATCCTCTTGGCGTCACTTCTTGAGATCTTTTAAAACTCTTTTATTGTACCATTAGTGTGGGGTTTTTTGTTTTTGTTTTTGTTTTTTTGTTTTTGGTTTGGTTTTTGTTTTTTTACTGTAGTCTCAGTTCTTAGCAGAGCTTGGATTTGTGTAACCCAAATGAATGTACCAAATGTTTCCTACTAACTGTGAGGCTTCTTCTAAGCATCCCCTCAACTTTATCTTAGCGTAAACAAATAATTAATATTTGTCAAATCAACTATTACCAAAAAAAGAATTCGGTGTTTATATTTAATACTAACATTTTGGGTTTTGTTTTGGAGGTGAGATCTCACTATGTTGTCCAGGCTGGTCTTGAACTCCTGAGCTAAAACAACACTCCTGCCTCAGCCTCCCAAGTAGCTGGGATTATAGCCTGGCTCTTGAGCTGGGATTTATTATCCTCCAGAACTGTAATAAAATTTATTTCTGTTGTTTAAGCCACTCAGTCTGTGGTACTTTGTCAGGGCAGCCCTAGCAAACTAGTACAATCTGCAAAGACCCTATTTCTAACTAAGGTCGTATTTGGAGGTGCTGGGTAGAATTGAATTTTAGGGTCATGTTAAATCCACTACACACAATATGAATGAAAGGCTGTAGTGAGAAATAAGACTAGAAAGACAGTCTAAGACCAGATGGTGGAGAGCCTTGAATGCCACAGTGAGGGGTTCTGGCCTTTTTTTCTAGGTGCACCAACTCTGCAAAAGTAAAGGCAAAACATGAGAAGCTTAAAGAGGAACCACAGTGAATAGAAATGGAAGGTCTGTTGTAATTCCTAGATCATCTACTCATCCTTTTAATGAGCATCCGACGTGTGTCAGACTTAGGGAGCTGGTGACCTACAGTTGGTGAGAAAGGCTTTCAGGGTGTGTACAGCCCCAAGGAGTGGCACATGCATTCTCCTATCTCTGATTGTACCTGGTGGCTGCTGGAATACTTACTGCCCTTGACAAGGACTGTATAATAGATTAGTGATGTCTGCTGTGGGTGAAGGAGTGGGAATTAGGGGCTGCTGTGGTTTAAGTGTTTGCCCCCTCTAAAACTCACATCGAAATTTAGTTGCCATTGCAGTAGTATGGGGAGGGGGGACCTTTAAGACATGATTAGGCCATAACGGCTCTATAAGCCAAGGAGAAAGGCCTCAGAAGAAACCAACCCTGCTGACACCTTGATCTTGGACATCTAGCCTCCAGAACTGAGATAAAAGAAATTTCTGTTGTTTAAGCGACGCAGCGGTTCTTTGCTTGCCAGCCCTAGCAAACTAACACAATCTGCAAAGACCTTATTTCAAAATAAGGTCATATTCAGAGATTCTGGGTAGAAGTGAGTTTGGAGGGTGGAATTAACACCTTTATAAAAGGGTGAGTTCAGCCTCCTTCTCTCCTCTTGCCTGCCGGTGCCTTTCTTACTTCTACCATGGGATGACTCGGCAAGAAGACACTGGCCAGATGCCAGCCCCTCCGTCTTGGACTTCCCAACCTCCAGAATGGAGTCAATACATTTCTGTTCTTTATAAATTACCCTGTCTCTGCTATTCTGTTACAGTAGCACAAGGGAACAGGGACACAGGTGTCGTGTATTTGCTGCCTGCTTTGATTCTTCAGCCCATTGAATTGGTTCCTGAATGCCTGCCACAGCTTGTTCAGTGCCCAAGTAATTGTATTTGAAGCAACAACTCTTGTTATAATGTTAATAATTTTGGAAATCAAGGCTTTGAAAATATTCTGTAGAATGTTATATTGAGAAGTTTCATCCAAGTACTTGATTGATTTATTTTTTTTTGTCTGACTGGAGTAGTCTAGATGATACTAAGTCAGAGGAACCAATGTGAAAAACCACTTTGTGAAAATTTTTATTTGCATTTTAATTCCTCTAGTCTAGGGAGTAACAGCCCAGAAAATTTGCACTCTCCTTAAAGACTTTGAGCTTCCCATCTCGTTGTTGAGTCCTGTGTTGCTTTGCCATTCATCACCAAAAACATATCCCAGTAGGCTGAGGCAGGAGGATTTTGCTTGAGCCCAGGAATTTGAGGTTGCAGTGAGCTATAATGACACCACTGCACTCTAGGCCAGGCAACAGGGCAAGATCCTGCCTCAAAAAATTTTTTTTTCTATTTTCTCTTTTTTTTTCTCATTAACAGAACTTCAGTTTTATTTGGGGTGACAAAATACACAGCAAAACATTCACCTTCCCAGCCTTTCATGGAGTTAGAGCATCCACTTGGAGTTCCAGCCAATGAGACTTAAGTGGTGATCTGCTGGAGGTGGTTGGTTAGAAGAGGGGACAACCCAGGCAGGTGATGCCATTCTATGTGTCTTCCCACCTTGAATGTGGATGTGACATCTGGAACTATAGTAGACAATTTGTGATCATGAGAAAAGGCCAACAGAATTGCAGAAATGATCCTGACCTTACTGAGCTTCTGAAACAATGCTAGACATTGCTCACTTTCAGACTTCTTGCTATATAATAATGAAAATCCCTATTTGTTTCATCTGCTGTTAGTCATATTTTCATTTACTTGCAGCCAAGTGCATTATTAAGTGCTATTGAAGGAGCTCAGAGAAAGCTTCCCTGAAGAAATCATCTTAATTAACTGATATTTGAAGAATGAGCAAGATAGATGAAGAAGGAATAGTTACTAGGCAGGAAAAAAAATGTACAAATTCTTGTGATAAGAAGGAGATTAGTGTCTAAAAGTATGGGAATATGTCTAGAGCCCTGAAAGCAAAGGGAAGGAGGAGGTGGAGAAGAATGAACAGTAAGAACTTGCAGCCTTTCCAGGTCATGTGAAAGTTTTGTTTTTAGTCTAAGAAGCTTGGAAAGCCATTGAAAATTTTGAAGTAGGGAGGATGAGATGATCATACTTGCCCATTGTTAGACAAATGCAGTAAATGTTGTGAGTTATATAAGGTAATATGAATGCACAGAGGAAGAAATGCATCTTTTCTAAAGGTCAGTAAAGGTCACCATTGTGCTCAATCTTAAAGAGTAAGGAGAAATGCACCAGAGACACAAATGAAGAAAGAGAGTTCTAGATCGGAGTGCTGCTGTTCTAAATTCGTGGTGCATTTAGGTCCCCACGAATGACTTAGTTTGACTCAAACTAAGTGTAGGGTCCCTTCATGAAATGAAGAAAAGGTGAATTTTAAAATGTAAGCACTGGCAAGATCATCACAACTCCGAAACAAAGTCAGCCTGAGTTATAGTTAGGATGGCCATCTAATTTATCATCCAAACGGGGAAACTTTCAGAGTGAAAAAGGATGCTATAAATTTCAGAACAATTGTCACTCATCAGCACTCTTCCAGGGCAAATTGGAATGTAATTTATGGTCACTCTACTTGGATAGATTAAATACATTGGACAACTGGAATAACTGGATTTTAATAAGACACAATTTGCACATACCATCTCCTGACAGACACTTAAAAATGTCTGTCCCACTTCTCCTAGAAAACTCACAGAAGCTAAGAGCCTATATGCTAAGTTGCATATAATAATTTCAATTTGTACAGTTGAACAGAGGTAATCTGACTTTCAGGGTTTTGAAAAATATTTTGAACATTTTACTGGAAGTACAACATACATCCAGAGAAGTGCAAAAACTTGAGTTTTTAAAAAGTGAATATACCCAGCACCCAAATAAGATACAGAATAAAACCAGCACTCCAGAAGCCCCTTTGATGTAATTTTTAAAAGAAATTTTATTATATTAATCTTATTACATGCATAGCTTATTTTTAACTTTCTGACCCGCCCCCCTCCACAAACAGAGTATAACCTCTGCAACTGGAGTTTTTGTTCTAGTTACAGACAACTAGAACAATGCCTAGCAGAAATAAGTGCCCAAAATATTTGTTACATCACAGGTAGTAAAGGTACTGTTTTTGTGACATTTTTGTTTCATTATATATACACATGGTATTCTATGTCTTGATGTACAATCTTTTTTTTTTTTTCTGCAGGTCACTGACTTCTAGTTTTTGAAGCTGTAGACTCAGCTTCCAATTATCAACTACAGGCTTCTTTTCTGCTGCTCTCTATTTCTTATCTCTATAAACTCACTTTCTCTTTTAATTGGATTACAGGTCTTCCTCATGTCACCTCTCTTCATAGCTTGTGTTAGTCAGAATTATGTTGATTGCAAGTGACAAAAACCCATCCCCAGGAGACATGATGCTGGTCACCAAATACTCCAGCTCGCCACCTCCTGGGCATGTGGTAGAATTGCACTTGCAGGTCTCCTTCAGATGGAAATGATGTTTCTCATTTCTGTATCATTTAAAGGCTGCTGTGAGTGTCCCTAGAGCTCTCTTTTCCTCTGCTGTAAAGAATGACAACATTCTACACAGTTGCCCCTCCATCAGCTTGTGTTCCAGAGTGAGTACGACACAAAGCTAGCCCTCTTTTAATGCACAGTGGACAGGAGAATGAGCAAGAGAAATAAACCTTTCCTGTTTCAAACCACTCAGGTTTTGAGATTGTTACTGCACCATAACCTAGCCTATCCTGGCCAATGTGCCAACTCAAACTAGCTCAAAATAAAGGGAGAACGTGTCCTGTGTAGCTTGGAGGAATTGTGGGGTAGCTCATAGAATGTACAGAGATAGAAATTGGGGCTTTGGGGGTTTGGAATGATAAACTGAGAACTCTGTGAACACACACACACTTTCTCTCCCTCTTTCTCTCTCCCTCCCTCCTTCTCTTCTTGTGCCCATATTTCTTTCTCATCATTGCTTTTCTTTGTTTTGCTTCATTCTGCACATTGCATCCATCTAGAAGGGAAGAATTCTGCCAGAAGCCCTAAATATACTTTGTCTCAATTTAGCATGTCCAGCAGAAAGTGTTTCATTGCCCCCAAGTGTCCAGATGACAACCACTAGAAAAGAATCCAATAAGCTTGCTTGGGCCAGGGACGCCTCCCTGAACCAACCATATCAGGAGCAGGAGTATCAGCTATGCTTGCTTGCACGTGTACACATATTTTTTAACTATCGGTGTATTTCCTTTGAGGGGATTTATTTTAATCATTGTCCATTTTGTGGCTGTCAGTTTATGTCAGTTAACTGCCATATGTAATTAGAGTTACTCATGTAGTCTGGTTCTTCTCTGGCACGCTAGAACTTACTATCTCTCCATATTTCCTAGCACAGTGCTTTACAGTTTGTAGCTACCCTTTGAATTTCTTGCATCAGATTACATAAGATACTTAACTAGTTAAAACCTGACAATATTTATTGTATGCCCCTAAGATTAAATTTTGTGGGTTTCATTTGTTAGATATGACTTTTTGGTAATGCTATGAAAGTTCTTGCTAATCTGAGATCAGGAAAGGCTTTATATCTTTATTTTTAGATTAGAAATGCTGTTCAGCAATGCTAGGGAAGAAGAAGGGGCCATCAAGCCTTGCAATAATAAGTCAGTTCTCCTTCAAATCACTATTGGACCTGAGTCTCTATTTTTGATGTTACCTTTAACTTATTGATTTTTACTTGTTACCTCACTTAATGATGTGGATGGAAACATCTTTGGCAGGTAGAACAATTTCTCTCTGTATAGTTCTTTACTCATATAAACTGTAATACCTAACCTTAACGTTTGTGCTAAAATAAAACAAAACTGCTATAATCAGAGACTGCTGCTCAAACTGTGGTCTGTGGTTCAGACTGTTGGCATCCATTGGACGCTTGTTAAAATCAGCCCAGCCCTATGGGATCTGCCATTTAACAAGGTCTTCAGGTGATTTGTAAGTGTGTAAAAATTTGAGAAGCACTGCTCTAAAGGTTAAAATTAGCTTCCTTGTAAGGCTTGCAGGGTCTCAGCTGGGCTTTGAATTTAAACGACATCCTTGGGAAGCTGGGAATTTGCCCTAAGAATGACACTTGCACGATGCAAATGTTGACATCCTCCTACCATAACCTTGTGAGAGACTTTGCTAATTGCTTTGGCACCTTTTCCACCAAGCTTCAAGATGCTTCTCTGTGCTATAGTCCAGGCAGCTTTCATGAAGACATATAGTTGGCCTGAGAGTTAAAACCTATTTATCCTTCCTACCTGAAGACCAATTGTTTGCTAGATAGCATCCAACAGGCAAAATAGACCAAAGAGAAGTCCAAGTTAGTGAATCTCAGGAATGTGGCTTTTGGCTGATTTGTTGGTGAAGTAATAAGGTCAAGGTCAAGAGTTTGACCCAGGGCAAGCCAGTTAACCTCTTAATCCACTCCTTCCAATCCAGCAGCTTCCCATAATCGGCACTTTGTCTTACTAACTAGTCTTGATTTCCTCACCCTAACCTTCATCTATTCCTTTGAATTAACTTCTTCTCTTGCTCTTTCTGGTTGGGGTGCTTTGGGAGGGATGATCTTGTCGAATTCTGTTTTCTGGAGACCGAGATCCTAACACTCTTGTGTGAAATGTGGTTGTCTTTATTCAGCCCTTGCAAAGGAGGGAGGAACAGACGCCTTCCTCTCTGCAGAGGCCTCAGGCTGAATGTCTTCTCAAGGTCAGCTGTTTACCTACATTTTTACCCCAGAAATTGAGCAAATGGATTAGAATCCACCCCCATCACCTGTCTCAATAAGCTTCCCCTTGTCGTAGCTCTTCCATAGTTGCTAAGCATGTAAGATCTGAGTCAGCCTATTGGGTTCCAGTCACAGTCCTACCACTTCCTGGCCTGTCATTTAGGGCAATTTGTCATGTCTCTCTCTTTTATTTCTTTTCTTCTGTAATATGAAATAATTCTAGAGCCTAATTCCCAGGGTTGTTCTAAAGATGATGAATGAGAAGTATATAAAATTTAGCATAGTATCTAGAGTGTGATGAGAAATGTCTACTTATTTCATTATTGTCATTATCTTTGAGACTATGGTTATGTTGGAGTAGGGAGTTAGCCATGGTCAACCAAATACAATTGCAGCAGGTCCAATTTATTTTTAAAGTTCCTCCTCCAACCATGTCTCTTTATATCCAGGTAAAATTGTTCTCTGAGTACATCTGAATCACCAGTTGATAAAATCCAAGGTATTTTTCCCCCAAACTCTGCCAACATAGTTTGAATAACTATAATCAACATCCAAACACATCCACGTTGATCAGAATTCAGGCTTTATTATCGTGCAATGAAAAGAACTAAAACTTAATTTGAAGCACATGTAGTTAAAGTTTGTAGAGGCAGGGTATTGTTCACAAAACACATTCAACATTTAAAGAAAAAAGAAATATATTTATTTGAAGAACAGAATATATTTAGGATTTTTTTCTTCTAAAAAGCCCATTTTCCCTGAAGCCTAAACTTTGTAATTTAATATTAAGCAATGAAGTTAGTTCATACAATCCAGTTAAACAATTTATTGGAGAGAGCATTTGGCAGAATAAAAAATTATGTAGTCGTATGACTCCAAAATAGTGTTATATAAATAACATTTTCAAATTTCAAAGATAGGTTGCCCCTAATAGACTTAAATATATAATGATGGTTGAAAAATATATATGTGTATAAGGAATGTCAAACAAGGAAACTAACATATATAAAGTCCACCCTCAATTTCATAGAGGGAGAGAGTATAAATGCCAAAGCAAAAGAAATGTAGATTTTCTTTTCTGCTTTCTTTTCCCATAGAGTCTTCTGCTCTTGGTCTGCCTTAGGCTTACCCATTTAAGTCAGAAGTTGTAACATAATGCTGGGAATGGAAATTGATCAAATATGTTGCCTTGTCATTTCCTTTCAAATCTTGACTGGAAACTTCCAAAAAGGATCGGACAGGGGGAAATGGAGGAAAAGGAGTTAAATCAGAATCTTGTCGGACATTCGTGTTCTGATAGGTAGGTATGAGTCCCACCAGGAGATGCAGCAACTCAAAGGAAGGTAATGGGCTGACAAGGTGTTATTGCCAGGATGGAATGCATTGAGCATCAGGCTGAAACATTTTTGGATTATATAGCACCTAGAATCTCTGACTTAGGGCATTCTCATCAAGCAAATATATACTAAACATTCAAGGCAAAATCTTCCATGTAGCCTAAGTTCACTTTTCTGGATTCAAGAAATGCACGCGATTGTGTTTTTTTAAATAGATTGGGTTTATACAAGTTAAGAGGGAGTAGGAAGGAGAGAAGGATTTGATAGCCCCCTTTGTAGAAGTCACTTTAATAGTGTGCACATGGCCGGATCATTATATTCTGATGCCCTTTGCCCTATACCCCGCGGAGGGCAAAATCACAATGAAATGTGCTATCAAAATTGGCTAACTCTGTTATATTGCTATTGACTCCTGTGTTGCAATTTTGCAATTAATTATTACAATTTTTACTTATTTGGAGGGACTATCACCCTAGCAACCATGACCGATCTTGCTTGGAAGACGCATTCGGGAAGGGTCTACGAAGGGATGGTAAACTCGCATATGTACCTCTTGCTGCTGCGGCAGGCCTCGTCACTCCACTTGCCCTGAGCGGATTGGGAGAACAGGACACAGTTTTCCCGCTTGCCACCATTAGGCTGCGCACGGTCCCAGTTGAGGAAGGAGATGGCAACTCCATTGACATCAACAAACTTGCCTTCAGTGACCATGTCGTTGATGCCCAGCCAAAAGTCATTGACACCTGGCAGGCTACTTTTACCATAGTCTCGGAGGGCGTTGATTTCGTCGGAGTTCCTGGGGACAACCAGGGTCCCTCCCTTGGAAATGCAGTCTTCATTGGCTTCGTGGAAATGCTTCAAGGCGTCTGAGGCAAGGTAGCATTTCTTGTGAACTTTTGTTCCTCGGAGACAGACTGTGAAGATGTGAAATTAGACATAGTAAGATTTTTAGGGCGTATCGTGCCTAGGATTGGACCTAGCAAATAGCCATAAATATTTGTGGAATGAATGGTGTATGATGATGATAATGAGTTGACATTTACTGCAGATTTTTTATGTGCCAGACACTGTGCTAAGAATTTGACATAAATGAACTCTTAATTATGACAATCCCATGAAGTGGTATTTTATTATCCCCATTTCACACATCAGAGAAAGCTCAGAGAATTTGTTCCTTGTCACCACTTAGCATGCAAATGTAATTTACATGGCATGTTAAGATCACAACTACACAAACCCAGGTCTGCCCACCTTAAGCCTCATGTTGCTTTTATATACACATGCTTGCTGGTTTGTGTAGTTCCCTCATATGCTGCACTTCCTTGGGACTTTTGCAACTGGATGGTCTTTTATAATTATTAAAAACAAACAAAAACAAAAATCTGACTCCTAGTGTGGAGAGACAGTAACTTTCTTAAGCAGATAACTGAGCCCTGATAATATTATTTAGGTTATTCAAGATAAACCAAATATAAAAATAGTTTTAGGGCATATCACTGGAGACTCAGGTTCCGGGGCCACAGTGCCAGGGTTGAGGTCTCATCTCTGACTTTAACTAGCTGTATAAATCTTGAACAAATTTCTTTGTGCTTTGGTTTCCCCATTGATAAAATGAGGATAATCATAATAGCTTAAGTTGTCAGAGGAGTCAACATAAGTTGTAGGATTAGTGTATTAATATTTATGTAAAGAATTTATAGGCCAGTGAGGTGGCTCAGACCTGTAATCCTAGCACTCTGGGAGGCCGAGGCAGGAGAATCACTTGAGGTCAGGAGTTTGAGACCAGACTGAGCAAGAATGAGACCCAGTCTCTACTAAAAATAGAAAAAATTAATCCCAGTTACTTGGGAGGCTAAGGCAGGAGGATCGCTTGAGACCAGGGGTTCAAGGTTGAAGTGTGTTATGATGCCACCACTGCACTCCAGCCTGGGTGACAGAGAGAGGCCCTATTTCAAAACAAAACAAAACAAAAAGAATTTATAGTGCCTGACTATGAGTAGAATGTTAACAAAACTCTTGTCCCTTCCGCATGAGCATTTAACCTTCCTTTAACTTTCTAATTCTGTTCCCCTGGAAACCTCATAAAGGGAGTATGTCACTCTTGTTACCAGGCAACATTGCTTATGGCAAAAATGACCCCGGATTGGTAGCATCCATTTGTCCTGGGAGTTATAAATACTTAATGGAAAGTCATAACTTCAGTCTTCCCCAAAGGTGGTAACTTGTAATTGGGCAGGTCTCTTAACGGGACCCTCGACACTCTGCTTTTGGAGTTGCTACAAAGGATGTCAGCTCCTGGGGATATGAGTCCTGTAAATCAGGGCTGTTCCTGCTCCTGCCCAGTGTGGCTTTCATTTGCTCACGTCTTAGAGAATATCTCCTGGACAGTAGCGTGTCCAGCTGCATAGGGTGTTGGGAGCTCTACTTCCGTGGAAAAGGAGCACTTGGACGCTGCACTGTTGGCAACCTGTGGTTCTAACCAATGTCCTTCCACGTGCATGTGATGCTGAACGTGGCCCAAGTGAACTCTCTGAGCCTGTTTTAGTTGGATTTGAGTGGGTCTCCTGATGGGCACTTACTTAACATCCAATAAATGCTAATCATTTCAGTCACTTAGTACTTGCTTTATTCTGTTTCGTTGCCCATTAGAGCATAATTATGGACAGACTCTTAAAATATTTTCCTGAACTACCTATTTTTATTTCTACACCACCCATATATAGGAGAATGGGGTAGCATATCCAGCTGATTTCCCAAAACAATCATCTCCCAGCTTTGGGGTCCTCTCACTTGGACATATCACAGGTTTGGCAATGTTTCTTTTAAGAAGATGTCACCCAGAACTCAACAAGTAGCCTAGCTATGATTTTAAACCACTGACAATAGCCATGTACTTTCCTATGTCTGCTGGGACAAGGCCCTGATGCAGTGGGGTCTTACCTGTCTGCAGGGCTTGCATTTCCTTCAGGGCATTGACTTCTCTCCAGAGCTTTTCAACTTGAGTCTTCAGGTCACCATCCTTTTCTGGAGGAAATTTCAGAGTGGGAGGGGGTGGGCAGAATGAAAAGCATATGATTAAAATAAAAGAAAGCTTTGGAATGTTGCATGCAAGGCAGTGGTGGTTTTGATGAAACCAAGCCCAGTGTACATAACTTAGACAAGGAGATTCAGAAGGGCTTGGTGGGGACGATGGTACTAGATGGTGCTTCTGTGAGATGGATAGACCTCTTGCTTCTCCAGGCACATCCTTCGGCTTCTGGCTTGTTGACTTTCCGATGTCTCTGAGAGTGAGCTCCGTCGCACCTCTCCTCACTCCTGCCCAGCTCCTGCCTTGATTCTTACCAAGTGTAAAATCTCCTCTTCTTAGAAGACTTTTCTGAATATCTTCTTAATTAGTAACCCTTCTGCTAATCTCTCTTTGAAACTCGTTTACTTTTCTCCAGAGCACTTTCTCTATTCTATATTTTTCTTTACTTACTTTATTTCTGCAGGCTCATTTTCCTTCGTACTTCTGATGCTTAACATATTATTGAGTGAATAAACACTTTATGCTATATTGTTTTCATTTGCTCTTCAAAACTAGCTATGAAGGGAGAAAAGTGAGATTCCCATTGAAGAATGAGGATGAAAGCTGGGCGTAGTGGCTCACGTCTGTAATCCTAGCACTCTGGGAGGCTGAGGTGGGAGGATGATTTGAGCTCAGAAGTTTGAGACCAGCCTAAGCAAGAATGAGACTCCGTCTCTACTAAAAATAGAAAAATTAGCCGGGCATGGTGGCACATGCCTGTAGTCCCAGCTACTCAGGAGGCTCAGCAGGAGGATTGCTTGAGCCCAGAAGTTTGAGGTTGCTGTGAGCTAGGCTGATGCCACAGCACTCTAGCCCCAGCAACAGAGTGAGAGTCTGTCTCAAAAAGAAAAAAAAAAAAGGAATGAGAATGATCCCAATGAATAAAGCAATTATGCAGATAAATGGTAGAACTCAGACTTGTTTGTGTCCCCAAGTCCCCTGTCCCCAGGTATCCTCTACACAGCTGATGCCTCAGGTATGGCAGTACCTGGCAGAAATAAGTAATAGGTGGCCATATAAAATACATCGATATTAGGGAGTAGCAACTTAGTTTAGTTTGTGAGGTTCCTAGAAGAGGCTAAAGACTCTTCATGGCTGTCCTTTACCAGCTGTGGCTATAAGATAGTGGCAGAAAATGCGCAACCTTGGCTAAATCCAAATTCCAGGACTAATGGAGACTGTCGTAGAGCTTGACAGCTTGCAAGCTGTTCAAAGGCAGGAATTATAATAAATCATAAAAATAAAAAATATTAAAAGCTACTGTATCCTGTATGCCAGAGATTAATTCTTTCAATATTCCTAGGAGATAGACACTATCATACTCTCCATTTCACAGAAGAAGAAATAGAGTCACAGAAAGCTGATTTAATCTGTGGAAGGTCACCCAGCTGGTAAGGTGCAGGAGTTGGGATGTGAATTTTCTGGCTCCAAGCCTGTTCTATTCCCATCCCTCCTGTCTGCTTCTGCACAGCGATCACCTCTACCTCCTTGGTCCCTAGCACATGGCCCGAGACATAGAAGACACTTAAAGCTTGATACAAAGTGTCCTCAGCTGCCTCTTTATGGGGCCAGATAGAGAGGCTGTGTTCTGTACTGGATTTTTCAGTGTAAAATCCAAATTCACTGTTCCCTTAAACATGTGCTTCATGAGCCGAGTGTGTCCACATTTGGGTTAGGAAAATATCTTCTGGAGTATTCAGAGGTGGCCCCCACCTCTGTTTCACTTTATGCTGTACATCAATTCTCCAAGCATCCGATATAGCTCAGCTCAGAAATACAAAAACCCAAGGATCTTCTCCATGGGACCATTCATTCCAGAATAAATAGAAGAGTGCATTCAGAATGTGAAATCATCAGCTGTCGGGGGCCAGGCTTGCAAAAGTTGCTGAAGACTTGCTTCCAAGTTATAAATTTTCAGCTCTACAAACATCATCCCCCATTCCTCTCAGCTTCCTGCTCCATTCTATTTAAATAAGTGGCCTCCACTGGGAGATTGTAAACATTGTATCTAACACGAAAACACATGAATGAATATTAGGCTCCTGGGAGATTATTATAGAAGTCATTATCCAGGTGACTTGGCTTTGGCTTCCATCCTTTGTAGCTAATGTGGATGTGTTTTGTCTACCATGAACAAAGGGAATGCACAGAACAACTATTCCGCTGTAAAAATGATATTTTATTCATTAATGCAGTACATAATTTGTTGAGACTTATGAAGTCAGTACCAGGGAACTTTTGTGTTTGGAGCTAGCTAAGTCATTCAGTGGCCATTCTGAGTCCCAAGGAAAGCCCCTTTTCATTTTATCATTGCTGTTCTCAAGAAGTAGGGGCAGTATAGGAATGCAGAAATAATTCCCAGAAGCAATTATATGATGTCGGGTTGTCCAGGCATGAGGAAATGGGCATTCTCATACCTTGAAGATGGGAGCATGGATTGATGTTATCATTTGAAGAGACAATTACTAAGTATGATTAACCTGCAATTTTACTTTAGAAATGTATCATAACATCCTAGCACGGGGATCAGTACATGTGCACTAAGCAGTTCCTTGGGGGTATTGAATCAAAAAGAGATATATTGGAAACCACATACAATTCACCAAGAAAGAATAGATTAAGTCATGACCCATCCAAACAATGGACTGTTATGCAGCTGCTAAAGAGAATGAAGTATGCTTTATATTGATAGCTATCTAATATTTTATAGGTGAAATAAATTCATTTGCCTGCCAAACATTTTGCATAGCCAATTCTTATTTTGTTAAAAATATCCATTTTAATCATGCATTTAAAAGACTCTGGGAATATTATCACCCAATAGTTAATAGTGGATGATCCCATGATGAGGATTGGGAGACAGAAGATGGCTTTCACTTTTTTTTTTTCCAAGACAAAGTCTTGATCTGTTGTCCAGACTAGAGTGCAGCGGTGTCATCATAGCTCACTGCAACCCCCAACTCCTGGGCTCAAGAGATCTTCTTGCCTCAGCCTCCCAAGTAGCTGGGACTACAGGCACAGGCCACCATGCTCAGGTCATTTTTAAATTTTTTGTAGAGATGGGGTGTCACTATGTTGCTCAGGCTGGTCTTGAACCCCTGGCCTCAAGTGATCCTCTCACCTTGCCCTCCCAAAGTGCTAGAATTATAAGCATTAGCCGCTGCACTTGGATGGCTTTCACTTTTGATTTCATAAACTTTATTTCAAGGTACTTAAAATATTTTGAAAGCATGTGGGTGGGCGGGGAAAGAACCTCTTGGCAAGTTTAGGTTTATTGCTTCACCTCCTATAGAATTTACTTTCTTGGACCTAATGGCAAAAAATTAGCAAAAACTTCTGGGGGATGATACACATCCCTACTTGGGTGGTCACCATTTGGCTCCTCCCTCCCAGTGGTGAAGAAATGCTGGCAAAAATATACGCCACATCACCCAGTGTCTTTTCTTCCCCTGACCTCGTCTGTAGCAATATACTGCATCTACTCATGAGAAATATTTCAATCTGTCATTCAAAGAGGGAGGTAGTGTATTTTATAAGGAAAAAAAAAAAAGATTCCACTTAAGAAACCTCACATCAGACCTAAATTTTATAAAGAAATGTCCCTGGAAAAGGACATTTTAGAACTATTAAGACGAAATACAACAAGACAATACAAAAAGTTCCCTTTTACCCACCAGCAGTCTGTCATGTCAACTCAAGATTTTAACCTTGTTAGTATTTTTTTTTTTGGTGTGTTTTGCTACTATTGAAGTGAAATTGATGAGGAAATAGTCTCATAATACTTATTTTTAAATATCCTGATATGAACATGAGTGAGGATGAAATAAAACATCACCTTCATCCTGCTTTTTTTCTTTTTTGCTTTGCTTTCAGCATATTGCAAATAAATTGCCATTCCCTTTGTTTTTTGCAGTTTTTTTCCACCTATTAACCCAATTGAAGCCACCCCAAATTGGGATTGCTTAGGAGATTCAATTTTGCACCAAAACATCTTCGAACACTATATGACTTTGCATAGTGATATATTTTTAAGTTAAAGAGCAGTTCAATTTCTCTGTCTATACATGAAAAAATTTAAATATAGACTGTTCTTCTACTGCCAGGCATATGAAACTATAACTACATGATGACCAATGACTTATTCAATATCTACAAGTAAATCAGTGTACTTGCTTAATCAATATGTTCTGCTTGCCCTATATCATTCATGATACCAGGTGTTCAGGTAACCAGGTGAGCTCCCTCTACAGGGACGTTCTGCATATCTAAGCCCACCTAACAAAAGATGTACAATATAGAAACTTTTTATATTACTAAGTTTTTTTCTATTAAAAAGAAAGCCCAACCACATGATTGTTTTAAATATCAAACTGTTCAAGAGAATTAAAAGGTCACTCAATTCCATGAAATGCCATATAGGCATGGCAGTGCTGTCACCAGGGACAGTCTTCTGGAGGAGTTTGGAAGTGAACACTGTCCAGCACCTCCCCACACCCAATAAGCTTAGAATTTTGCTAGATCGAGAAGCCCCGTTACCTTTCACTCGGCGTTTGCTGTGCTTCCTGGCTTTTAATTTGGACGGGAGGCTGGTGGTCTGGTCCAGGAGTAAGGTAATCACCAGGATGCAAATTACAAGTCCATTCTTTGCCATGGCTCTAGGGCAAGCCTGCCGGCCCTTGTGCCAGCCCCTCTGCAGCAGCTATGGAGCAGGTAGACTACACAGCCACATCTTGCTCCAGGCTGCCTGGGGCCGGCTTTATAAAAGTGAGCTTCAGAGGTTGGCTGGAATCCCACTGATGAAATGTTGGAGAGCCTCTGCTGGCCACAGCATAAGGTGGCTCCTTGTTCTTATGCCCCGAGTTAGGCTTCTTATTTATTTTTGCTGCATTTCCTAGTGATTGGCCTTTTCCAAGAGTATCAGAGTTAACTAAGAAATTGGCCTCTCTCTCTCTCTCTCTCTCTCATTTGAAGTCGGGAAGCTGGGGGTCTCTGGGAAGACCCAATATTTAGTTCTTTGGTTTGGAACTCTGAAATTCACTAAATGTTCTAGAAAATGAATTCAATTTAGTTGTAAGGGCAACCCCTCCCCTGTGCAAAAAAACACCAAACCTCTAGGAAAGTTACTCTGTGTGTGTGTGTGTGTGTGTGTGTGTGTGATGTCACAGCATCATTCATTTAAATCAGAGTGTCTACACACACTCATGTACTCACGTGTCTGCACAGCTCATGTAGAGGTTGGGGATGGTTTGCTCAACGGGACTTATGGGGATGGCTGAAGTGGATACTCCTTGATAAAATGTAAGTCCTCCCCCTATTAGGGTTTCGTGAACTCAGCAAGATTTACATTCTTAGGAAAACACAACTTAGAGTGCAGAGAAAATTTTAAAAGGTGAATTATTTCCGTGAGAAAGAATGTAATGTATCAATGATAGTTACATTTTAGATCCCCACCCTCCAATACTTTTTTCCTTGAACACATTAAATATTAATTAATACTTTCAAGTGAATTATATACATAACAGAGAAACATAATGAAAGACTCAGTGTAATTATTCTTACCCTAATCATAGGCTTTTAGGACAAGTGCTTGGTATCAGATAGGCTTTGCATAAAAGCAATGGACTTCCATCCAGATATAGCTGAGATAGAGGGAGTTAGACGCAGGGAAAGACCTCTATACACTCCACAAGGTGGTATGGATGACCAGGTGCAGGTGGAGCTTAGTGGGCATAGATTTGGAAGGTCTGAAGGACCAAGCTCATTTTGTGGGTTTTTTTTTCTTTTTGAGAAAATATAGGAAGAATCAAGGAATAATCACTTCCTTCTGAATCCTAGGAAAAGCACAGTCTACTTCATCTTCATTTCCTCCCAGCTTGAGCCACTTTGTAACCTACCTGCATATCAACACCAAAGTAAGACCACTGATGCAGAAAAGTCCAACATAATTTAGCAACATAAGTGTGAAATAAAACATAAAGATTTCACCTACAATGCTGACCCCTTGTACTCACGCAGGCAGTCTATGCATAGGCATTTTGAGAGAACTGTGAAAACAGGCTGAGCTGAGTTCACATCCTGCTTTTGCCCCTTATCAGCTGTGTGATCTTGGGTGAGTCACTAAACCTCTCTGAGTCTTCTCTCAGCAGTGGGGTTAGGGGAAGATTAAATGAGATAATGGCTAGAAAGCACTTAGCATAATGTCCAGTACTGTATCAATAAGATGATCCTTACCATTGATTATAATAATATATACACAATTTATGGAATGCCAAGTCTTTTAGTTTTCACAGTGAGCCTATGGGATAAGTGTTCTCTCCATTTCATAGGTGATTGGAAGTTAAGTGGTTTTGTCTAAATTCACTAAAGATCCCAAGGATCTGAGAAGACATTTCAATCTAGTTTTGATTGACACCAGAAGACCTGGGCTGTGAAAATGTGCTTTGGTTTGAATGGGGGAAAAAGATCAATATTTTCAATTGATCTTATTATGATTGATCAAAAGTGTTCTTTGCCACATTCCCAAATTCTTTAAGATTTCAAGTTATGGAATAGTGGTAGGAAACTAAGGATATCTCTTGGCTGTTTGATCTGTGCTATACTCAAACTAGACTTATAAGGACAAAGTTGCCTTTTTTCTTCAAAATAAATCTATATTATTTTTAAGTTCTTTTTCCTTCCCAGTAAAGCCTCTGATGCCTTTTTGATTTTTCTTTGAGACAGATCCTAAAGACCATGCTTTCTTCTTTTTAAATTAAGGGACTTTATTTTTTTAAAAGCAGTTTTAGGTTTACAGAAAAATCCAGCAGGAAGTGCAGGGAGTTCCCATATAGCTCCTCTTCCCCCCTCTCCCCTGCACAACATCTCTAGGTATTAATATATTGAATGAGTGTGGTGTATCTGTCACAACTGATGAATGAATGTTGACATATTGGTATTAACTAAAGTCCATAGGTTGCGTTGGGGCTCACCCCTGACAGTGCGCATTCTGTGGGTTTGGACAAATGTATAATAATGTCCTGTCGCCATCAGTACAGAGTCCTCCAGACTGGAGGCCACTGGAATCCACACTTTCTGTTCTAACTAAATATTTGAAGGTTCACCTCTTCCTCGCCTCCAGTGCCTAGTGCTCCTCAGGACTGTCCCCTGACTGCTGTTACCCCTGACACTCTCCACGGGGGTGATCTTGTTCCCTCTCATGGTCAAAGTGCCCTGCTTTCTTGGTAGCCCTTATCACAATTTCTTATTTAAAAATGTATTTACTTAATCGATTTACTTGCTGGATGTTGGTCTGTAAGCTCCTGGAGGGTAGAGGCTGTGTGGGTTAATGCGACTACACATGCAGTACAGTACTTGGCACATAGTATTTGCTCAATAAATATTTACAAATGTGTGGCAGGACAGCTTTGCTTTTTCTTACTCCCTTCCCACCTCCTCTCTGAGGCGCCAGCAACAAGGCACTTGACCAACCAAGGAAAACAGCAATGCAATCCACGGAAGGGTGAGGGACTAAGACTGGCTTGTGTTCACACTTGACGTCATTCTAAGAAACCATCATTCTCAGCACAGGGGAAAGCTCTGATGATCTTGTAGGTACTTGGCCCCGAGGCCAGACAGGGATGGGAACTTTCCATTTTTAATTTCTCTTCCTCCTGCAGGGATTTCAAGTCTAGTCCATCCCTCTTCAGGGGGGAAAAAAAAAAAAGCAGAGGAAATGAAATGAACTATATGGCTGGCAGGATTGTCTGGGAGAGGAGGAATTGGGATGGGGGTGGGGAGATAGAGATAGCTCCGAGAACAGTCTCAAGTGAAGGATTTTTGTCCCTGTCACATGCTGACCGACATCAGACATGGCCTGTCCCTTTTGGTGAGCCCCTCCCCTAAACCTTATCGGAAAAAGCCCATGGGATGGTGGTGATCTTAAAAAAAAAAAAATCATATCAAGAGCTACACACACATGAAAGATAAGGGATGGGCTGGCCCCTTCCCCACCCCAGCCTTGGGGAAGGCAGGCCTCACTCCATTTTCTCGGAGGCTGAACAATTGCTTTTTTGTGGAACAAGATGATGTCAGCAGCTTGTCTCCTGGGGTGGACCTGGGCTTCTGAAAGGACTATTTAAGAAGAAACACACATTTATAGCCAGGGAATAGGAACTATAAAAATATTGCCTTCAGACAAAAAGTGTTTTGACGAGGATTTTAAAACTGTCACCAGGGTTTTATTTTCTTTAATAAATTGCTGTTTGCAGCACATCCCCTGACCGCCCTGTGTAATTGGTGTGTTTATGTCACTGGTTGCTATTTTAAAGTTGCTCTAAGCTGTTTTCCAGAGTCTCGAATTCTCACAAACAAATCTATCCGGCCTCACTGCTATTTCTCCATTAATACTCAAGACTGACCACGTTTTGAAGGCCGTGTTCAGAGGTTCCAGGGCAGCATTTACAGGACGTGGCAGGACTGAACTTGGATCTAACACAAGCAGGGCTGAAATGCTTGGGGGAGAGTTCAATTTCAGCATATGTGTGGAGTTGTTGTGTTTCTACTTGTGGCTATTTCTTGGAGTTGTGACAGCTGAAAGTGTTACAGGATTTGAAGAAAGGGAAGGTGATGGGTTTTAAGGAAGGGGGTTAAGAGACTCTGCTAAGTTGAGACAGCGTTGCATAGAGACCAAGAGCAAGAAGTCTGATAGCTTGAGATGGAAATCGCAGATCAGCTAGCTGTGCTGGTGCACACCTGTAGTCCCAGCAACTCCGATCTCTTGAGTGCAGGAGTTTAAGACCAGCCTGGGAAACATAGCTCGACCCGGCCTCAAAAAAGTAAAATAAAATCAGGCTGGGCGTGGTGGTTCACGCCTATAATCTTAGCACTCTGGGAGGTGGAGGTGGGAGGATTGCTTGAGCTCAGGAGTTTGAGACCAACCTGAGCAAGAGTGAGACCTCATCACTACTACCGTGTTTCCCTGAAAATAAGACCTACCCATAAAATAAGCCCTAG